>CM029012.1:33044910-33417410 GCA_016801055.1 Panax notoginseng | reverse complement strand
CCCGCAAAATATCTCAAAAACCCTGATTTTTAATACCTCCATTCCGACAAAAATACTGATAAAAATCTCAACATTAACTCCTTCATTTTTAATCACAAAAATATATCTCTCATTTATATCCACATAAAATAAATATTTCCTTATCATATGAATCAATAATTAATTATTCACAAATAATATTACAGAATCACATTTATGACAACTAGGCCGTTCCCAGGAAAGAGGGAGCTTTCCAATAAGGATTTCTCCTTACTGGCGCGCAATTAGATGACCAAACCTCTCCTTAGACAGAACTTTCTAGACATTGCCAATAATGTTATCTAATAATATTATTCAAATAATATGAATTATTGATCTGATAATAGAAAATACTGTGCAGCAGCAATTATTGAAACAACAATAATATAAAATATCAACGCAGCAATTATTGAATCAATAAAATAAAATATTGAATAATAACTACTGTAACAATTATTGAGTAGTGTCTTCCTTCGTAAGAATCAATAATTGGTGCAATACTGTGTGCTACTATATTTTAACCACCGGGTATTCCAACAGTATTAACGGTAACAACTACGCCGTTATTTATAAACAACTTATATATGTCATTTTCTTCATCCAATCGCTTTCCGTTATGGGGCCCACACAAGGCTGCGCCGTCGTACGAATATTCCCCGACAGCAAGAATATTCCACGACCAAACGAATATTCCCCGACAAAATGAATATTTTATAACCACTTGCTTATTTTATAAAATTTGCACATTTCACCCATAACCAAAGTATTATATCAAATTAACCCCTTATTATTCATAATAATATTTAGAGAAAATTTGATTTTATTCATTAATAAGTTGGGGTCTTACAACCTCCCCTCCTTATGAAATTTCGTTCTCGAAATTGACGTACGTACCTGATGTTTCAAAAAGGTGAGGATACCTCGCTTTCATTTCTGATTCTAACTCCCAGGTCATTTCCTCAATAGCATGATTTCTCCACAAAACCTTAACTTGTGGTATAACCTTCGTGCGTAGGACATGCTCTTTCCTATCCAAGATCTTAACAGGTACCTCCTCGTACGTTAAATCTTCAGCTATCTCGTCTGGTTCTAACTCAATAATGTGGTTCGGGTCTTTAACATATTTACGAAGCATAGATATGTGAAAAACATTATGAACACGAGACATGCTTGGAGGTAATGCGAGTCTATATGCCACATTTCCTATTCGCTCAAGAATCTCAAATGGACCAACAAATCTTGGATTGAGCTTTCCTCTCTTCCCAAATCTTGTAACTCCCTTCCATGGTGCAACACGTAACAATACATGATCCCCAATATTAAATTCCACGTCCTTCCGATGAAGATCCGCATAACTCTTTTGTCGATCCTGTGCCGTTTGTATACGTCGTCGAATCGTTTGGATCTTCTCTGTAGTAATGGGTACCAACTCTGGTCCCAACAATGTTGCTTCACCCACCTCATCCCAGCATACTGGAGAACAACATTTTCTTCCATACAATGCCTCGAATGGAGCCCCACCTATGCTCGCCTGATAACTATTGTTGTAGGAGAATTCCACCAACGGTAGGTACTTATCCCAACTCCCTTTGAGATCTAGGACACAAAGTCTTAATAGATCTTCAAGAATTTGAATAGTCCTCTCTGATTGTCCGTCCGTTTGAGGATGGTATGCCGAACTGAATCGTAAATCCGTGCCCATAGCTTTCTGCAAGCTAACCCAAAATCGTGAAGTGAATCTTGGGTCACGATCCGAAACTATGGATACTGGCATGCCATGCAATCTCATAATCTCGTTCACGTACATACTAGCAAGACGTTCAAGGGAATAACTCTCATGTATCGGTAAGAAATGAGCGGACTTGGTTAATCTATCAACAATAACCCAAATCGCATCTATGCCTTGAGAAACCTTGGGAAGACTCGTAACAAAATCCATAGTAATGTGTTTCCACTTCCATTTCGGAATCTCAAGTGGTTGCAATGGACCCTTTGGTACTTGATGCTCCGCTTTTACACGTTGACAAGTTAAACATCTCGAGATAAACTCCGCGATCTCTCTTTTCATATTGCTCCACCAAAATGTATGTCGAAGATCGTGATACATTTTGGTACTCCCAGGATGGATTGCAAACGGTGTGTTGTGTGCCTCCATCATTATTCTATGCTTCAAGTCAAAATCGTTAGGAACACAAAGTCTGGAGTTGACTCGAAGTATTCCTTCTTCATCGATTCTTGCTTCTGGAATAGCACCTTCTTGCACTTTCTTCTTCATACGGATCAGCTCTATGTCCGTAGCTTGAGCAACTTTAACTTTATCGATTAAAGTCGGTTCTACTCGTATATTTGATATCATCATGTGGGTACTTGGAGCCTTCATCTCTATCTCCATCCTTTGCAAGTCATACAAAATGGGCCTTTATGTTAACAACATTGCACTCGTACCCGCGTATGATCTTCTACTCAATGCGTCAGCTACTACGTTTGCTTTTCCAGGATGATATTGGATGGTATGATCGTAATCTTTCAACAGCTCAAGCCAACGTCGCTGCCGCATGTTGAGTTCCTTTTGGGTGAAGAAATATTTAAGACTTTTATGATCTGTATAGATCTCCACTTTCTCCCCATACAGGTAGTGTCTCCAGATCTTCAACACAAAAACTACTACTGCCAACTCCAAATCATGAGTAGGATAATTCCTCTCATATTCTTTGAGTTGTTGTGAGGCATAGGCTATGACTTTTCCATGTTGCATGAGAACACATCCTAACCCTTTGCCTGAAGCATCGCTGTAGATAACAAATCCATCCGAACCAGATGGTATTGTCAGAACATGTGCTGAAATGAGTCTCCTCTTGAGTTCTTGGAAACTCTTCTCGCATTCCTCACTCCATACGAATTTTGTATCTTTCTGAGTCAGCTGAGTTAACGGAGTAGCGATTCGAGAAAATCCTTCCACAAATCTCCGATAATAACCAGCTAAGCCCAGAAAGCTACGTACTTTGGTTACCGACTTCGGTTGCTCCCAACTTTGTATGGCTTCAATCTTCGCCGGGTCGACAGATACTCCATGTTTTGACACCACGTACCCAAGGAATGCTACTTCCTTAAGCCAGAACTCGCATTTCTTCAATTTGGCATATAGCTTATTTTCACGAAGCCTTTGCAGTACCAGCTTCAAATGGCGCTCATGATCTTCACGGCTTTTGGAATATATGAGGATGTCATCAACGAACTGGTCCAAATATTCTTTGAATACACGGTTCATCATATCCATGAAGGCAGCAGGAGCATTAGTCAATCCAAAAGACATGACTAAGAATTCATAATGCCCGTACCGAGTTCTGAAGGCAGTCTTTGGAATATCCTCAGTTTTAATCTTCAGCTGATGATATCCAGAACGAAGGTCGATCTTTGAAAAGAATTGTGTTCCTTGTAACTGGTCGAACAGGTCATCAATGCGAGGTAGCGGATACCTATTCTTGATAGTGACATGATTCAATTCTCGATAGTCGATACAAAGTCGCATACTCCCGTCTTTTTTCTTTATAAATAAAATAGGAGCACCCCAAGGAGACGTACTAGGACGAATAAAATCGATGTCCAACAACTTCTGTAGTTGGACTTTTAACTCCTGAAGTTCAATAGGAGCCATTCGATATGGAGTTTTAGAAATGGGCTTTGTACCGGGTTCAAGGTCAATAAAGAATTCAACTTCACGTTCTGGGGGTAGACCAGGAAGTTCTTCAGGAAATACATCGGGAAATTCTCTAACAATAGAAATATTATTCAAATCTGACTTGTCTTTGTTCAAATCTATAACATGGGCTAAGAAAGCTTGACATCCATTTTTCAATAAACGAATAGCTTTGTGGCTTGATATGACAGTGACTGATTTTAGTGGTTTAGTAGTTTGAATTCGTATGACAGGTTGGTTAGGAATATGAAAACTAACAACCTTACGAAAACAATCAATTTTAGCATGATGAGTGGTTAACCAATCAATTCCTAAAATCACATCAAAAGCAAGTATCTTTAAAGAGATAAGATCAACAGGTAATGTGATAGTGCCAACTTGGATCATGCAAGATTTATAAACTGTAGATGTAACGAAGGTTTCACCCAACGGAGTTTCAACATATAAGTTAAAGTCCAATTTCTCCGAAGTCAAGTTTAAACGTTGAGCACAAGCAGGAGAGATAAAAGAATGGGTAGAACCGATATCTAGTAAAGTATAAACTTCGCAAGAATTCAAGATTAGCTTACCCGTGATCACCTCGTTCGGGTTTCTCGTATTTTGGCCAGTCACGACAAACGCCCTTCTAGGAACCGCTGATTTCGACTTCTCCGGGACAACTTTTGGAGTCACCATCCCCGCTGAACTTGGTTTTGCTACAGAACACTCTCGAGCTATATGACCCTCATTTCCACAGTTATAACATACCTTGGATTGTTGTGGGCAGTTTGGGCTGATATGTCCCTCTTTCCCACATTTGTAACATACGAGCGGTGGTCGTTCTCCTCCCCTAGAAACAGTTGATGTTTGTGCTGACGTCTTTACGTTATCATTGTTGTACCTTCTCTTCTTGAAATCTCCTCCCGACTCGCTCCTTCTATTATCACGACCACGATTACCACCAGAGTGGTTACCGCTTTTATCCGAATGTTTTCCTCCCTGCTGGTTTTCATTGCTTCGATGACTGCCGCCACAGGTATAACCCTGGTTATGGTCCCTCGGTTGCACGTACTCATTATCTCGCTCTAATAATTGAGCCTTGTTTACAACATCTGAATATAAAGAAAATTTATGAGAGATAAGATATTGCCGAATCTCGGGTTTTAAACCTCTCAGAAACATCCTTGTCATTCGTTCCTCATTCTCGACCAAATGAGGAGCAAACCTGGATAACTCTGCAAACTTCGCCTCGTACTGGGACACCGTCATGTTGTTTTGTTCCAGTCTGATAAACTCCACCTCCTTCATATGACGAATACTTTCAGGAAAGTACTTGTCATTGAACAGTTTCTGAAACGTTTCCCAGGACATGTTGAGTGCGTCAGGCTTGGTACGCTTCACAGACTCCCACCAGTAGTCTGCCTCACCACGAAACATAAAGGTGGCGAATGGAACCTTCTGTTCCTCTGTGCATCCCAAGACATCGAATATCTTGGTAATTTGCTTGACCCACGTTTCCGCCATGATCGGATCCGGCTTTCCCTTAAATTTTGGTGGTCCCAATTCTTTGAACTGCTTATCTGTGACAAACCGCGCGTTGTTATCATTTCCACCCGTATTCTGCACACGAGTCTCCCTCGTCTGATTTTGCATGAACTGCAAAAAGCTCCTAAACATTCCATCATTCATCATTTGCTCGGTAACGTTGTTTACAGGAGGAATATTGCCTTCCTGTTGCACGTTCCCCTGGGTGGTGATCAAAGGTGTCTCCACGGTCTGATTTACTCCATTATTAACGTTCTCAGCTGCCATTCTTAAATACTGCCATAAAACAAGGGTTAATAGTCATGTCATATATTATCCCTATACTCTGACCGACCAAATAAACACCAAATAAACTTAGTCAGGTCATACTAGCGAAGGAATTCTCCGTCTCTCCCCTCCTAGTTTTTGTCTCACATCTCAGCCAGGGATCATATCCCTAAGCTCTGATACCAACTGTGATGCCCCCAAAATAGGTATACAACACCCATTCTGAGTCGCCAAATACATGGTACAGAAAGCAAACTATAACTTTAATAATACAATTGTCGTGCAAAATACGACAACACATACTGTGAGTTTAAATATAAATATTGTCTTCTAGACAATATCCACACTCAAATAAGTCCTCATTACAATTATTCAAATACTATTTTACAGAAATAGTGAGGACTGTTAAAACATCTTTCTAGAACCATCACTCCATACCCCGACTAGATCCTGTTATGTTCTCACCTCCTGAGAAGAAAAATGGAACAAAAAGGAAAAGGGTGAGCTCAACTAGTCCAGTAAAGAATATTATGACTAAGATAATATACAACAAATTATCGTTAGTCTTCAACAGGGAAAAATCTGATAGAATATAATCGACAACAAGTTTTAGATCAACAACTGCAGCGGAAACAACAAACCATTAGAAGAGTCAAGTAGAGAAAGAATTCTACTATCTTCTAAGATTTAAAAGTCCATCATCAATATTTTATCCCTGTAACATCAATTAATAATCATCTTTATCTAAATATTCATCTTTCCACTACAGGCCAAAGATATTCATTTGTATCACCTGTCAGTCATGTTCATCTCAACACCTGTTCATCTTTGCACTACAGGCCAAAGATATTCATCAAGTAATCATACATCTTTGCACTACAGGCCAAAGATATTCAGTAATATCATCATATAGGACTGAGGATGATGAAAAATATCTTAAAGAGAACGAATCCAGTGAGACAGCAGGACAAATATTAAGGATTCGTATAACAGTTTATCCAAGATCAATAATACTTCATAATAATCAATTGTGAAGCAGAATTCAAAAATAAAGATCAAAACATGGATACAATCAAAGATAGTAACCATAATAGACATCTTGGACAAAAAGAGAAAATTTTATTTTTCGGTGAATAGTGCCGTATTCGTGAATAGTGCCGTATACGTGAATAGTAACGTATACGTGAATAGTAACCCCGACACAAAAAGTTCCAAATTTGATAAAAACTCATGTTAATATTTCAGCATAATGATATTGAAGAAAATAATATCATTTAAGAAGAAAATAATATCCCTTACCTCAAAATATCAGTACTTCTGGTCGGAATACCGGTATAAGGCTGAAAAAAACTTGGACTGATGAATAGAAACTCTCAAAGTATCTAAATACTCACAAAATACACTCAATAATCTAGAGAGAGAAAGAGATAAAACTTGTTTCAGGTGTGATTTTCAATTCTAACTTAGCCCTCTATTTATAGGAAAATTTTAGTAGGCTTGACCTGCAACCTGATGGCTTTACCTGCTACTATTCCCACCCACCACATTTGAAATATAATTCAGCACATTTCTTCACCAACCAAGAGTGGGGCCCACCAATTCTAGAATTTTCCATCAAAATGATAAACTCCGAAAATTCAATAATTTCTGAACTAGTCATCTCGTAAAATTCATAATAAATCATACGTTCATTTTTAACGGTTCAAAATTTGTGGACATATACTCAACTTATATATGTATAACATATCCAAAAATTATCACGATCCAACGGTCGGATTAAAAATTATAACCCCCGTAAAATATCTCAAAAACACTAATTTTTAATACCTCAATTCCGACAAAAATACTGATAAAAACCTTAACATTAACTCCTTCATTTTTAACCACAAAAATATATCTCTCATTTATATCCACATAAAATAAATATTTCCTTATCATATGAATCAATAATTAATTATTCACAAATTATATTACAGAATCATATTTATGACATCCAGGCCGTTCCCAGGAAAGAGGGGGCTTTCCAATAAGGATTTCTCCTTACTGGCGCGCAATTAGATGACCAAACCTCTCCTTAGACAGAACTTTCTAGATATTGCCAATAATGTTATCTAATAATATTATTCAAATAATATGAATTATTGATCTGATAATAAAAAATACTGTGCAGCAGCAATTATTGAAACAACAATAATATAAAATATCAACGCAGCAATTATTGAATCAATAAAATAAAATATTAAATAATAACTACTGTAACAATTATTGAGTAGTGTCTTCCTTCGTAAGAATCAATAATTGGTGCAATACTGTGTGCTACTATATTTTAACCACCGGGTATTCCAACAGTATTAACGGTAACAACTACGCCGTTATTTATAAACAACTTATACATGTCGTTTTCTTCATCCAATCGCTTTCCGTTATGGGGCCCACACAAGGCTGCGACGTCGTACGAATATTTCCCGACAGCAAGAATATTCCACGACCAAACGAATATTCCCCGACAAAATGAATATTTTATAACCACTTGCTTATTTTACAAAATTTGCACATTTCACCCATAACCAAAGTATTATATCAAATTAACCCCTTATTATTCATAATAATATTTAGAGAAAATTTGATTTTATTCATTAATAAGTTGGGGTCTTACAATAGTAATAGTAATATTAATAATAATAGTAATAATAATAGTAATTATAGTAATAATTAATAATAACAATAATAATAGTAATAGTAATTATAATAATAATAGTAATAGTAATAATAATTATAATAGTAATAATAATTATAATTATAATAATAATTATTATTAAAATAGTAATAATAATTATAATAATTATATTATTATTATAATTATAATAGTAATACTAATAATATAATTATAATAATAATAATAGTAATAATAATAAGAACAATAATAACAATAAAAGAAATTTGTAATAGTAATAAAAATAATTATTATAATAATAGTAACAATAATAATAAAAATAATAATAACAATAATAATTATAATAATAATAATAGTAATTATTATAATTATTATAATAATACTAATAATAAATAATAATAATTATAAGAATTATAAGAATAGTAATAATTATGATAATATTAAAAATAATAATTAATAATAATTGTAATAATAATAATAATAATAAAATAAAAATAATTATAATTATAATAGTAATAATAATAAAAATAATAAATATAATAATAATAATAATAATAATAATAATAATAATAATAATAATAATAATAATAATAATAATAATGACTACTATTATAATAATAATAATAAAATTATTATTATAATAGTAGTAGTAGTAGTAGTAGTAGTAGTGTAGTGGTAGTAATAATAATAATAGTAATAATTATAATAATAATAATTATTGCAATAATTATAATTATAATAACAATTATTATTATTATTATTATTATTATTATTATTATAATAGTACCGATAATAATAATAATAATGACTACTATTATAATAATAATAGTAATAGTAATAGTAAGAATAATAATTATTATTATTAGTACTATTATAATAATTATAATAATAGTAATAGTTTTAATCTAAATTTCGTTACTTCGTGCCTTCAGGTACGGGAAATTACTAGTATATATATATAAGTAGTAGAAAGCTTAAAAATCTGAAATATCTTACAGTGGGCTGCCAAGAAGACTTCAAATAGCTTTTAATGTTTGAAAACTCGGTTTCCACCTGTTAAACTTCAGTATGTTACAAAACACGAGCTTACAAGTGTTTAGAAAGAAGAATCATTCAATTTGGAGCACTCTAGCAGGGGTTACAGGCTGAAATGGGCATAGTTTTCTCTCCTTTTTTTCATTTTTTTTCAAATGAGCTGCCAAGAGCTCATATTTAAAGAACAGATAGTCGCGGGTCAACCTGCGGCAGTCGCGGGTCTACCTGCGGCTGCCCCGGGCCTTGCGGATCCTGTCATCTTGTAGTATATGCACTCGGGCTACGTGTTGTCCGCTTGAACCTTCATAACTTTCAATCTGGACTTCCGATAAAGGATGAAAGTAGTATGCACATAAGCCAATCATGTTTAATGATAAAACATATACTTTGTAATAATCTTATTCATTTATTAATAAAAGGTATTAATTTATTAAAGACTTTTAATTATCTACATGATGTTGTTTTATAATATGTGATAAACTCATAGTTTTAAGCAATGCTTTTAGAATAATGATGATGATCATTCTAATGAGATCTAAATTCTTAGAAAGCTTAAAACTAAAATAGTTCCCAATCATTGGATTACTAAATTGGGGATTAGTGAATTCAGATAGATTGGTACATACATTGCTTGCTCATTGGATGAGGATGATTGATCTCATGATTATTTGTGTAGAGACACTAAAGCAAGTATGTAGGTGCTTATTAGAGAATAAGTTCACTGAACGTGGCTCGCTAAGGAATACCTAATGGAGTTTTACTTGTCTGTTAATAGGAATTCCTGTAGTGATAGTAGTACAAGTGATCCTTGGACTTGAGATCATCATAATATCTTGTGTATGATGAGTTATACTTTGACTTATTCCTTAAGACCCTTAAGGTATATCAAAGGGTATGCTTGTGTATAATAAGTTGTACATTGAGATAATGTATGATCAATAAAGAATCTATCACTTCTAGTAAAAGAAGTGAAATTTCCTATGTGATTCGATAAATGACAACCCAATAGTCCTTGACCAAGGCAGAATGAAATTAGAAAGGAGTTTCTAATTTGCATTATTTGGTGTTGTGCATTTAAGAATCGAAAAATATATTTTTTAAATAAAATAAGACTTGACAGTAATTTCATGTCTTATATTTAATTGGGACATTGTATGGTGGAAGGATTGAATTGTACGGTAACTATTTACTTAAAGGTTCTTTTATGATTAATGTTAAAATCTATATTATCTGGAAAACCGTTAATCGCCAGGGAGGCTTATCCCTATTGAAGAATAAATATTATTTATTTAAATAAATTATTAGTTTAATTTATTTATTTAAATAAGATTAGAATTGTTCTAATTGATTTATTCACAACCAGTTTAATATGGAGAACCTAAAGGATCACACCATAAAAGGAAAAATAATTATTTATGAAGTCAATGACATAATCGTGATAATATGTTAGGTGTATTTAATTTAATCTATGGTGATAAAATAAATTAAATAGCTTAATATTTATTATTTAATATTTTAGAAATATTAAATATATAAATTAATACGAGGAGTTTTATTAATTTTATTACAATTATTATTATTTTAATTTCTAAAGAGTTAGAAATTAATTTAATATAAGTACTCTAATTTAATCCTAATAAGATTAGGAGGCTAATTAATTAAAAGATTTTAATTAATTATTCCTAATAAGATTGGGAACATAATTAATTAAATGAGTTTAATTAATTAAAATAAAATCCAATTCCTTAATTATTAAGGAGGGTAGTCCACATCTATAAATAAGAGGAGTCTTATTACAGGTGAGGTGGTTGACACTTTTACAATACACATGAATATGTAATTTCAATAGTTGGGAGAGTACATCATTTTTTATGAGAGATAGAAAAAAATTAGAGTTTTGCCAAATTCTCATCTTCTTGAATATTTCTTCTTCCTTGGTGGATCACCTCTAGAGGCCAAACACTTGAGTGGCTAACGTTGATCAAAGGAAGGAATCAAACCCGGTGGATTCAAGTTGAACGCGAAAAAGATTGGAGGTGAATTTGTACTTGAGGAAGCTCGAATCTTCAAGGGTATAATTCTTGTTCTTTATATTTTTGTTTAATTAATAATTGTGCATAAGGATGATCCGGGTATATGGTTTAAAAAATTTTAAAACTATATTTTTCATGCTTCCGCTTATTTTATGCAATTTGATTGCGTTCTTGAATATTATAAACCTAACAGTGGTATCGGAGCCAAACCTTTATGCGAATTATTAATTATTTAGATTTGATATGTATGTTGATATGTGTTTAGAACAATTTAATTAAGCATAATTTGTTGTATAAAATTTATTTTATTAAAAAAAAGAAAAAAAAAAGGGAAACCGTTTTTGAAAATCGGTAATTTGCTGAGTCCGTGGCTGATTAGTTTTTCAAAAACTAATCCTGTTATCCAACGTGGTCGGTTAATATTATATATATACATAATAGTTATATATATATATATATATATATATATATATATATATATATATATATATATATCATAATAGTTAACAAGGGATGCTCCTGAAGGCTGAATCATTCACGTGTATTTATTATATATTATATATAAATATGATATATGAATTTTGGTATTGGTGATCATGTGCAGTACTTACCAACCAACGGTAACATATATATATATATATATATATAGTCCGGATTTTAAACTCACCCCTTATCCAACTCATCCGAGCTCACCCCCCTTTAGCGACGGATCCGACGACAGTTCGGTCATACAACCGTTGTCTATACTTTTAGCGACGGACAACATATAGCGTCGCTAAAAGTATAGACGACGGTTGTATGACCAAACCGTCGTCGGGTCTGTCGCTAAAAGGGGGCTGAGCTCGGGTGAGTTGGATAAGAGGTGAGTTTAAGATCCGGACCGTATATATATATATATATATATATATATATATATATATATATATATATATATATATATATATATATATATATATATTCTAAACTATTTTATAATTAAAATAAAAAAAGTTTATTTTAGTTAACATGAAATCTAATTTTAAGATTTAAATAAACTTTTTTTATTTTAATTATAAAATAGTTTAGAATATATATATATATATATATATATATATATATTCTAAACTATTTTATAATTAAAATAAAAAAAGTTTATTTAAATCTTAAAATTAGATTTCATGTTAACTAATTAGAGTTGCAATTAGATTCCATGATAACTAATTGGAGTTGAAATTGGATTTTATGTTTCCTTAAATAAAGGAGTTTATTTAGTTATGAAATAAGATTTCATATTATTCAAAATAAAGGAGTTTATTTATGAATAGGAAAGAGAATCCGTATTTCCTTAAATAAAGGAGTTTATTTAGATATAGAATAAGATTTAATATTATTCAAAATAAAGGAGTTTATTTGTGAATGGGAAAAAGAATTCGTGTTTCCTTTATTAAAATTTTTTTTTAACTTGGAATTGGATTCCATAATTAATTAAAATAAATGAGTTGTTTTGATTAAATATTTTTATTAAAATAAATAGTTTATTTTATTCAAAATTAGATAAATTAAAATAAAAGAGGTTTATTTTGATTTAAATTTGGATAAAAATAAAAGAGTTTATTTTGATTCAAAATTAGATTTTATGGTAACTAAATTTGCCCATTAAATGATATCAATATATATATTGAATGCTTATTATTCATGAGATGAATTTTATTTATTGATGCATATAGTGATGTGTATGATAATAAATGTGACGCCCCTAAAATAGGTCCATTCCATCCAACCCATTCTGCGTTGTCAAATATATGGTACAGAAAATAACTACAACTTTATTACAACAATTGTCGTACAAAGTACAACAACACATATGTTGTGAGTTTTTATACTAAAATATACCAAATGTGACTCTAGACACCAAGTTGAATAGCACGTCACCATGACACCTTACATAAAGGTACAATCAAAAACTGTTTTAGAAATTAAAACCTTTGCGAAGTGCTCAAGAGAACCTTCGTACATGGGAGGCCATGCGTCTAGGTTATGATAGATATCATATGCCCACAGAATTATCCTTGGTTGACCCAATAGACCCCAAAGAAAAACGAGAAGATTACTATCATATTCTTCCCAATGGTGAGTCTTCTCTTGACATATCATTATCTCCACTGTCTCTAATTGAGAATTATACTTTAACCAACTCCAAGTTCATATAGGTAGTGCTTGTAGATATACTCAGCAAGTGGATGTGCACAACCTTGTCTTATGATAACTCGAGGTTGTATGTCATTAGACATCTTGTATGATAGTGGCAAAACACCCTTCCAACGTTGGGTTCGCTTCACCCTATTTGATTCAACAAATATAACTAATAAATGATGACCACCGTTCTATTCTCCTGTTACCCCCGCTCGACCCAGCTACACTCGTATTATCTGAAAAGAATTGTGAAGCAAAATGGTGAGCACAACTAGCTCAATAAAGAATATTATGACTAAAGATAAATAAATTATCAATAGTCTTCATTAGTAATAAATCAGAGATTTAGAACATATGGTAGATGATAAAACTTTTCAACCATAGTTACAGCGGAACGAGCAATCCATTAGAAGAGTTAGATAGACTATAAAGTCTATTATCTTCTCCACGTTAAAAGTTCACCAACAATGTTTTGTCCCTGTAACATCAATCAACAATTCCTGTCCACAATCACGTGTATAACTCATAATCGTAATTATAGTTCTAAATTCCTTTTCTCATCCAGGACAAAGATAATTTTCATCACCTGAAACATCAAACATCATGGATATACCAAATCACAATTCATGTTCATAATCATACTAATAAATTTATCTTTGCACTACGCCCCAAAGATATTAATCAACAAGTCATCTTTGCACTACAGACCAAAGATATTCAACAACAGGTCATCTTTACATTACGAGCCAAAGATATTCATCAACAACTTATCTTTACACTACAGGCCAAAGATATTTAACAACAAGTCATCTTTGCATTACGAGCCAAAGATATTCATCAATAATTCATCTTTGCACTACGTGCCAAAGATATTCATCAATAATTCATCTTTGCACTACAGGCCGAAGATATTCCTCAACAGTTCATATTTGCACTACAGGCCAAATATATTCATATCTCAAAGAAATATATAATCATTTAAGAACTTATATAAACAATAATTATAACCATGTTGATCAATTCCACCTATGCACTTAAGCTAAAGATATTCAATTATAAATTTAATGGTCATGATCATACCAAAAATCTACCCATCTTTACACTTAAGTCAAAGAAAAAAAATTTCTTCACCAGGATTATAAAAATGTCATATATAATAGTAAAATCAATATAATCAAAACATCTATATTTAATCTTAAGAGTAATATTCATAAATCAAATATAATTTGGTTAGAAAAAAAAACTAATTTTGTCGTGAATAGTAACTCGTGAATAGTAACTCATAAATAGTAACTCGTGAATTATAACTCATGAATAGTAAATCCGACACAAAAAGGTAGAAATTTCACAATAAAATACATACCAATATTTCGGTATAATGATATTGAAAGAATAAAATTTCTTAAGCTTATAAACAATTTATTTTAATTGTTTACACTTTACTAAATAATGCATTTAATCATCCTAAAATACCAAACTTATAAGATTTTATTACCAATAACCAAAACCCTCATCAAAAATCTGCATATACCTCATATAGGATTCTCAAGCCATAAAATCCTATTTTCTAATTTTCTTATTTCACATAACATATTTAATTCATTTACTCATAACTAGTCTATTTTCATAAAAAAATATCAAATCAGTTCCAAAAATATTTTTTTTCTGGAATTTAGCATAATATAGTCCCATATTAAACATATATTTTTCTCGAAATTTTTAAAATTCATTTACTATTTTTCACATGGCCAAAACCACCGAATATTCAGACATTTATCATAAATTGTACTTTTATCCAAAATTTCTAAAATTTACAGAGTATACTGATATTATATAGATGTACTCCCAATAAAAATTTCATCAATTTTGGAGTTAATCACAAGGAGTTATAAGCGGTTACTTTTAAAGTAGTATTTTCTCATAAAATCCATAACTCCTAATCCATACATCCAAAAATCGGTATTTTTGGACACAATCTACAAAACTCATCAAAATATCATTTCAAATTTTTCCAGAATTTTTGAAGGTTCATAAAAATTTCGAAATTTAAAAATATAATAACCCTTACATACTAACGACAATATCCCTTACCTCAAAAGAGCAGTACTCCTGACTGGAATAACGCTGAACGAACTTGCACCGTATAGCAATACTCAAGATATCAAAATACTTAAAAGAATACACTCAATAATATAGAGAGAGAAATAGAGAGAAAACTTCAGTTTCTGATGTGATTTTCAATTCTAACCTAAGCACCCTATTTATAGGAAATTGCTTAGAACACCAAAGCAGAAAATTAAATATTGTAAGACCCCAAATTTTATAAATAAAGATGAATTTTCTATAAATATCATTTTTGAATATTATGGAGTTAATTTGATATAATGTTATAGTTGTGGGTAATATTTATAAATTTTGCAAAGTACGCAAGTTGTTATATAATATTCGATTGGTCGGGGAATATTCGTTTTAACAGGGAATATTCGTACAACGACACAATCATTTGTGGACCCCACAACGGAATTATTGTCGGATTGAAAGAAACGACAAAAATATTTTATTAAAAATAACGACGGAAATTTTACCATTGTTACTGTTGAACTACTCGGTAGTAAAAGTACAGTAATACGTGTGGTTACATAGTAACACACGGTATTGATTATTAATGCTTATGTGAGAAGTCACTCAGTTTGATTCAATTATTGTCAGTTAATAATATGAATTATTTAGCGATAATGACGTTTTGTTTTATTCGTATTATTAACGTAATAAAACAGAAACATCTTTTTATATAAAACAGAATACTTTATTAAAGTTATTCTATAAATAGAATATATTATATTTTATTTAAAAGATTTTTCTTTAAATATGGACCGTCAGATTAAAGTAATCAATCTGGACCGTTCATGGATTAGTTACTATGCATTCTATTTTTCTATAAATAGCAGCTCATTCCTTCATTATTTCTTACGAATTCACTGAACTCTAGAGAGAGAAACTATAGAGAGAGAGAAGAAGAGTATTCTGCTACTTAACTACTTCCTTATTTCAGCTCGTCTTTAAAACGGTAAGGGGTGTTATTCTTTCTTATTCATGAAGAGAACTGTTGTTATTCCATTTCTTATTATTCTGTTGGAATAACCTGTATACGCGGATATACCCTATACTTGGTGACATTCTTCTATTATTCTGTTGGAACATCCTGTCTGTGTGTTTTACACCGGACCTGGTTCCGTTTTTATTATTATTCTGTTGGAACATCCTGTCTGTGTGTTTTACACCGGACCTGGTTCCGTCTTGTTATTATTCTGTCGGAATATCCTGTCTGTGCGTTTACGCCGGACCTGGTTCCATTATTTATTATTCTGTCGGAATATCCTGTCTGTGCGTTTACGCCGGACCTGGTTCCATTATTTATTATTCTGTTGGAATAACCTGTCTGTGTGGTCTATCGCATGCATGGTGATTTCTTTTGTTATTCCATTCTTTATTATACTCAGTTGGTTAAGTTTTGACTTCTATACTCCATGAAATTTGTGGAATATCCTTGACATTTGCGCTTCATCTAGTATCTATTCATGAAAATATTCTCCTGATCATTCTTGAATTTTACTCCACAAAGTAGTATCATGTTGACAATTTGGACGTTGTTAATTCTTGGATAAATTAATTCTTGAACTTGTTTTATTGAATTCTTATATCATTGTCATCATCCTCATGTTTATATTCTGTTGAAAGTCATCTGTGGCCTGTAGTGCATAGATGAACTTGGTATGATTATGACCAGGGATTATTCGGTGTAATCATGACCGTAATGTTACGAATGATGTGGTAAAAGTCCTCATTGGCCCGTAGTGCATTGATGGACAGTTGTTGGCATGATCATGACCATTAATGAATATACGAATATCCTTGGCCGTAGTGCAGGGGTGATTCGATGATGTGGATTATTTTATTAAGCTGAGTCTCAGCGATCACAGTGTTGGAAAATCTTTTAAATCATAAAAGATAATAGAGTTTATCTTCTACTTGACTCTTTTAATGGATTGCTTGTTCCGCTGCAGTTAAACTTGATGTCTATTATATTTTATCAGTTTAACATTGTTGAAGGCTAATGATAATTTATTCTGCATTATCTTAGTCATAATATTTCTTAGTGGGCTAGTTGAGCTCACCCTTTCTTTCACTGTTCTCTTCAAGAAATGAGAACGTAGCTGGGGCAAGTCGGGGAACGGAGTGATGGTCCGAATGATAGTATTAGTTAGTAGTCCTCACTATTCTATGTAATGGTGTGTTAATAAATGTAATGAGGACTCCTTTTGAGTATGAATACTCTCTAGAAGATAATATTTGTATTCAAACTCACAGTTTATGTTTTGTCGTATTGTACACGACAGTTGTATTAGTAAGTTGTATTTGTATTTTGTACTATGTATCTGACGACCCAAGATGGGTGATGTATACCTAATTTTGGGGGCGTCACAGTTGGTATCAGAGCTTAGGGATATGATCCCTGGCTAAGATGTGAGAATAGAACTAGGAGGGGAGAGACGGGGAATTCTTTCGCTAGTATGACCTACCTAAGTTTATTTGCATGGTATTTAATTGGTCGGTCATAATATAAGGATAAAATATGACATATTAATTAATTTTTATTTTGTGGCAGTATCTGAAAATGGCATCTGAGAATGTTGAGAATAGCAATGGAGCACAGGCGACTGTTGATTCACCTCATATCAATAATCAGGATAATGTGCATCAGGAAGGTGACAATCCTCATGCAAACAACAACACTGACCAAATGATGAATGATCAAATGTTTAGAGGCTTTATGCACTTCATGCAACAACAGGTGAAAGCGGCTCCTGTCCACAACGTAGGTGGAAATACTGGAAACTCTCTGGCGGTCACCGCTAAACAGTTTAAGGAGCTGGGACCACCGGAGTTTAAGGGAGAACCCAAACCACTTGTAGCTGAAACATGGATAAAGCAGATCACCAAGATATTTGATGTCTTGGGTTGCTCCGAGGAGCAAAAGGTTCCCTTTGCTGCCTTTATGTTGCGAGGAGAGGCAAATTACTAGTGGGAATCGATAAAGCGTACTCAACCTGCCGCACTGACGATGTCTTGGGAGAAGTTCCAAGAGCTGTTTAACGAGAAATACATTCCCGAGAGTATTCGTCACATGAAGGAGGTGGAGTTCATCAAATTGGAGCAGAATAATATGACCGTGTCGCAGTACGAGGCAAAATTTGCGGAGTTATCCCGGTTTGCGTCCCACCTGGTGGATAATGAAGAAAGAATGACGCGGATGTTTTTAAGAGGTTTGAAGCCGGAGATACGTCAACATCTTGTTTCTCATAAACTGTGTTTGTATTCAGATGTTGTAAATAGGGCTCAGTTGGTGGAGCGCGATAACGAGACAACACAACCAAAAGAGAGCAGCCGACAAAATGATAATACCAGTGAAAGCAGTCATCGAAGCGGTGACAACAAGCGTGGAGGGAATCAACAGGCCAGAAATGGTAACCACTTCGGTGGTAATCAGGGCCAAAACAATAAGACTGGACATTTCAAGAAGAGGAGATTCAACAATGATGGAAAAACGTCAGCACCAGCACCTGTCGTTAAGGAAGGAGAACGACCACCTATCATATGTTTCAAATGCGGAGGGGAGGGGCACATCAGTCCAAACTGCGCGATGCTGTCCAAAGCATGTTATAATTGTGGAAGAGAAGGTCATTTAGCCCGATTTTGTCGTTTACCGAAGACAAATTCAGCTAGGATGGAGGCACCAAAGGCCGTCCCAGAAAAGTCAAAACCGGTTGTGCAAGGGAGAGCGTTTGTTGTGAACTCCCAGAAAGCAAGGAACCCGAATGAGGTCATCACGGGTAAGCTTATCATAAACTCTAACAAAGTCTATACTTTATTTGATACCGGTTCTACCCATTCTTTTATTTCTCCTACTTGCGCTCATCGATTAAATTTGATTCCGGGGAAATTAGACTTTGACCTAGCTGTTGAAACTCCATTGGGAGAAACCTTCATTACATCCACGGTTTATAAGTCTTGTTTGGTTCAAGTTGGTACCCATACATTTCCTATCAATCTTATTTCATTAAAAATACTTGCATTTGACGTGATTCTAGGGATTGATTGGTTAACTACTCATCATGTAAAAATTGATTGTTTTCGTAAGGTTGTTAGCTTTCATATTCCTAATCGACCTATTATGCGAATTCAAGCAACCAAACCATTAAAATCAATCGCTGTCATCTCAAGCCATAAAGCTATTCATTTATTGAAAAACGGATGTCAAGCTTTCTTAGCTCATGTCACAGATCTAAACAAAAATACGTCAGCTTTGAATGATATTTCTGTTGTTAATAAATTTCCTGACGTATTTCCCGAAAAACTTCCTGGCCTACCCCCAGAGCGTGAAATTAAATTTTGTATCGACCTTGAACCCGGTACAAAACCCATTTCCAAAGCTCCATATCGAATGGCTCCTATTGAACTTCAGGAGTTAAAGACCCAACTGCAGGAATTGTTAGACATTGGTTTTATTCGTCCTAGTACTTCTCCTTGGGGTGCTCCTGTTCTGTTCGTGAAGAAGAAAGATGGGAGTATGCGACTTTGTATTGATTATCGGGAGTTGAATCATGTCACCATCAAAAATAGGTACCCATTGCCACGTATTGATGACCTGTTTGACCAGTTGTAAGGAGCACAATTCTTTTCAAAGATCGATCTTCGTTCTGGATATCATCAGCTGAAGGTTAGAACTGAGGATATTCCAAAGACTGCCTTCAGAACTCGGTATGGGCATTATGAATTCTTAGTTATGTCTTTTGGATTGACTAATGCTCCTGCTGCCTTCATGGATATGATGAACAGTGTATTTAAGGAATATTTGGATCACTCTGTGGTCGTCTTTATCGATGACATCCTTGTTTATTCCAAAAGCTGTGACGATCATGAGCAACACTTGAGGCTGGTACTCCAAAAGCTTCGTGAATACAAACTTTATGCCAAGTTGAAGAAATGCGAGTTCTGGCTGGAAGAGGTAGCATTCCTTGGGCACGTAGTATCAAGTCGTGGAATATCGGTTGACCCGGCAAAGATTGAAGCTATTCAAAGCTGGGAGCAACCTAAATCAGTAACCGAAGTACGTAGCTTTCTCGGTCTAGCTGGTTATTATCGGAGATTCGTGGAAGGATTTTCTCGAATCGCTACTCCGTTAACTCAGCTGACTCGAAAAGATATAAAGTTCGGTTGGAGCGAAGAATGTGAGCAGAGTTTTCAAGAACTCAAGAGGAGACTCATTTCAGCACCTGTTCTAACAATACCATCTGGCTCGGAGGGATTTGTCATCTACAGTGATGCTTCGAGCAAAGGGTTGGCATGTGTTCTCATGCAACATGGAAAAGTCATAGCCTATGCATCAAGACAACTCAAGGAATATGAGATGAATTATCCTACTCATGATCTAGAGTTGGCAGCTGTTGTCTTTGTACTTAAAATTTGGAGGCATTACTTGTATGGGGAGAAGGTGGAGATCTTTACAGATCATAAAAGTCTCAAATATTTCTTCACTCAAAAGGAACTCAACATGCGACAACGACGTTGGCTTGAACTGTTGAAAGATTATGATCATACCATTCAATATCATCCTGGAAAAGCGAACGTGGTAGCTGACGCATTGAGTAGAAGATCATATGCAAGTACGAGTGCGATGTTGTCAACACAAAGACCCACTTTGTGTGATTTGCAAAGGATGGAGATAGAATTAAAGACTCCAGGGACCCATGCGATGATGGCGAATGTACGAGTAGAACCGACTTTAATCGATAAAGTTAAAGCTGCTCAAGCTACAGACCTGGAGCTGATGCGTATGAAGAAGAAAGTGCAAGAAGGTGCTATACCGGAAGCAAGAATCGATGAAGAAGGAATACTTCGAGTCAACTCCAGACTTTGTGTTCCTAACAACCCTGATTTAAAGTATGAAATCATGATGGAGGCGCACAACACACCGTTTGCAATCCATCCTGGAAGTACCAAAATGTATCATGATCTTCGTCATACATTTTGGTGGAGCAATATGAAGAGAGAGATAGCGTTGTTTATCTCAAGGTGTCTAACTTGTCAACGAGTTAAAGCGGAGCATCAAGTACCAAAAGGTCCATTGCAGCCACTTAAAATTCCAGAATAGAAGTGGGAGCACATTACCATGGATTTCGTTACCGGTCTTCCTAGGGTTTCTCAAGGTATTGATGCGATTTGGGTCATTGTTGATAGATTGACCAAGTCTGCTCATTTCTTACCGATACGAGAAACTTATACACTTGAACGTCTTGCTCGTATGTACATAAACGAGATTGTAAGACTGCATGGTATGCCAGTATCCATAGTTTCTGACCGAGACCCAAGATTCACTTCACGATTTTGGGTTAGTTTACAAAAAGCTATGGGCACGGAGTTACGATTTAGTTCAGCATATCATCCTCAGACGGATGGACAATCAGAGAGGACTATTCAAACTCTTGAAGATCTATTAAGACTCTGTGTCTTTGACTTCAAGGGAAGTTGGGACAAGTTCTTACCATTGGTGGAGTTTTCCTACAATAACAGTTATCAAGCAAGTATTGGCATGGCTCCATTCGAAGCATTGTATGGAAGAAAATATCGTTCTCCAGTATGCTGGGATGAGGTGGGTGAAGCAACGTTGTTGGGACCGGAGTTGGTACGTATGACTACAGAAAAGATTCAAACGATCCGACAACGTATAAAAACCTCACAAGATCGACAAAAGAGTTATGTTGATCTTCATCAGAAGGACGTGGAATTTGATGTAGGAGATCATGTGTTCTTACGTGTTGCTCCATGGAAAGGAGTTACGAGATTTGGAAAGAGAGGAAAGCTCAATCCTCGATTCATCGGTCCATTTTTAATCCTCGATCGAGTAGGAACTGTGGCTTATAGACTCGCTTTACCGCCAAGTATGTCTCGTGTTCATAACGTTTTTCACATATCCATGTTACGCAAATATGTGGAAGACCCGAACCACATTATTGAGTTAGAACCGGACGAAATAGCAGAAGATTTGACGTATGAAGAAGTTCCTGTTCAAATCTTGGATAAGAAGGAACATATTCTACGCTCCAAGGTTATACCTCAAGTCAAAGTTTTGTGGAGAAACCACGATGTTGAGGAAATGACTTGGGAGTTAGAATCTGAAATGAAATCAAGGTATCCTTACCTCTTCGACAGACCAGGTACGTACCCTAATTTCGAGGGCGAAATTTCATAAGAATGGGAGGTTGTAAGACCCCAAATTTTATAAATAAAGATGAATTTTCTATAAATATCATTTTTGAATATTATGGAGTTAATTTGATATAATGTTATAGTTGTGGGTAATATTTATAAATTTTGCAAAGTACGCAAGTTGTTATATAATATTCGATTGGTCGGGGAATATTCGTTTTAACAGGGAATATTCGTACAACGACACAATCATCTGTGGACCCCACAACGGAATTATTGTCGGATTGAAAGAAACGACAAAAATATTTTATTAAAAATAACGGCGGAAATTTTACCATTGTTACTGTTGAACTACTCGGTAGTAAAAGTACAGTAATACGTGTGGTTGCATAGTAGCACACGGTATTGATTATTAATGCTTATGTGAGAAGTCACTCAGTTTGATTCAATTATTGTCAGTTAATAATATGAATTATTTAGCGATAATGACGTTTTGTTTTATTCGTATTATTAACGTAATAAAACAGAAACATCTTTTTATATAAAACAGAATACTTTATTAAAGTTATTCTATAAATAGAATATATTATATTTTATTTAAAAGATTTTTCTTTAAATATGGACCGTCAGATTAAAGTAATCAATCTGGACCGTTCATGGATTAGTTACTATGCATTCTATTTTTCTATAAATAGCAGCTCATTCCTTCATTATTTCTTACGAATTCACTGAACTCTAGAGAGAGAAACTATAGAGAGAGAGAA
Organism: Panax notoginseng; assembly: GCA_016801055.1. Taxonomy (NCBI): domain Eukaryota; kingdom Viridiplantae; phylum Streptophyta; class Magnoliopsida; order Apiales; family Araliaceae; genus Panax; species Panax notoginseng. The sequence continues at coordinate 33,393,959 of CM029012.1, read as the reverse complement.
GAAGAGTATTCTGCTACTTAACTACTTCCTTATTTCAGCTCGTCTTTAAAACGGTAAGGGGTGTTATTCTTTCTTATTCATGAAGAGAACTGTTGTTATTCCATTTCTTATTATTCTGTTGGAATAACCTGTATACGCGGATATACCCTATACTTGGTGACATTCTTCTATTATTCTGTTGGAACATCCTGTCTGTGTGTTTTACACCGGACCTGGTTCCGTTTTTATTATTATTCTGTTGGAACATCCTGTCTGTGTGTTTTACACCGGACCTGGTTCCGTTTTTATTATTATTCTGTTGGAACATCCTGTCTGTGTGTTTTACACCGGACCTGGTTCCGTCTTGTTATTATTCTATCGGAATATCCTGTCTGTGCGTTTACGCCGGACCTGATTCTATTATTTATTATTCTGTCGGAATATCCTGTCTGTGCGTTTACGCCGGACCTGGTTCCATTATTTATTATTCTGTTGGAATAACCTGTCTGTGTGGTCTATCGCATGCATGGTGATTTCTTTTGTTATTCCATTCTTTATTATACTCAGTTGGTTAAGTTTTGACTTCTATACTCCATGAAATTTGTGGAATATCCTTGACATTTGCGCTTCATCTAGTATCTATTCATGAAAATATTCTCCTGATCATTCTTGAATTTTACTCCACAAAGTAGTATCATGTTGACAATTTGGACGTTGTTAATTCTTGGATAAATTAATTCTTGAACTTGTTTTATTGAATTCTTATATCATTGTCATCATCCTCATGTTTATATTCTGTTGAAAGTCATCTGTGGCCTGTAGTGCATAGATGAACTTGGTATGATTATGACCAGGGATTATTCGGTGTAATCATGACCGTAATGTTACGAATGATGTGGTAAAAGTCCTCATTGGCCCGTAGTGCATTGATGGACAGTTGTTGGCATGATCATGACCATTAATGAATATACGAATATCCTTGGCCGTAGTGCAGGGGTGATTCGATGATGTGAATTATTTTATTAAGCTGAGTCTCAGCGATCACAGTGTTGGAAAATCTTTTAAATCATAAAAGATAATAGAGTTTATCTTCTACTTGACTCTTTTAATGGATTGCTTGTTCCGCTGCAGTTAAACTTGATGTCTATTATATTTTATCAGTTTAACATTGTTGAAGGCTAATGATAATTTATTCTGCATTATCTTAGTCATAATATTTCTTAGTGGGCTAGTTGAGCTCACCCTTTCTTTCACTGTTCTCTTCAAGAAATGAGAACGTAGCTGGGGCAAGTCGGGGAACGGAGTGATGGTCCGAATGATAGTATTAGTTAGTAGTCCTCACTATTCTATGTAATGGTGTGTTAATAAATGTAATGAGGACTCCTTTTGAGTATGAATACTCTCTAGAAGATAATATTTGTATTCAAAATAACAGTTTATGTTTTGTCGTATTGTACACGACAGTTGTATTAGTAAGTTGTATTTGTATTTTGTACTATGTATCTGACGACCCAAGATGGGGGATGTATACCTAATTTTGGGGGCGTCACAAATATAATAATATTATTTATAATAAAATTTCCTTAGCACACCTTTGAATATGAATTCATCAATATAACACATGCAAGTGGGGCCCACCAAAGTGTAAAAAATATTTTTCTTAAATAAAACAATTAAAACTTCTAAAAATTAATTATTCTGGAACTTCGAAACTTCAATAATTCATAATAAATAGCCCTTTTATCAGAAAAATTCGAAACACATGTCCTTTCCATAGGAAATTCCATTCTCTACAACTTTCCAGAAGAAAATTTTTCTAAATTCCAAACAGAAATTGACCGAAATCCACAAACGGATGATTTTATAGGCTATAATCAGATTTAAGTCAAAATTTGTGTACACCATCGTTTAACATGTGTTAAATATTTTTTGTAACACACAAAACATGTGTTTAGCATTTAATGCAACAAAACTACTCTTCCTCCTTATTTATTCATATATCACACATTCATTGTAAAAATATCACCATTATTATATTATTGTAATATAATAATATATTTTATCAGAAAAGCTAAAATATCAATTTTCAACAATTGTCACATTAAAATTTTTTTTCCATCTATAACCACATAAAATGAATATTTTCCTTATCAATAATTAATTATTCACAAATAATATTACAGAATCACAATACTGACAACCAGGCAGTTCCCAAGAAAGAGGGGACTTTCCAATAAGGATTTCTCCTTACTGGCGCGCAATTAGATGACCAAACCTCTCCTTGATAGAACTTTTTAGACATTGCCAATAATGTTATCTAATAATATTATCCAAATAATATGAATTATTGATCCGATAATGGGAAATACTGTGCCGTGACAATTATTGAAACAACAATAATATAAAATATCAACGCAACAATTATTGAATCAATAAAATAAAATATTGAATAGTAATTACTGTAACAATTATTGAGTAATGCCTTCTTACGAAAAAAAATTATCATGCTTCATGAATAGTACTCGTGAATAGTAATTATAAAAAAATTGAATACTTTTATTTCATAAAATTCGGGGTCTTACAATAAATGAGATTGATTATGGACTATTGACCAATGTGATTGGATTTTTTTTTAGTTGTATGCTTGAATGTATGAGTTTTATTAAATGAGGTCTGCGTACCTCGTCTTCTCTAATTTTTCTTAATGTAAATTCTATCTCCCTCCTATGTACTTCCCCTTAACTGCTAATCAAGATTTCAATTTATTTTAAATAGTTTTGTAATAGGAATAGTTAGAATTAATTTTGAAGAATTGGAGATCAAGGAACAAGGAGCGCTTGAAGACCCGTTTGTAATGGAGCCTGGGTTTAAATGTAATAGTTATAATTAAATTTAATTCTTACACCTTAGGTTTGACCTTTTGGTTCACTTGGTGGCTTTAGTGAACCAAATTATAATAAAGTCTATAATCAATCCGGGTAGAATATAGTATTCTATATGTGCATGCTTATACTATATATATATATATATATATATATATATATATATATATATATATATATATATATATATATATGTATGTGTGTGTGTGTGTGTGTGTGTGCATGCGCGCTAAACAAGATGAGAAACGTTCAAAGTGTATTTTATATTTAGTAACGTTCAAAGATATTTGGAATATCGAACATTGCCTTCTAGCATGATAGAAACAATAGAGTATTGAATATTTAATATGAGTTTGTTGTGCACACACAAGGCAAGTATTAAATATTTAAGATGTTATTTTTATTACATATGATGTTTATAAGATATTGAACATCACTGATTTGTTGTGCACACACAAGGGCTGTAGTTTTCTTTTCACTTATATGGAAATGCTGGGTCTCACTTAACTTAAATCGTTTTAGTTCGGATGTGCACATACTTGACCATTATGATTTAAGAGGCAAAATAAAAGGAGTTACATAGTTGATGTAATGGACAAGAGTTGTCTACCTATTTATTTATATATATTTATTGTGCACACATAAGGCTATATACATTTGAAATGGGATCCTTAATCTCACTAGCAAATCTTTAATTAGATTTTGCCGAACTATATAAGTGAGGGTAATATAGTTTGATGAAAATAGTGGGAGATACCAATTTAAAACAAGACCTAAATTATTTCGGTAATTAATAAAAGAATGTATGCTAAAATGTTGTTAATTACAAATTCATTTACAGAATTTTACAATGTCTAAAATTACTATCACTGCGTAGCATATTAGATGCTAAATTAATCGGACAGAATTAAACGGATTGGTTAAGGAAATTGAGAATAGTTCTCATGGCTGAAAAGCTATTTTATATCCTTAATACATCTATTACTGCAATGGTTGCAAAAAATGCCTTTGAGGAAGAGATTGCTACTTTTAGAAAGTGGCAAGATGATGCACAGTTGGCTCAATACATCATGCTCGCATCCATGAGTAACGAGCTTCAGCGTCAACATGAAACTATGGATGCTCCTACTATACTTCTGCACGTCATGTAGTTAATGGAAAGGAAAGTAGGACTGATAGATATCAAATATCTAAGGAGCTCTTCCGATCTAGAATGACCAATGACACTATAGTACAGACAAAAGTCCTTAACATAAGGACAACTAATTTTGTCATGGATGGAGAATTAAGTCAAGATTTGATCTTGTAGTCACTCTGGACTCTTTCTCACAATTGTTGTGAATTTTTCATATGAACAAGCTAAAGATCAGCCTCGCTGATTTTCTTAACATGTTGAAAAATGTTGAGAGTCACTTTCCAACCAAGAAAAACCAAGTCTTACTAGTAGGGGCCAAAAGATCTTCTAAAAAGAAGAATGATTCTAATAAGGTAAATAGAAAGGCAAAAACAAAGGATAATAAGAACAAAACTGATACAGATAGCAAATGAGTTTACTTCCACTGCAATAAACATGGACACTAGAAAAGAAACTACGAGAAGTATCTTGTAGAGGCTAACCAGAAGAAGCTTAGAGATGCTTCAGTTACAAATATAATTTTTTGTTCATGATTGAAATAAAAAGTTTTCTTTAAGTTAAGTGTGACAACCCCAAAATAGGTCCATTCCATCCAACCTATTCTGAGTCGTCAAATACATGGTATAGAAAAAAACTGTAACTTTATTACAACAATTGTCGTGCAAAATACAACAACACATATGCTATAAGTTTGGATACAAATATATACCAAATGTAACTCATGTTCTAACCGTGGACATCACCTCACAATGACACCTTACATAAAGGTATAGTCAAAAACTGTTTTAGAAATTAGAATCTTTGGGAAGTGCTCAAGGAAACCTTCGTACATGAGAGGCCACGCGTCTAGGTTATGATAGATATCATATGGCCACAGAATTATCCTTGGTTGACCCAATAGACCCCAAAGAAAAACGAGAAGATTACTATCATATTCTTCCCAATGGTGAGTCTTCTCTTGACTTATCATTATCTCCACTGTCTCTAATTGAGAATTATACTTCAAACAAACACCAAGATTATATAGGTAGTGCTCGTATATATACTCAGCAAGTGGATGAGCACATCCCTGTCTTATGATGACACGAGGTTGTATGTCGTTAGACATCTTGTATGATAGTGGCAAACCACCCTTCCAACGTTGGGTACACCTTACCCTATTGGATTCACCAAATATAACTACTAAATGAACTTTTCTATACTGCTTCGGGAGAACATCCACAGCTAGAGACCACTGTTCTATTTCCCCGTTACCCTCGCTCGACCCAGCTACACTCTTATTACCTGAAAGGAATTGTGAAGCAAAAGGGTGAGCACAACTAGCCCAGTAAAGAATATCATGACTAAAGATAATTAAATTATCAGTAGCCTTCATCAATAATAAATCAGAGATTTAGAACATATGGTAAATGATAAAAATTTCAACCATAGTTGCAGCGGAATGAGCAATCCATTAGAAGAGTCAAATAGACTATAAAGTCTATTATCTTCTCCATGTTAAAAATCCATCAACAATGTTTTATCCCTGTAACATCAACCAACAGTTCCTTTCCACAATCATATGAATAACTCATAATTATAATTGTGATTCTAAATTTTTCTTCGCACCCAGGACGAAGAATATTTTCATCACATGTCTTTACCTGAAACATCAAAGATCATGGTTATACCAAATCACAGTTCCTGTTCATAATCATACTAATAAATCCATCTTTGCACTACGACCAAAGATATTCAACAACAGTTTATCTTTGCACTACGGGCCAAAGATATTCATCAACAGACCATCTTTGCACTACAGGCCAAAGATATTCATCTACAATTCATCTTTGCACTACAGGCCAAAGATATTCCTCAACCGTTCATCTTTGCATTACTGGCCAAAGATATTCAACAACAGGTCATCTTTGCACTACGGGCCAAAGATATTCATCTACAATTCATCTTTGCACTACAGGCCAAAGATATTCCTCAACAATTCATATTTGCACTACATGCCAAATATATTAATACCTCAAAGAATATATAATCATTTAAGAATTTATATAAACAATAATTATAACCATGTTGATCAATTCATCTTTGCACTTAAGCTTAAGATATTCAATTATAAATTCAATGGTCATGATCATACCAGTCACAATTCAACTTTGCACTACAGGCCAAAGAGAACCCTAGTCATGATCATACCAATAATCTACCCATCTTTACACTCCAGTGAAAGAGAATTTCAACATCAGGGTTATAAAAATGTTATATATGATGATAAAAATAATATGATCAACATATAGTTTTAATCTCAAGAGTAATATTCGTAACTCATGAATAGTAAATCGTGAATAATAACTCATGAATAGTAACCCCGACACAAAAGATAGAAATTCCACAATAAAATCCATACCAATATTTCGGTATAATGATATTGAAAGAATAACATTACTTAAATTTATAAACAATTTATTTTAATTGTTTACACTTTACTAATTAATGCATTTAATCATCATAAAATGCAAACTCTTACAATTTCATCATCAATAACCAAAACCCTCATCAAAAATCTGCATATACCTCATATAGGATTCTCAAGCCATAAAATCCTATTTTCCAATTTTCTTTCTTCACAAAACATATTTAATTTATTTACTCATAACTAGATCATTTTTATGAAAAATACCAAATCAGTTCCAAAAATATTTCTTTTCTGGGATTTAGCATAATATAGTCCCATAGTGAACATATATTTTTCTCAGAATTTTTAAAACCCATTTACTATTTTTCATATGGCCAAAACCACCGAATATTTAGACATTTATCAAAAATTATACTTTTGTCCAAAAATTCTGAAATTTACAGAGTATACTTCTATCATACACATGTACTCCCAATAAAAATTTCATCAATTTTGGAGTTAACCACAAGGAATTATAAGCGGTTACTTTTAAAATAGTCTTTTCCCGTAAAATTCATAACTCTTAATCTATACATCCAAAAATCACCATTTTTGGACACAATCAATAAAACTCATCAAAATATCATTTCAAATTTTTCCAGAATTTTTGAAGATCAGAAAAATTACGAAACTGAAAATCATAACAACCCTTAAAATCCCTTAATATCCCTTACTATCCCTTACAATCCCTTACCTCAAAAGAGCAGTACTTCTGATCGGTATAAGGCTGAAGGAAACTTGCACTGATGAATAGCAACTCACCAAGTATCTAAAATCTCACAAAATATGCTTCATAATATAGAGAGAGAAAGAGAGAAAGCTTATGTTTCTGGTGTGATTTTCAATTCTAACTTAGCCCTCTATTTATAGGAAAATTTTGGTAGGTTTGACCTGCAACCTGATGGCTTTACCTGCTACTATTCCCACCCACCACATTTGAAATATAATTCAGCACATTTCTTCACCAACCACAAGTGGGGCCCACCAATTCTAGAATTTTCCACCAAAATGATAAACTCCAAAAATTCAACAATTTCTAAACCAGTCATCTCGTAAAATTCATAACAAATCATACGTTCATTTTTAACGGTTCAAAATTTGTGGACATATACTCAACTTATATATGTATAACATATCCAAAAATTACCACGATCCAACGGTCGGATTAAAAATTATAACCCTCGCAAAATATCTCAAAAACCCTGATTTTTAATACCTCAATTCCGACAAAAATACGGATAAAAATCTCGACATTAACTCCTTCATTTTTTAACCACAAAAATATATCCCTCATTTATATCCCCATAAAATAAATATTTTCTTATCATATGAATCAATAATTAATTATTCACAAATAATATTACAGAATCACATTTATGACAACCAGGCCATTCCCAGGAAAGAGGGGGCTTTCCAATAAGGATTTTTCCTTACTGGCGCGCAATTAGGTGACCAAACCTCTCCTTAGACAGAACTTTCTAGTCATTGCCAATAATGTTATCTAATAATATTATTCAAATAATATGAATTATTGATCTGATAATGGGAAATACTGTGCAGTGACAATTATTGAACAACAATAATATAAAATTTCAACGTAGCAATTATTGAATCAATAAAATAAAATATTGAACAGTAATTACTGTAACAATTATTGAGTAGTGCATTCTTACGTAAGAATTAATAATTTCAAAAAATACTGTGCAATACCGTGTGCTACTGTGCAATAACGCGTATTACTGTATTTTAACCACCGGGTATTCCAACAGTGTTAACGGTAACAACTACGCCGTTATTTGTAAAAACTTAAATTTGTCGTTTTCTTCACCCGACAGTTATTCTGTTATGGGGCCCACAAATAGCTGCGCCGTCGTACGAATATTCCCCGACAGAAAGAATATTCCACGACCAAACGAATATTCCCCGACAATAATGATTATTTTATAACCACTTGCTTATTTTGAAAAAAAATCATATTTCACCCTTAACTTTAACATTTATCAATTTAACCATTTACTGAATAGTAATTATAAGAAAAATTGAATACTTTTATTTCATAAAATTCGGGGTCTTACAATCTCCCCTCCTTATGAAATTTCGTCCTCGAAATTTACGTACCTGACATTTCAAAGAATTGAGAATACATTCTTTTCATTTCAGATTCCATCTTCCCTGTCATCATAATTTCTCCATTGCTCATCTCCTGTATTTTAAATATCATTCTAGAATACAGCTTCAAAACAAGGGTTAATTAACATATCACATAATATTCCGATATTATGACTGACCAACAAATAAGCTTAGGTAAGACACACTAGCGAAGGATTTACTCATCTCTCCCCTCCTAGTTATATTCCCCGATCTCCGCCAGAGATCATATCCCTAAGCTCTGATACCAAATGTAACAACCCCAAAATAGGTTCATTCCACCCAACCCATTCTGAGTCGTCAAATACATGGTACAGAAAACAACTACAACTTTATTACAACAATTGTCGTGCAAAATACAACAACACATATGCTGTGAGTTTGGATACAAATATATACCAAAAGTAACTCATGTTCTAACCGTGGACATCACCTCACAATGACACCTTACATAAAGGTATAGTCAAAAACTGTTTTAGAAATTAGAATCTTTGGGAAGTGCTCAAGGAAACCTTCGTACATGAGAGGCCACGCGTCTAGGTTATGATAGATATCATATGGCCACAGAATTATCCTTGGTTGACCCAATAGACCCCAAAGAAAAACGAGAAGATTACTATCATATTCTTCCCAATGGTGAGTCTTCTCTTGACTTATCATTATCTCCACTGTCTCTAATTGAGAATTATACTTCAAACAAACACCAAGATTATATAGGTAGTGCTCGTATATATACTCAGCAAGTGGATGAGCACATCCCTGTCTTATGATGACACGAGGTTGTATGTCGTTAGACATCTTGTATGATAGTGGCAAACCACCCTTCCAACGTTGGGTACACCTTACCCTATTGGATTCACCAAATATAACTACTAAATGAACTTTTCTATACTGCTTCGGGAGAACATCCACAGCTAGAGACCACTGTTCTATTTCCCCGTTACCCTCGCTCGACCCAGCTACACTCTTATTACCTGAAAGGAATTGTGAAGCAAAAGGGTGAGCACAACTAGCCCAGTAAAGAATATCATGACTAAAGATAATTAAATTATCAGTAGCCTTCATCAATAATAAATCAGAGATTTAGAACATATGGTAAATGATAAAAATTTCAACCATAGTTGCAGCGGAACGAGCAATCCATTAGAAGAGTCAAATAGACTATAAAGTCTATTATCTTCTCCATGTTAAAAATCCATCAACAATGTTTTATCCCTGTAACATCAACCAACAGTTCCTTTCCACAATCATATGAATAACTCATAATTATAATTGTGATTCTAAATTTTTCTTCGCACCCAGGACGAAGAATATTTTCATCACATGTCTTTACCTGAAACATCAAAGATCATGGTTATACCAAATCACAGTTCCTGTTCATAATCATACTAATAAATCCATCTTTGCACTACGACCAAAGATATTCAACAACAGTTTATCTTTGCACTACGGGCCAAAGATATTCATCAACAGACCATCTTTGCACTACAGGCCAAAGATATTCATCTACAATTCATTTTTGCACTACAGGCCAAAGATATTCCTCAACCGTTCATCTTTGCATTACTGGCCAAAGATATTCAACAACAGGTCATCTTTGCACTACGGGCCAAAGATATTCATCTACAATTCATCTTTGCACTACAGGCCAAAGATATTCCTCAACAATTCATATTTGCACTACATGCCAAATATATTAATACCTCAAAGAATATATAATCATTTAAGAATTTATATAAACAATAATTATAACCATGTTGATCAATTCATCTTTGCACTTAAGCTTAAGATATTCAATTATAAATTCAATGGTCATGATCATACCAGTCACAATTCAACTTTGCACTACAGGCCAAAGAGAACCCTAGTCATGATCATACCAATAATCTACCCATCTTTACACTCCAGTGAAAGAGAATTTCAACATCAGGGTTATAAAAATGTTATATATGATGATAAAAATAATATGATCAACATATAGTTTTAATCTCAAGAGTAATATTCGTAACTCATGAATAGTAAATCGTGAATAGTAACTCATGAATAGTAACCCCGACACAAAAGATAGAAATTCCACAATAAAATCCATACCAATATTTCGGTATAATGATATTGAAAGAATAACATTACTTAAATTTATAAACAATTTATTTTAATTGTTTACACTTTACTAATTAATGCATTTAATCATCATAAAATGCAAACTCTTACAATTTCATCATCAATAACCAAAACCCTCATCAAAAATCTGCATATACCTCATATAGGATTCTCAAGCCATAAAATCCTATTTTCCAATTTTCTTTCTTCACAAAACATATTTAATTTATTTACTCATAACTAGATCATTTTTATGAAAAATACCAAATCAGTTCCAAAAATATTTCTTTTCTGGGATTTAGCATAATATAGTCCCATAGTGAACATATATTTTTCTCAGAATTTTTAAAACCCATTTACTATTTTTCATATGGCCAAAACCACCGAATATTTAGACATTTATCAAAAATTATACTTTTGTCCAAAAATTCTGAAATTTACAGAGTATACTTCTATCATACACATGTACTCCCAATAAAAATTTCATCAATTTTGGAGTTAACCACAAGGAATTATAAGCGGTTACTTTTAAAATAGTCTTTTCCCGTAAAATTCATAACTCTTAATCTATACATCCAAAAATCACCATTTTTGGACACAATCAATAAAACTCATCAAAATATCATTTCAAATTTTTCCAGAATTTTTGAAGATCAGAAAAATTACGAAACTGAAAATCATAACAACCCTTAAAATCCCTTAATATCCCTTACTATCCCTTACAATCCCTTACCTCAAAAGAGCAGTACTTCTGATCGGTATAAGGCTGAAGGAAACTTGCACTGATGAATAGCAACTCACCAAGTATCTAAAATCTCACAAAATATGCTTCATAATATAGAGAGAGAAAGAGAGAAAGCTTATGTTTCTGGTGTGATTTTCAATTCTAACTTAGCCCTCTATTTATAGGAAAATTTTGGTAGGTTTGACCTGCAACCTGATGGCTTTACCTGCTACTATTCCCACCCACCACATTTGAAATATAATTCAGCACATTTCTTCACCAACCACAAGTGGGGCCCACCAATTCTAGAATTTTCCACCAAAATGATAAACTCCAAAAATTCAACAATTTCTAAACCAGTCATCTCGTAAAATTCATAACAAATCATACGTTCATTTTTAACGGTTCAAAATTTGTGGACATATACTCAACTTATATATGTATAACATATCCAAAAATTACCACGATCCAACGGTCGGATTAAAAATTATAACCCTCGCAAAATATCTCAAAAACCCTGATTTTTTATACCTCCATTCCGACAAAAATACGGATAAAAATCTCAACATTAACTCCTTCATTTTTTAACCACAAAAATATATCCCTCATTTATATCCCCATAAAATAAATATTTTCTTATCATATGAATCAATAATTAATTATTCACAAATAATATTACAGAATCACATTTATGACAACCAGGCCATTCCCAGGAAAGAGGGGGCTTTCCAATAAGGATTTTTCCTTACTGGCGCGCAATTAGGTGACCAAACCTCTCCTTAGACAGAACTTTCTAGTCATTGCCAATAATGTTATCTAATAATATTATTCAAATAATATGAATTATTGATCTGATAATGGGAAATACTGTGCAGTGACAATTATTGAACAACAATAATATAAAATTTCAACGTAGCAATTATTGAATCAATAAAATAAAATATTGAACAGTAATTACTGTAACAATTATTGAGTAGTGCATTCTTACGTAAGAATTAATAATTTCAAAAAATACTGTGCAATACCGTGTGCTACTGTGCAATAACGCGTATTACTGTATTTTAACCACCGGGTATTCCAACAGTGTTAACGGTAACAACTACGCCGTTATTTGTAAAAACTTAAATTTGTCGTTTTCTTCACCCGACAGTTATTCTGTTATGGGGCCCACAAATAGCTGCGCCGTCGTACGAATATTCCCCGACAGAAAGAATATTCCACGACCAAACGAATATTCCCCGACAACAATGATTATTTTATAACCACTTGCTTATTTTGAAAAAAAATCATATTTCACCCTTAACTTTAACATTTATCAATTTAACCATTTACTGAATAGTAATTATAAGAAAAATTGAATACTTTTATTTCATAAAATTTGGGGTCTTACATTAAGGTTCTACTTGGGTATAAGATACCGACTTTGGTTATCATAAATATAGATTTATGAAGGGACCAAGCAGAAGTAGAAAGCTAAACAAGAGATAAGTAATCCTATGTGTGGAAATGAAGCAAAGGTTGCTGCATCAGCTACAAGAATTTATAGTTTAGCACAGCCTACAGGCAAGTCTATTAAGTCAATAAGTTGTTATTGTATTACAGTGCTCGTTGGAAACATTATTTCTATTTTATTGTTGGACAATAAAATCTTTAGTATTATATTTAAGAACAATTGTTGTTCTATTTATAATAATAATAATATTTTGTATAGAACTAAAATATTACTTAATAAATTTTGTGTACTTGACTTACGTAAAAATTATTTTGTAAATTGAACAAACTAGTATAAGAAAAGGAGATAATCGTTTAAAAAGTTAAATGTGTGTATTTGCTGAAATATAATTGTGAATTATTTGAAAGGTTCAAAGAATTCAGAAATGAAACAAATTGGCAAAGTATTAGGATTCTTTGATCGGATCAAGGAAGGAATAATTGTGCAATGAGTTTCTAGATCATCTCAAATGGTTTTCTCATAATGGACGCCTCTTGATACGCAATAATTGATTGATGTATCTGAAAGGAAAAATTGTACCTTGTTGGACATGGTGCGATCCATAATGATTTTATCGACATTCCAGTATCCTTTTGGAATAATGTCCTAGAAATGGCTGCATATCTACGAAAAAGGTAACCTCAAAATTCGACCCCAAGACTCTATAAGAGTTATGGACATGGAGGATTCTTAATCTTAAGTATGTTAAGATAAAGGGTTGTCCAGCTTATATGAAAAGATTTTAAAGGATAAGCTTGGGACAATATCTGGTAAGTACAGATTTGTGGGATATCCTAAATTAAGTTTAGGGTATATGTTCTATAATCCTACTTAGTAAAAGGTGTTTGTTTCGAAACACGTTACCTTCTAAGATAAATGTGTTTATCATTGAAGGGGCTAGTGGGAGGATAATAGAATCTTGAAGAGTTCAAGAACCACAAAATATTATAAGTCAAGTAAGAGGAACTTGTAGATAGACCTATTGTACCATAACCGAATCATAAATCTGGAATAGTACCAAAGATACCTAGGAGGTATGGATTCATCATAGATGATGATGATGAGGTACACATCATAGAAGATGATGATCTAGTTACATACGATGAGGTAAGAGTTGTAGACACTCACAAAAATAGATTAAAGCAAGCTTCTCAAAAATGGAATATTCGTTTTGATGAAACAATCAAAAGAGTTTGATTTTATCAAAAACAAAAATAAACCTAGTGTGTACAAAAAGGTTAGTGGGAGCACTGTGACATTCCTAATATTATATGTTGATATACTATAGATAAAGAATGACATACTAATGCTACAATCAGTAAAGATAAAGTTGTCTAAACATTCCTCCATGAATAATTTGGGAAGAGTATCTTAATTGGGGATACAAATCAATATAGATAGATTCAAGAGGATGCTCGACTTAACCCAAGGAACATATATTCATTTGATGCTAAAGTCGTTTAGTATGATAAACTCTAATAGTTGTCTCATGTTGATGAGTCATGGAGTGTATCTCTCTTAATAGTCCCCATAGACTCATAAAAGAGAGATCGCATGAGTAACTATCATGTATGCAATGAAATGTACGAGACCTGATGTTGATCAGTTATATTTTGGAGAAGTTCACTATGAGTCAGTGAAAAACATCTTAAACTACTTTACTGGCACTAAGGATGTGATCATATTCATGGTGGGTCTAAATTAAAACTAGAGGGCTTAACAAACTCAAGTTTTTCAGACAGACCAAGACGACAGAAAATCCACTTTAAGGTAAAGCGTTACTTTGAACGGTGGTGCAGTGAATTGGAAAGGTTTCAAACAGTAAAGAGTTGCTAGTTTAGTGATAAAGACAAAGTATATAGCTATAAATGAAGCTATAAGTTGATTGTTTGGATGAAAAGTTTATTACAGAACTAAGAATAGTTCCTAAGTCTCATCTTGGATCTAAACATGTGTTGTGGCACTTTCATTAGATTATAGGAATCATTGAAGGATGGAAAATCACTATAGAGATAGTGGACTCTCAAGAACAATATTACATATCCATTAACTAAAGCTTATCTAACAGCAGGATAATCGTCACTTAGAGAAGAAGGGTATGAGATACCATGACGATTGGCTTTAGTGCAAGTGGGAGATTGAAAGTAGTATGCACACAAGCCAATCATGTTTGATGATAAAACATATACTTTATAACAATCTTATTCATTATTAATAAAATATATTAATTTATTAAAGGCTTTTAAATATCTATATTATGCTGGTTTATAATATGTGATAAACCCATAGTTTTAAGCAATGCTTTTAGAATAATGATGATGATCATTCTAATGAGATCTAAATTCTTAGAAATCTTAAAACTAAAATAGTTCGTAATCATTGGATTACTAAATTGGGGATTAGTGAATCCAGATAGATTGGTACATACGTTTCTTGCTCATTGGATGATGATGATTGATCTCATGATCATTTATGTGGAGACAATAAAGTAAGTACGTAGGTGCTTATTAGAGAATAAGTTCACTGAACGTGGCTCGCTAAGGAATACCTAATGGAGTTTTACTTGTCTGTCAATAAGAATTCCTGTAGTGATAGTATTACAAGTGATCCTTGGACTTGAGATCATCATAGTATCTTGTGTATGATGAGTTATACTTTGACTTATTCCTTAAGACCCTTAAGGTATGTCAAAAGGTATGCTTAGGTATAATAAGTTGTACATGGAGATAATGTATGATCAATAAATAATCTACCACTTCTAGTAAAAGAAGTGAAATGTCCTATGTGATTCGATAAATGACAACCCAGTAGTCCTTGGCCAAGACAAAATGAAATTAGAAAGGAGTTTTTAATTTGTATTATTTGGTGTTGTGCATTTAAGAATCGAAAAATATATTATTAAATAAAATAAGACTTGACAGTAATTCCATGTCTTATATTTAATTGAGACATTATATGGTGGAATGATTGAATTGTACGGTAACTATTTACTCAAAGGTTCTTTTATGATTAATGTTAAAATCTATATTATCTGAAAAGTCGTTAATCGCTAAGGAGGCTTATCCCTATTGTAGAATAAATATTATTTATTTAAATAAATTATTAGTTTAATTTATTTATTTAAATAAGATTAGAATTGTTCTAATTGATTTATTCACAGTCGGTTTAATATGGAGAATCTAAAGGGTCACACCATAGAAGAATAATTATTTAAGAAGTTAATGACATAATCGTAATAATATGTTAAGTGTATTTAATTTAATCTATGGTGATAGAATAAATTAAATAGCTTAATATTTATTATTTAATATTTTGGAAATATTAAATATATAAATTAATAAGAGGAGTCTTATTAATATTATTACAATTATTATTATTTTAATTTCTAAAGAGTTGGAAATTAATTTAATATATGTACTCTCATTTATTCCTAATAAGATTACGATGCTAATTAATTAAAAGATTTTAATTAATTATTCTTAATAAGATTGGGAGCATAATTAATTAAATGATTTAATTAATTAAAATAAAACCCAATTTTTTAATTATTAAGGAGGGTTGCCCACATCTATAAATAAGAGGAGTCTTATTATGAGTAAGGTGGTTGACACTTTCACAATACACATGAATACGTAATTTTAATAGTTGGGAGAGTACACCCTTTTCTATGAGAGATAGAAAAAACTAGGGTTTTGTCAAATATCCATCTTCTTGAATCTTTCTTCTTCCTTGGTGGATCACCTCTAGAGGCCAAACACTTGGGTGACTAACGTTGATCAAAGGAAGGAATCAAACCAGGTGGATTCAAGTTGAACGCTAAAAGGATTGGAGGTGAACTTGTACTCGAGGAAGCTCGAATCTTCAAGGGTATAATTCTTGTTCTTCATATTTTCGTTTAATTAATAATTGTGCATAAAGGATGATCTGGGTATATGGTTTGTAAAATTTTAAAACTTTATTTTTTTATGCTTCCGCTTATTTTATATAATTTGATTGCGTTCTTGAATATTACAAACCTAACAGTGATGTACCTTTTCGGAAAGCTATTGTCGAGAGGTACGCAATGACATGGGATTAGAGGTTATACGAAGATGGGAAGATGGGTCCATTACTAGATCTCCAAGTCTTCAATGTCTAGCCGTTGTACTGTCTTGTGTGTTGTCACTCGGGATTTGAGCTATGGTTCTTGTGGGACATCTTGATACACAGTCTGCGTTAAATTGTATTGAGACAACTTTGGTGTGATGTTGAGGTGGCAAACTGATGATTTTACCCCTATCGGGGTTATCGCAGTTGTAGCAGTCGTTTCTCAGGGTTATCTCCGAGATTAGGCTGCTGCTGATTCTGAATGTCCTCAAGATTATCTCTAAGGTTGGTTTAACCTCCCGAGGTTATATCCGAGGTGTGTACCGTGTCTCCCGGGGTTGGAACTGACTCATCCGGGGTTATCTCCGGAACTTGCACTGGATCCCTCAGAGTTATCTTTGAGGTTGAAACTGGATCTCCTGGGGTTATCTTCGGAGTTGAAAATTGGATCTCCCGGAGATGTCTCCGGGGTTGAAACTTACTTGACTTCCTGGGTTATCTTTGGAAAATGATTCTGCCCTCATGCAGGGTTAATAACAGAAACGTAAAATTTTGAGTATCTACAGATGCCCCTCTTTATCATATTCATGCAATGTAATGGCATCGATAGGATAAAGACTACTAGACACTTGAAATAAGATACGTTAAGATGATGTAAATCAAATGCAACATGATGTAATGTTGTGCTGAGTGTTGTTTGTTGGAATGAATTTCAACGGGATGTGATAACTACCCGCCCTTGTTGCTTCTGTTAGGGGATGGAGTTGTCAATGATGGCTCTGTTGAACCTTTTGATGTCGACTCGAGTAGCTTCTAAATCTCTAAACACTAAAATCTCTTGATGCTACATTGGGGTTATCACCAGCAATTTTGAATTGTCTATCAATGCTATCTGAGCCTGATTTGCTGACAAGTAGCAGAGATGTCTTTGAAATCCCTGGCGTGGTGGTTTCTCAATGATTGAGACCATAGGATGTTAACATTGGGGTTATCACCAAAGTCCTTAATCCTTTTGAAAGGCTTTCCATCGGAGATGTTATTCTCTTTTACAAACGACTCATGAGGATTACACTTGGATTGCTGGGGATCTGTATAACAGATTCCATCATCGGTCCTCCCCGATGAGGATGGTTTTTCGTGGTTTATATCATCAGGTTTCTCTGATGCTTTAATGGAGTTATTGCCAACGATTTGCAATGTCAGGGATGCCTGACC
This sequence comes from Panax notoginseng, assembly GCA_016801055.1. Taxonomy (NCBI): domain Eukaryota; kingdom Viridiplantae; phylum Streptophyta; class Magnoliopsida; order Apiales; family Araliaceae; genus Panax; species Panax notoginseng. Next base: position 33,375,749 of record CM029012.1, on the reverse strand, counting down.
CCCGTTGAAGTAACTTTCAACGGCTTGCATCATTGGACCACTTTCGATGCTTCGCTGAGGTTATTGCCAATGACTTATAATATTAGGGCTGCCTGATCTTCGTCAAAATAGCTTTCACATGCTTAAGATGTCTGAAATCTCTATAGGGGATGCATTTTTGACGAGATGTATGCTTTTAATTATAATTTACAACCCCTGGTTGATGGCATCGAACCATCACGATGCGTTGACAAGGGCTGCTTTCAATAGCTTTTATCATCGGCTCTTTGAACCCTGTATCTGGGTGAATACCAATGATTGATATGTAGACCCGCAGTTTGGTGTCTGAAACCAAGATTTCAGACTTTTTTGCTTAATTGCATAGCATCTTTTTTCCTGATTTGACTTTTCAGCTTATGAGATCTCCTTTTCCACTCAAATTTGATCTAGTCGGAGGGGGTGAGGACCACCCAGGGTAGCTGCAAGTAGACCCGCGGCTACCGCGAGTTGACTCGCGGCTGCCACGAGTTAACCCGCGACCACCCGTGGGTTATCTCTCACCTCTCATCCCTTTCACAAGTCATTTTTAAGTTGAAGCTGCACAGAGAATCTAAGATATCTTCATCAGATCTACTGAGTTCAGGCTGCTTTTTGCAAAATCCGTCACCGTACAATTGTTCTGCACTATCCTGGTAACGTTTACATATTTTCTTTTCCTATTTTGATCGTTGAAAAGTGAGATATCATACAAAATGCTTCAAAACACATAGTAGTGAATATGCATGCCCATATGACTTGATAAAAATTATCTAACACAGTAAATGTTAGTATTTTACCATACTAAGCGTATTAATGCGAAAAAATTTGACTTTTGAAACAGTCAATTGGTACCCTTTTCTGCTATTTTTTTATCTTATTTGTGGACAAATGAGTAAAGGTTTTGAAGCAAAGTAATCCTGGTAATTAGGCTACCCTTATGGATATTACTTTGATGTTTTTTCATGCATATAAGATGTTTATGACTTTGAGTTGGTGTGCTACTGAATGGCCACCTAGTCATGTATTCGTGCATGTGGATAGTCCTATTTACAAAGGAGACTCTAGAAAAAAAATTTCACGAGTCTAGGCATTGAATGATCATGCATTTTTAACTCTACTGCAGATGTATGTTAAAGTAATGCATGCATGCATATAGTTATGAACTAAATTTAATGAGCTCCGGGTTAAAATTTACCACACCCCTTTTGAGGTGATTTGGAGACTTTTATCCAGATATATAGATCCAGACCAACCAAGTAGCTCTTGTAGGACCTTTTCAGGTGTGAAGAGGAGAGCTTTAGATGTTCCTCGGTCTCGCCCATCCCGACAGCCTCGTCGGTTGACTGAGTCAGTGATTCGTCCTATCCGGTTTGAGAGACCAGATGTTGAGGATGAGGAGGAGGACGTACCCATTGCGGATCCTGCTCCTTTTTCTTCCATTCCCCGTAAGGAGCAGCCAGCTATAAATGTGATGATTCTAGAGCTTCTGGATAATTTGAGTTGTAATCCCTCAATCTATCTTCATGCAAACGAGGTAATAGCTGTGTTGATCTTCCTTTTCCCATTTATGTGGTAAGGTTTTGATTTTGATTTGTACTCTGATGCAGGTTCCTGACTTTACACAACCCAAAGGAAACTGATTTAGCATACATTCTCTGTACTAGACTCTTCATCTAAAGTACCGAGAGATTGTTCATGCCTGGAGCTTTGAGACGTTCTTTTCCATCATCACCCGTCGTTGTCCCTGGGGTTATCTCATGGCTTTATCAAAGTGCTGGTTTCACTAGACCCAGTCTCTCCATTTGTTGGATTGTGAGGTGATGATGACACCGATAGATTAGCGATTCATCATTGGGATGGAGTTTTTAGGGGCACTAGTACCTTTGGTGGCTGACATTTCCTCTGCTATCGTCAGATCCTTGTTGGGAGTCCCGACTACGGCGCTCAAGGGTAGGACAGTCCGTTCTGGTCCCTTAAGTGTAGATGCGATGAGTGAGGCTCTAATTGAGCCATTATCCGATGATCGGAGGGTTAGAGATCGCATCCTTCAATGACTATTTCTAATCATCCTCAGGGTTTATTTCCTGGCTGATAACTCTTCAACGGTGTCATTCGCTTTAGTCAGCGCCACTCGGGAGGTGGATTGTATCGGAGAGTTTGATTGGGGCTCCTACACCTTTGCCTACTTCCTCAAGGGGATGCGCCTACGCTCAGAGGGCGTGACGGAGGCTTGGCTAGGGTTTTACCCATTCCTATTGATGGGCATTTTTCTTTTGATTCCCCTTTGTTTGGGTTTCCAGTTTGACTGACCACAGATATTTGATCTTTGTATTCATAGTTTTGGGCCTACGAGAGGCTCCTATGTCTTCACCCCGTTAGCCTGTTAGGTTTGGACACCTATCCATGGGGACGACGATGGCATTTCTCCACCTTGGCAGAGGTTCCTGTAGCTGAGGGTTTCACCCATTCTCACCTATAGTTGGAGTTGTTAACCGTAGAGGTCATTACATAGGTTCCTTACTCTGAGGACCACTTGATAGTTGGCTTCGAGGTTTGTTTACCGACTGGTGTCAATTATGTATTGTCCACCCGTCAGATTCCTCTCCTCACTGATGGAGGTTGGGAGCTCTATTTGGGTGCGGATGGTTGCCTTTGTCACAGTCGATCACTGAGATCGACTGTCACAGTCTGCTCTTTCCACTTGTCAGGCGTTATTAGCCTTTGTCACAGTCGATCACTGAGATCCCATTGATGGGTGCGGATGGTTTTACTTTGTCAGAGAGACCTTTCACTCAGGAGGCTTTTTATCGCTAGTGGTTCTCTCGCACCATTGGAGCTCAGACGCCATACATTTTAAGGGGGATATGGTTCCTAGCTCTGTCATGATGACAGATTGGATTGCCTGCATCCGAGAGCCTACTCACATGATGTAGATTGAGAGTTTGACCCAACAGTTGGACCGAACACATTTCTTTATTCGATATTTTGGCAGAGATCCATCAGAGGCGGATACTTTTGATCCTTCCAGCTATGGGGCTGACCCTTCAAGTGTCCTATATTTAGATGATTTTGCTGGTATAGATCCTCTATTGTATCTGCCTGATATCCCTTCTGACAGAGATTTAATGACTCGGGAGGAGTTACATCAGATGGACAGATTGGATGATGTGGACATCAACACCATTAACTTCTTTTGATGCATTTCTCGCTATATCTTTTGATAGGCCTCTGTTAGATATTGGGAGGCTGTGCCCCAGTTCTCGTTATATCTTTTGACAGGGCTCTGTTAGATGTTGGGTGGTTGTGTCCCATTTCCCTATATTTTTTAGTTGTATATAGAGATGATGTACTTAGGAATGTATATATAATGATTTCTATTCCCTACATCATATTGTCATCTGTTATTTATTATGCATGTATTATGTTATGGATATACATTTCTAGAGATGAGTTTAGCATTGACCCCTGGATAGTCTTATAATACGGGTCTACAGATGTCTTCATCCACTGTTAGCCGGATTGAGCATACCCCACCCATGTTGGTGGCATCTTCTTTGAGATCGTGGTATGGTAGTTTGTCTTCCCTGAATCGGGTGACAGTTGATCAGCTGTTGAGACACTCTATGACCCTCTTGACATTTTAGGTTCCACCGGGCTTTATAGAGGGCATGCTTTAGCATTGGATACCAGATAGACAGGTGTTTAGGTTTGATACCCATGAGTTGACTTCTACATTGGAGGAGTATGAGTGTCTTACATACTTACCATTGGATTGCCCTTGCGTTTGAATGGCTGTTGGTGACATGAGCCGACAGTTTATGACCTTGACAGACTTGAGGCGCAGTGTTGCCCTAGACGAGATTACCTTAGGGCATGTAGTGTCCATGAGTTTCTTGATTGACAGATTTGGGTCGTTGGACAGCTATCTGCGATACTCCGGGGACTTCACCATTTCTAAGGGTGATTAACATGTCGCCCGTGTAGATATATTCTTGATGTACATGGTGGCCTATCTGTACATGCCATTGTACATGGACCATTTGGATATCGATGTGATTATGGTAGTCCGTGCTCTCCGGGAGGGTCATGCCATCTTACCGAAGATTTTGGTAGAGACCTTGAGGTCGGCCACGTTTTGCCATTCCTATTAAGTGGGGGTTTTCATAGGCATTGCGGTCTTATTGTACATATGGTTTATGACACACTTGAGACCGATTGGCACTTTTAGATGTCATGGATATTGTTTTTCCCATGAGATAGCCATGCCATATTCCTTTCAACTGGTTGAGTGTACAGACGCAGCATCATGGTTAGCTTTCTTGTCAGGGATCGAGGATACATTTGATATTTTGTCATGCTTAGGGCTCAGCTCTCCCTATAGCTTTATCACTTATGCAGTTGGCATTGATTATCTTCCCATGATAAGTTTGAGGGGGGTGACCACATATCATCCACTGGCTGTTATGGCATAGTTTGACCAGTTTCAAGATATTCATCCCTTTGACAGGGCAGCGGGTCAGCGATTGTCATCTCGACTTTTGGCAACAGAGGATTTGTCTAGGATTTATGACTGTTGGACTTGTCGAGAGAGGGCTGACTTTTCAAATAGTCATCAAGGTCACTTTCCAGAGTATTCTGCATGGTTGGAGGCAGAGATTGCATCGGCTATTGCTGTATCCTCAGAGCCGAGTATTGATTCTGATGATGAGGAGCCTATGGAGTATCCTGGTTTTCCCATCGAGGATGTGCTGTTTACTGGTTTGTCAGTAGCTCTTATTGATTCCCCCAGTATTCCCACTGTTGTGGCTTTACATTCTGCAAGGCATTTAGAGCAGAGGTTACATCTGATGACGTTTGAGAGGGATTAGGCTAGGGCCTTGATGTTGATAGCTCTTTCTGCTGCTCTTATTGAGAGAGATAATGCTCTAGCTAGCAGGGATACCTCTGTTGTTGAGCGGGATGTGTCTCGATCTTCTAGGGATGCAGCTGTGGTTGAGCGGGATGAGGCCCTAGCTACCCGAGATGCTGCAACTACATATAGTACTGCAGTTAGATCTCATACTACTGATATTGTTGCAGAGATGAGTGCATTCATTGATGAGCACGGTAGCACCATGCAGATGGCCGTAGATCTCTTGGATCGTGTGGACACCCTAGGGTAGGAGCTAATAGATTTACCTCCATCTACTAAGAGGGACGTCATGTTGGACTTGATGGATCGCATATCCACGGGCTTGTAGATTAGCTTTGATTTTCTTGCATAGACTAGGTTAGCCATTTTTGTCATGTATAGGGCATATTGCATATATCAAACAGTATTATATGGCAAGGGAATATATTTTGATTCACTTCCCTTTTAGATATGCCTTGTTACTTGCTTGATAGTTGCCTTTTCTCCAGGACTTGCGATTGTGACGCCCCCAAATTCAGACCACTCACGTCTCGAATTTGGTTCATCATGTGCTACAAATCTAATAACTAAATAACAACTCATGCAACGAAAATAACTTAATAGATTACATTTATTTAATATAATCATTCATGTCCCAAGGTTTCATAACTTAAAACATCTCTTACATAACTTAAACATAGATTAGACATAACTAATACATAACACAATAGGTCTTTAACATAATCATAATATTTCTAGACAAATATGAACTACTCCATAGCTTTGCCTTTGCCCTTATCAGTGCCTGAGGGTCCGCCTTGCCCTGCCTTAACTGAAATGTTTTTAGGGAAAGCCAGAATGAGCAACAAGTTTGCTCAACAAATAATATAGCAATAAGGGTGTTCAATATAGTTTTAAATTTCTCAAGAGTACATCAATATAGGATAGTTCAAGGATAATAAGAAGTATCAATGGTTCTCAACAATAGTCACTAAGGACAAAAAGATATCAATAAGATTCAACGCTTAATCAATTCGAGATTTTAAAGTAATGAATACTGAGCAGTCAATAAGGACTATGAACTTCTACTATAATTAACAGTAATATACTGATAATCCAACAAAACGAGTACAACAGGTGATCAGCCTAAAGTACCCTACGTTATGCATATCGTTTAATCGTACTCAAGTGCGCACGTCGGCCTCCCGACAAATATAGTTTCCCCTTCAAAGAAGGTTGTTCATCTCAGTCAATTATAAGAGTTCGCACCAAGTTAATTCGGTTTGGATAGCTTTCTATCATATGCTAATAGTCTAGCTGAATCAATGGCTTAAACGACTTTCTTTCAAAGTATATATGGCCAATTATAAGTTCAACATCCGAAATCAAGGTTCGAAAACTGTAAATAATTTTATCTCTAAACTAGGAAGTTTTAAGTTATAGGATATATATCATACTTTCAAGGATTTACTTGTTTGATCAATAATAGCACAAGCTTGAATAATACTCCATAAAATATGGTTAGGAACTTGCATCAATGAGATAAGGTTTAGATACTTACACAATATTCCAAAGTTGTGTAAGTTAGAAACTTGCCTTACGCGTAGTTTACTAAGGTAAAGCTTATCAACACTTGTCGAATCCTATTATAACATAGTTACGTCTATAGGATATTTATTAGTTAAGTACATCCGATACCCAAACTTGATATGTAAATTTATCATACGATTCTAACTTAACCGTATAGTCCTATGCAGAAGTCATTATGTACTTTTCATACACATAACACAAAATCAGTTTGTAAGATACTATGAGTCAAATAACATGGTTTCTAATCATTGCTTGATAATCATAGTTCACAAACATCTTTTGAACTTAACGTTTGAAAGTTTATAATCACTTATAAAATATATGATCCTATCGTTTAGCATGTTTCTTGACACATTGGATAATGTACTGGTCATATAATACAGGTTAAGGTAATAATATAAGAATGCATTAAATCTCAGATCACAAACAGAATGCAGACTTCACTGCAAGGTGGTGCGGCTGCGCTGGATTTGAACTAAGGAGTGGCGCAGCCGCGCTGCTCCTAGTTAAATCAGAGCTGATAAACAGAAGCTTGGCCAGACTTGCACACCCATATACATTTATGATGTCACTTGTAGAATCATACATGCCATGATGTTTATGATTAGGTTTGGTCTCTTCTATGGCCATTCCAAGATTCTTTTAATGTTATGGTTTCGTTTTTAGAAAATTTTTTGTCTGGACAAGGCTAAATGAAACCAATTCTCAACAAGCTACTCATGATTAACCATCATACCACATAATGATGTTAATAAACCTTAAATATACATGCTCAAGTTATTCTACCCATGTATTTCAAATTAACATAATTTTACTTCTTTAGAAATCATTTAAAACTATTCTTTACCAGTTCACAACATACTTAGCTAGATGGATGTACATATCAATCGTGTCTAGATGCATAAAGTATCTTATCATGTTGGTCCAAAAGTCCAGAATACCAATAGGGTATTTTCCAACAAAGTTGGTTTTCAACTTCAACATCTTTCTTGAAAATCTCATGTTAAACCAACTAAACATGCAAGGAAACTTTGAACCCACATTTTATACTCATGTATATATATAACTAAGTCAAATAAGCATGCTCAAGGTTCTGAATTCAAAGGTCGCAAGATTAACCAAGTTTTTATTTCAAACTCCAAGTTTTCTTTTAGAAAATAATTAAAACCAAGCTAACAAAACTTATTATACACGAAGCAAGCTTATGCCTTATGTTATACTAATGTACGTACATATCTAGATTATTTACACATGCTCACAAGATCAAAATACAAGTAAGGTTATTTGCAACAAGGTTTATTTTCCAAATGTATAAGTTTTCTTGAAAACTCAAACTTAAAACAAGCTAACATGAGTGACTACAATTAAGGCAACCTATGTTTGCATGTCAGGGACATTTATAACTAGCATCAAGTTCAACTAGCATGCTCAATATAGCAGAAGTAACAAATTTTGTTTTCCAACACTGGTACCTGCGCGATCGCTCGGTGTAGTGCTATAGAAGTGGCGCGGCCGCGCCACTTCAAGCAGAAACAAAAAGAATGGCTCTGCTTCTGTAGAGCCTCAATACAAACAACTCAAGCATTGTCAATTCCTGTAACCAAACCAACTACATTACTTCTAAATAGGCATATAAGCTCAGACAACACAATGACATGCCAATACATACCAAATAACAGAGAATTCATGAGAATTATAAGAATTTGACAAAACTCAAAATTAAGAACATAAAACAGAATTGATACCTCTTGAAGCTTAAATGATCTTTCTCAATTCTCTGATTATACTCCCTCAATTCTCAGTAACTTCACTCTCTAATTATACTTATCAGACAATTTTCTAGCAATTGAGAAATGAGAAGAAGAGCTTCCATTTATAAAGAACGGTTTGTCCAGTTCATGGCTTTGCATCATGGTTTGAATCAATGGGAGTTAGAAGAAAACAATGGACAGGGAGAAGTTGGCCAACCACCATCTTTTTAGCCATCATCACCATGGATCACAGCAGCTGAAGTTTCGCAACTAAGACTAGGCCATTGTTTGAGCACTATGTTGGTCACTTATTTTGGGACATGAGTTTTAAATCTTAGCAACTGGATTATATAATGCTTAGTTTGGTTCCTTGGACTTCCAAAATATAATTTTAATGTGTTAATGCTACTACGTAATGAAAAGTTAGGGATTATTTATGTACACACATCATATGATCCATGTACATTAGTCTAGTCCAATTAATATTTATAACAGGTATGGACACAATTTAATTGGTCACTAATAATTTAATATCTCTTTAAAACTTTACTATTCCAATTAGACACATAGTCTAAGTTGATATTCCATAATGTATACATTAATACACTATACATATTACATGGTCATATAGACATCATTTGTATAACTTACATATTTTATCAATCTTGCTATATAGTTTCCATACTATATAGTCACATCCCAAATGTCACACTATACGTTATATTATATAGATGTAGTTACTACCACATATCTTGCACTCAACAATTAAATAAATATAATTCTAATTATGTAATTTATTTTACCTATTAGTATTCTATTATTCACAATAACAATTAATTAATAACATGATATTAATTAATCATTCACTTATTAATTCCTTCTTTAATAATTTTTAATCATTATAATTCTCATTATCGTGCCACACAAGGCATTATTCGAGCTTGTCATAACTCCACATTTTTCTCAATTCTTATAAATTTAATTTTAATTAATTGAATTACTCATCTCACAACATATCAATATTTATTTTCAAATAAATATTCATTTTCTTATTATATCAGAATAATATTTATTCATGAAATTCACGGTTCTTACAACGATCTTGATGTATTCTGAACTCCTCCTTGGTTGATGTACATTGAGATGTCTTAAGATCTTTCAGAATGGATCGTCGATCTTTGTGTTCCCAATCTCTTTGGTGTCTTGGGACTGGTTTCTGAATATGGTTATGGAGAGGATTTTGGCTTTCCTCTCTGAGGTAGACCGCACCACAGATGGTCGTCGGTAATCCTGCGTATGGGGGAGACCTGGTAGTTCTATCTCTTATGGGTTGGTGTTTCTCTTTGAGGATTCAACCGCAGCATAGATGGTTGTCGATTTTTCTCCGATTTGTTCGGGGAAACCAGGTGGTTCCATCTCTATGGTCTAAGCCGATGAGGTGTGGTTTAACCGCTCCACAGATGGTCGCCGATGTATTCCCGTGTATGGGGGAGATCAAGTAGTTCCATCTCTTATGGTTTGGTTTGAAAGGTTGAAGGATGATCCCAATACCATTCACATGGTTTTATGTTTTCGTAGGGGTGAGACCGCACCGTGAATAGCTTCCTACATACTCTCATTGATGAGGGGAGATCAGGTCTGTATAATTCGAACCTAGCGTAAAAAGATTTGAAAGGTTGTATATGGTGAAAGGGTTTTATTTTTTCAAAGGTTAGACCGGACCATAAATGGCTCCCGTGTATGGGGAAGATCAGGTCCACGTAGTTTGTCCTTAGTGGGACGGGACCTAATGTGGTTAGAAAGGTTTTGAAAACCTGAATTGACTGATGGATCGATGATCCAGAACCATGATGCTGGCTTGCAGGTAACTTTAGACATAATATATGTCGACGTCGGGATTTTTATTTGTCCCTTTTCTGTTCTTGTCTTTTGGTGTTCTCATGTTAGGTGAGGTTTGTTTGAAAAAACAAGTTGTGAAAAGCTCTGACATGTATATGTCGACGATTGGACTGTAAGAGTCGTAAGTTGGTTTTTTAAATGGTTGTACCAACACAACCGAGAAAAGGTTTGCACATTGACCCAGTGATGTGACACTACTTAACTGGTCTGTGAAACCAAGATTCGTTAGGGTCCGAGGAATTGGTTATGCGGAGGGAAGGTGTTAGGCACCCCCCGACATCCGTGTTGCCATGGTGACCGCCACTTTTCAATTAAACTGTTATATGCATGTATGTGTGTGTGGATCAATGTAAAATTATTTGAAAGTAGTGCTATGCCTCGTTTGCACCTATATACAAAGGGTTTGAATTTTTGTATAAAATTCAGTTTTAACAAGATATAGTAGTGATGTTTTGTAAAATGAGGTTTTCAAACCCTTATGCTCAGTAGTAATTGAGGCCTTTGATACTTCTATTTTTCTTATATGTTCGGCTTGATTGCTTTTATTTTCGAGATGCGAAGCATCTTCGAGAAAGAAATAATATACACAGCAATGCTGAACTCCTTTTGGGCATGAGAGCCATATAAGGAAATTCGAACACCGTGAATAATTTACAAGCCGTGTACAACTGAAAATATCCATCATGGGAACCGAATCTAGATTCAGTAGACTGAATCTGTGATCACATGATTCCTAGGCTCACATGAGGTAATAATTTGTATGAAAGTTGTAAACAGTTATATATATAAAAGCTGTAAATATATATATATATATATATATATATATATATATATATATGTGTGTGTGTGTGTGTGTGTGTGTGTGTGTGTGTGTGTGTGTGTGTGTGCAAACAATCAACCACCACGAAGCACCTCCATGGGGGATTGGAAAATATAAATAAAGCAATAAAACGATCAACTGCCTTGAAGTAAACTCCAGGCAGAACAAAATGTAAATAAAGCTGTAAAAGGCCACGAAGTAAACTCTAGGCCTGACAGAAATGTAAATAAAGCGGTAAAAGGCCACGAAGTAAACTCCAGGCCAGATTGAAATGTAAATATATATATATATATATATATATATATATATATATATATATATATATATATATATATATATATATATATATATATAAGTAGTAAACGCTTTGGATGTAAATCCAGGCTCATCGAACAGAGTTCGACCACAGTTTATATATAAGTATATATATAAAAGTAATAAACGCTCTGAATGTAAAATCCAGGCTCAACCGAGGCATAACTCGATAATGTTAGTCTATATATATATATATATATATATATATATATATATATATACAAAAAGAAATTAAAGCCACGGATCGAAGTCTGGGCATACACATGCAACACGACTCTCAACGTGCAGAACTATGTGCACAGTAGTGGAGAAAGGTTTTAGAAAGTGTAAGAAGGCTTACAGTGGACTGCCAAAGAAGACTTCAATAGCTTTAAATGGATGAACACTCGGCTCCCACTGGTAAAAATATAGCAATATAGAAGCTCACAAGTGTTTAAAATGAGAAAGCAATTAGTTTATAGTGTGTACAGAGCAAATTGGACAGGGCTTCCTTGCCTTTTCTCTTTGTAAAATGGCTTCCCCAAGCCCTCTATTTATAGAGGGGGGAGCCGTAGGTGTACTTGTGGTAGCCGCAGATGCAGCTGCGGCTGCCCGGGGTGCCCAGGGTTCCGCGGGTCCCGCCGTCTCGAAGTATATGCACGCGTGCAACGTGTTATCTGCTCGAACTTTTAGAACTTCAATTCGGGCATCCGATCGAGGTGTATAAGACCTTTTATGGGATGATGTTATCGGGAGCTACACAATTACATGGGATTAGAGGTTGTACGAAGTCAGGAAGATGGGACCATGCCCTTGGTCTTCAAGCTTTAAATTCTATCCGGTGTGTTGTCTTGTGTAGTAGTCACTCGGGATTGGAGCTCTTGGGTTCTTATAGGACATTTATGTGTAGAATGTATGTTTGAATGTTGTTAAGATGGATCAATGTGGGATCAAGATGGCAACTGACGGTTTTGCCCCTCAGCGGGATTATCTCCAGTTTGATCAGTTTTAGCGATCATTGCTTAGGGTTATCTCTGAGATTGGACTGCTGCAAGTGTTGACCATCCTCAGGGTTGTCTCTGAGGTGTGCCTGACCTCCCGGGGTTATCTCCGGGCTTGGGGAATGTGTGCCTCAGGGTTATCATCGAGTTTTGAAGCTGATTGTTGGGAGCAGAAAAAAGCATTTTTGGGGTTATCTCATGTACTGCTACAGCATTCCTCAGGGTTGTCTCCGAGGTTGGGTTGAAAATCCCAAGGTTGTCTCGAGGATTGGGACTGAATATCTCGCGGTTATCTCGGAGATGGCAAATTTCTCTAGTGTTGTCTTCAGAACTGTAACTGCACTCATCGGGGTTATATCCGAGGTTGGATTGAAGATCCCGGGGTTGTCTCTAGAACTGTGACTGCATATCTCGGGGTTATCTATGAGATGGGTATCCCGGGGTTATCTCCGGGACTGAGTTAAGTTATCTTATAGGGTTATTTCTGAAAGACGATTCTGCCCTCCTGCAATGTTAGTAATAGGAATGCAAAATTTTGAGTGTCTACAGATGCCCTTCTTTATCATATCCATGCAGTGTAACAACATGGATAGGATAAAGAATACTAGACACTTGAAATGCAACAAAATATTCATAATGCAATGTACTGCAGTATGATACAAATGTATGATGCATGTGGTTTGTTGGAACATTTTCCAACGGGATGTGATGACCGTTATCCCCATAATTGGTGATGGAGGCTGGAGTTATCACTAATAATTCTGACGAACTGCTTGGATCTGTGCTCCAAAATTCTCAGGAACTTCAAGGATGTTGACGTCGGGGTTATCACCGAAGTCCTTAATCCTTGGTACAGATTTTCCAACATAGATGTTCCTCTCATGCGCAAGAGACTCTGTGGGGATGTACTTTACCTTTTGAGGATGTGTATAACATATTCCATCATCGGTCCTCCCCAGTGAGGATGTCTTTCCCTGGTCTGTATTACCAAGTCCTTCTAGTGTTCTGTTGGAGTTACTGCCAACAATCTGTGTTTTTTAGGTCTGTCTGACTCTCGTTGAAATGTACGTCAACGGATTAAATCCCTGTTGGGTATAATGTCAAGGCTGTTTGACTTGTTGACGTGTGCATTAACTGCTAAAAGCATCATATGGTTTCTGATGCTTCGATAGGTTTACTTACCATTAACTGAAGTGACGTCAAGGTTGCTTAACCTTCGTTGAAATGTGAATCAACGGCTGACTTGTATGAAGTTTCCGCTGGGGGAGAAGTGCTTTGGAGTTGCGACCCCAAACTGATGGCATCAGACCTTAGTGAGGTATTACCGGGTGTAGTTTGCAATAGTTGTGCTCATTGGTATTGTAAACCTGTGTCCGGGCGAATACCAATGAATGACATGTAGACCTGTAGTTTGGTCTATGAAAACCAGGATTTCAGGCTAATCTACTCAATCGCGTAGCATCTTTTTTCCTAATTTGGCCTTTTCAGCTTGTGAGAACTCCTTTGCAACTCGAATTGGACCGAGCCAGAGGGGTGGGCCCCACCCAGGGGAGCCGTAGGTACACCTATGGCCTACCGTGGGTTACCTTTAAGGCAGCTATGGCTTTCACAAGTCACTTTTAAGCTACGCCGCACAGGAAATTCGAGAGCTTTTCTTCAGATCTCCTGCGTTCAGGTGTCTTTCTGCAAATTCTGTCACCGTACAAGTGTTCTACACAGTCTTGGTAACGTATGCATGGCTTCTTTTCTAGTTTCTATTCATTGGAAAATGACTTTTTATATGAAATGCGTCTAAACATATAGTAGTGAATATGCATGCTCATATGTCTTGATAAAAAATGTTTAACATAGTAAATGTTAATATTAAACTATGCTGAACATAATGATGTAAAAAAATTTGACTTTTGAAACAATCAAATTTGTACCTTTTTCTGCTATTTCTTATCCTATTTGAGGATAAACGAGCAAAGGTAATTAAGCAAAGTAATCCTGGTATTTAATCTACCGTCATGGATTGTGACTTTGATATTTTCATACATTGTAGGATTTTTATGACTGTGGGTAGGTGTTTTACTGAATGGCCACCTAGTCATGCCTATGTGCATGTGGATAGTCCTATTTACAAAGGAGACTCTAGCAAAAATTTTCCAAAAGTCTAGGCATTGCGTAGACATGCATTTTTAACTCTACTGTAGGCGTATATTAAAGTAATGCATGTATGCATATAGTCATAAAATGCATTTGAAAAAGCTCCAGGTTAGAATTTACCACACCCTTTCTAAGGTGATTTGGAGACTTGTGTCCAGATATTATGGATCCAGATCAGCTGAGTAGTTCCTACAGGACCACTTTAGGTGTACTGAGGAGGGCTTCTAAAGTGCCTCGACCCCGTTCAGTTAAACAGCCTCGTCGTTTGGCGGAGGCAGTGATTCGTCCTATCCGGGTTGATGTACCGGATGTCGAGGATGAGGAGGAGGATGTACCGGTAGCTGCTCCAACTCCTACTGCTCATATTCCCCGTAGGGATTTCCCAGACATTCAGGTGGCTACTCTAGATCTTCTTGGGTAATTTGAGTCGCCACCCCTCAGTTTACTTGCATGCAAATGAGATAAAAAATGGATTTGATCTTCCTTTTTCCTATTGAGGAGGAGCAAGGATTTTGACATTGATTTGCATGTGATGTAGTTTCCCGGTTTTACCCAGCCTGGAGGGAACTGGTTCAACATACACTCCCTGTATCAGGCTCTACATCCAGATTACCGAGGTATCGTGCATGGTTGGAGCTTTGGGGCGTTCTTTTCCATTCTTCCCCGCCGTTGTCCCTGGGGTTACCTCAGGGCATTGTCTGAGTGCTGGTTTCACCAGACTTAGTCCCTCCATTTGTTGGATTATGAGGGGATGATGACACCGATGGATTGGCGATTTATCATCGGTATGGAGTTTGGAGGGACGCCAGTGCCATGTACGACGAACAATACCCCGACTGCCGTTAGATCCTTGTTAGGAGTTCCGGCCGAGGCACTCAAGGGTAGGACCATCCGTACGGATCCTTTGAGCGTAGATGCTATGAGTGGGCTGTTGAGTAGGTGTGACGCCCCCAAAATAGGTATACATCACCCATTTTGAGTTGTCAATAACATGGTACAGAAACAACTACAACTTTATTAATACAACACATAAACTGTAAGTTTAAATACAAATATTGTCATCTAGACAATATTCACACCCAAATAAGTCCTCATTACAATTATTGATACATTATTTTATAAAAATGGTGAGGACTACTAAACAACTTTCTAGAACCATCATTCCATACCTCGACTAGTACTTGCTACATTCTCGCCTCCTGAGAAGAAAAATAGAACAAAAAGGAAAAGGGTGAGCTCAACTAGCCCAGTAAAGAATATTATGACTAAGATAATATAGAACAAATTATCGTTAGTCTTCAACAGGAAAAAATCTAATATAATACAATAGACAACAAGTTTTAAATCAATATTCGCGGCGAAAATAATAATTCTTTAGAAGAGCAAAGTAGAGAATGAAATCTACTATCATCTATGAATTTAAAAGTCCATCATCGATATTTTATCCCTGTAACATCAATCAATATATATATCTGGAATCAAATGTTCATCTTTGCACTACAGGCCAAAGATATTCATCAGTTGGTCATGTTCATCTAAACACATGTTCATCTTTGCACTATGGGCCAAAGATATTCATCATAAAATCATTCATCTTTGCACTACATGTCAAAGATATTCAGTTATATCACCATTTAGGACCGAGGATGATGAAAAATCTTTTAAAGAAAACGAATCCAGTGAAACAAAAGAACAAATATTAAAGATTCGTACTTTAAACAATCCAACTTCAAAAATACTTCATAAATAATCATAGAAAATTAAAATTCAAGAATGATCAAAACATGGATACAATCAAAGCTAGTATCCATAATAGATATCTTGGATAAAAACAAAAATTTAATTTTTTCGGTGAATAGTGTCGTATTCGTGAATAGTGCTGTATACGTAAATAGTGCCGTATACATGAAAAGTAACCCCGACAAAAAAAGTTTCAAATTTGATAAAATAATTCAGATCAATATTTCGGTATAATGATATTGAAAGAAATAATATCATTTATAAAAAAAAATAACATCCCTTACCTTAGAAAAGACAGTACTTCTAGCTGAAATACTAGATATAGTGCTGAAGGGAACTTGCACCGTATAGCAACACTCAAACTATAAAAATACTCACAAGAATACGCTCGATAATATAGAGAGAGAAAGAGAGAGAAAACTTTAGTTTCTGGTATGATTTTCAATTCTAACCTAAGCACCCTATTTATAGGGAAATACTTAGAATACCAAAGCAGAAAATTTAATAAAATATTAATATTATTTATTTAAATTCTTACGCCCACCTTGACCATCTGAATTCAGCCACCAATAATGATAAAAACAAAAAAAATATTTTTGTTATTAAAAATAATTAAAACTTTCAAAAATCAATTATTTCGAAACTACAGAACTTCAATAATTCATAATAAATAGCCCTTTTATCAGAAAAAATCAAGCCTTATGACTTTTTCATAGGAAATTTCATTCTCTACAACTTTACAGAAGAAAGTTTTTCCAAATTTCAAACAAAAATTGACCGAAATCCACAAACGGGCGATTTTACAGGCTATAATCAAATTTTAGTCAAGAAATGAGGTCCACAAATATGACAAACATGTTTTAAATATTTTTAGTAATAAAAATACTCTTCCTCCTCATTTATTCATATATCCCATATTCATTGTAAAAGTATCACCATTATTATATTATTATAATATAATAATATATTTAAATAAATTTTTTATCAGAAAAAGATAAAATATTAATTTTCAACAATTGTCATATTAAAAATTTTCTCCATCTATATCCACATACAATGAATATTTTTCTCATCATATAAATTAATAATTAATTATTCACAAATAATATTACAGAATCACAATACTGACAACCATACAGTTCCGAAGAAAGAGGGGTCTTTTCAATAAGGATCTCTCCTTACTGGCACGCAATTAGGTGACCAAACCTCTCCTTAGACAGAACTTTCTAGACATTGCTAATAATGTTATCTAATAATATTATTCAGATAATATGAATTATTGCTCTGATAATGGAAAATACTGTGTAGTGACAATTATTGAAATAACAGTAATATAAAATATCAACGTAGCAATTATTGTATCAATAAAATAAAATATTGAACAGTAATTATTGTAACAATTATTGAGTAGTTCCTTCTTACATAAGAAGCAATAATTGGTGCAATACCGTGTGCTACTGTGTTTTAACCATCGAGTATTTCAACAGTATTAACGGTAACAACTACGCCGTTATTTATAAATAACTTATACTTGTCGTTTTTTTCATCCAATCGCTTTCCGTTTTGGGGCTCACACAAGGCTGCGCCGTCGTACGAATATTCCCCGACAGTAAGAATATTTCACGACCAACCGAATATTCCCCGACAACAATGAATATTTTATAACCACTTGCTTATTTAAAAATATTTGCACATTTGTACCCATAACTAATCACATTAATCAAATCAACCCTTACTATTTTAAAATAATAAATAGAGGAAATTCAATTTTATTTATAATAAGTTGGGGTCTTACAACCTCCCCTCCTTATGAAATTTCATCCTCGAAATTGATGTGCGTACCTGGTGTTTCGAAAAGGTGAGGATACCTCACTTTTATTTCCGTTTCCAATTCCCAGGTCATTTTCTCTATAGCATGGTTCCTCCACAAAACTTTGACTTGTGGTATGACTTTTATGCGTAGGACATGCTCCTTTCTATCCAAGATCTTGACAGGTGTCTTCTCATACGTTAAGTCTTCGGCTATTTCGTCTGATTCTAGCTCAATAATGTGGTTCGGGTTTTTCACATATTTACGAAGCATAGATTTGTAAAAAATATTATGAACACGAGACACGCTTGGAGGTAACACGAGTCTATAGGCCACATTTCCTACTCGGTTAAGAATTTGAAATGGACCAATAAATCGTGGATTGAGCTTTCCTCTCTTCTCAAATCTTGTAACTCCCTTCCATGGAGTAACACGCAACAATACATGATCTCCAATACTAAATTTCATGTCCTTTCGATGAAGATCCGCATAATTCTTCTGTCGATCCTGTGCCATTTGTATACGTTGTCGAATCATTTGAATCTTTTCTGTAGTAATACGTACCAACTCAGGTCCCAACAATGTTGCTTCCCCCACTTCATCCCAACATATTAGAGAGCGACACTTTCGTCCATACAATACTTCGAATGGAGCCACCCCTATACTTGCCTGATAACTGTTGTTGTAGGAGAATTCCACCAATGGTAAATACTTATCCCAACTCCCTTTGAAGTCTAGGACACAAAGTCTTAATAAATCTTCAAGAGTTTGAATAGTCCTCTCTGATTGTCCGTCCGTTTGAGGATGGTATGCCGAACTGAATCGTAAATCCGTGCTCATAGCTTTTTGTAAGCTAACCCAAAATCGTGAAGTGAATCTTGGGTCATGATCCGAAACTATAGATACTGACATGCCATGCAATCTCACAATCTCATTTACGTACATACGAGCAAGACGTCCAAGGGAATAAGTCTCCCGTATCGGCAAGAAATGAGCAGACTTAGTTAATCTATCAACAATAACCCAAATAGCATTTATGCCTTGCAAAACCGTGGGAAGACCTGTAACGAAATCCATGGTAATGTGTTCCCACATCCATTTCAGAATCTCAAGTGGTTGCAATGGACCCTTAGGCACTTGATGCTCCACCTTTACATGTTAAAAAGTTAAACACCTCGAGATAAACTTCGCAATCTCTCTCTTCATATTGTTCCACCAAAATGTATGTCGAAGATCACGATACATTTTGATACTTCCAGGGTGAATTGCAAATGGTGTGTTGTGTTCCTCCATCATGATTCTATGTTTCAAAGAATCGTTAGGAACACAAAGTTTGGAGTTGACTCGAAGTATTCCTTCTTCATCGATTCTTGCTTCTAGGATAACACCTTCTTGTACTTTCTTCTTCATACGCATCAGCTCTGGGTCTGTGGCTTGAGAAACCTTAACTTTATCGATTAAAGTTGGTTCTATGCATATATTTAACATCATTGCATGGGTCCCCGGAGTCTTGAATTCTATCTTCATCTTTTGTAAATCACCCAAAATGGGCCTTTGTGTTGACAACATCGCACTCGTTCCCGCATATGATCTTCTACTCAACGCGTCAGCTACCACGTTCGCTTTTCTATGATGGTATTGAATAGTGTGGTCATAATCTTTCAACAGCTCGAGCCAACGTCGTTGCAGCATGTTGGGTTCCTTTTGGGTGAAGAAATATTTTAGGCTTTTATGATCTGAATATATCTCCACTTTCTCCCCATATAGATAGTGCCTCCAGATCTTTAGTGCAAAAACGACTGCTGCCAACTCTAGATCATGAGTAGGATAATTCCTTTCATATTCTTTAAGTTGTCGCGAGGCATAGGCTATGACTTTCTCATGTTGCATGAGAACACATCCTAACCCTTTGCCCGAAGCATCGCTGTAGATAACAAATCCATCCGAACCAGATGGTATTGTCAGAACAGGTGCTGAAATGAGTCTCCTCTTGAGCTATTGAAAACTCTTTTCGCATTTCTCGCTCCATACGAATTTTGTATCCTTCCGAGTCAACTGAGTTAACGGAGTAGCGATTCGAGAAAACCCTTCCACGAGTCTCCGATAATAACCAGCTAAGCCCAGAAAGCTACGTACTTCGGTCACCGACTTAGGTTGCTCCCAACTTTGTATTGCTTTAATTTTCGCCGAGTCAATAGATACTCCATGTTTTGACACCACGTGCCCAAGGAATGCTATTTCCTCAAGCCAGAACTCGCATTTCTTCAACTTGGCATATAGCTTATTTTCACGAAGCCTTTGGAGTACCAGCTTCAAATGGTGCTCATGATCTTCACGACTTTTAGAATATATAAGGATGTCATCAATAAAGACAACAACGAACTGATCTAAATATTCCTTGAATACTCGATTCATCATATCCATGAAAGTCGCAGGAGCATTAGTCAATCCAAAAGACATGACTAAGAATTCATAATGCCCGTACCGAGTTCTGAAGGCAGTCTTTGGAATATCGTCAGTTCTAATCTTTAGCTGATGATATCCAGAACGAAGATCGATCTTTGAAAAGAATTGTGCTCCTTGTAACTGGTCAAACAGGTCATCAATACATGGTAGCGGATACCTATTCTTGATGGTGACATGGTTCAATTCTCGGTAGTCAATATAAAGTCTCATACTCCCGTCTTTCTTCTTTATGAAAAAAATAAGAGCACCCCAAGGAGATGTACTAGGACGAATGAAACCGATGTCCAACAATTCATGTAGTTGGACCTTTAACTCTTGAAGTTCAATAGGAGCCATTCGATATGGGGTTTTAGAAATGGGTTTTGTACCAGGTTCAAGATCAATAAAGAATTTAACTTCACATTCTGGGGGTAGACTAGGAAGTTCTTCAGGAAATACGTCAGGAAAGTCACTAATAACAGGAATATTATTCAAATCTGACGTGTCTTTATTCAAATCCATAACATGGGCTAAGAAAGCTTGACATCCATTTTTCAATAAACGAATAGCTTTATGACTTGATATGACAGTGATTGATTTTAGTGGTTTAGTTGCTTGAATTCGTACAACAGGTTGGTTAGGAATATAAAAACTAACATCCTTACGAAAACAATCAATTTTGGCATGATGAGTAGTTAATCAATCAATCCCTAAAATCACATCAAAAGTAAGTATCTTTAAAGAGATAAGATCAACATGTAATGTGATGATGCCAACTTGGATCAAACAAGATTTATAAATAGTGGATGTTATGAAAATTTCTCCTAACGGAGTCTCCACAAATAGGTCAAAGTTTAATTTCTTCGAAGTTAAGTTTAAACGTTGAGCACAAGCAGGAGAGATAAATGAATGGGTAGCGCCGGTATCTAGTAAGGTATAAACTTCACAAGAATTTATGATTAGCTTACACGTGATCACCTCGTTTGGGTTCCTTGCATTTTGACTAGTCACGACAAATGCTCTTCTAGGAACAGTTGACTTTGACTTTTCTTGGACAGCCTTTTGAGTCACCATCCCACTGGACTTGGTTTCGTTACCGTACAATCTCGAGCGATATGTCCTTCCTTTCCATAATTATAGCATACCTTGAACTGTTGTGGACAGTTTGGGCTGATATGTCCCTCTTTTCCACATTTGTAGCATACGACCGGTGGTCGTTCTCCTCCCTTAGAACCAGTTGCTGATGAGTGTGTTTTATATACACAAATTAGGTACTTTTGAGTTTGATAATGTGTTAATCCTAAGCTAGTTTGTTTGGTTTTTATGTGTTTTCATTGTATTATTGTGTAATATAGTTTTATATTGCTTTTATGTATTTTTGTATTAGTTTGATGTGTTTTTACTTTGTTTTGTAGGAATCGGATGGAACGTCATTTGGGTCGATGGTTGGAATCGCCAAATTTGCATTTTCGGTTTCCCATTGACATAGCAGTCCCGTAAAGCCCGATTTGTGCCATGCTCCGGCCATTATCTGTCCAAACTCCATGAATGAAAGTTGTAGATAAACGTCTCCTCTTTCCGGATCATCTTGAATCGCCTCAATCGGAGTTCGGATACGAGAGTTATGGCCATTTTCCCAACGGGTGTCAAATCTGGAAACTACCAACTGCTATTTGCATAGCAGTCACTTCAAGGACAATTTGAACATTGATCTAGCCATTATTTCGAAGAACTCCAAGAATGAAAGTTGTATATCTGCTTCTCCTCTTTCTGGATCATCTTAAATCGCATCAATCGGAGTTCATATGAAGAGGTTATGGCCATTTTCCCAACGGATGTCCAAGCAGAAAATTAGCCGGCGCTGCAGCGCGACTTGCTAGTGTATTTTCGGCGCCGCAGCGCCACTTAGCAGTAGCCCAGCCCCCTTTCCGCGCTGCAGCGCCCCGTTCAAGTCAAATCATGGCGCTGCAGCGCCAGCCACGAATTTTGGACAGTTTTCAGCTATTAAATGCTCAACCTAATGAACCAAAAACAGAATCTTTCATTTCTACTTGCAACCTAGAGGAGAAAAAGAGAGAGGTGGCGGCTTGTAGAAGAGGGAGGCCATGGCTCTTGGCCATGGTTCTTGAAGAGCTTCAAGGAGCATCAATGGTGGGAGCTTCAACAACATCAATGGAGGAGCTTCAATCAACAACTAAGGGAAGCCATCATTTCTTTCTTTCTTTTTTCCTCTAGTGGCTAGAACTCATTCTTGGGGATCTAGTGCAAACATTTGTAACACCTATGGAGGCAAGGAATTGAATTAAACTTCAAGCTTTTCTTTGATACTTGTATGATCCATTGGATGATTACCTAATATTTGGAATAGTTTGATTTATTTGTTATGAATTAAACTTCTATTTTGCTTTCCTTTTGATTGGTGTCATGCGAATTGGTTCTTTATGTGATTATGTATATGCATAATTTATGTATTGCTAATTCATAGTGACCGCCATGATCATAAAGAGAGTTAAGAGATTTGAACAAAGTGATGCACGCCAAGTGTTTGACAAAATGCTTGTGTGTGGATATTGTGTTCTTAGTATTTTATCTATCCATGTTTTGTTTTAATTAATTGTTCGAATAAGATTATAGCGATATGAAGTCGGTATTGGGTAAATTTTATTAAATAATTCCTCGTGGGAACGATACTTTTCTTATCACTTTATTACTTGTTGACCGTGTATACTTGCACGTATTCATTGATTGCGAAATCGATCAACAAGTTTTTGGCGCCGTTGCTGGGGAATTATTATTCTAATATTGTCCAATATTGATTTCAATCAATGTAGTCTTAATTTGAACGTATATTTATCTTTTATTTGTTTGATCTTTATTTGCGCGTGTTTTTCGATTGCGATAAATAGGCTGACGAGACTGTATGTAAATACAGCTCTTGTGCAAGACTTGGCGTAAGCTGGGGCCTTACAGTTCTATTTATTGTTATCGTTTGTGAGAATGGATTGACAAGACTGTATGTAAATGCAGCTCTTGTACAAGACTTGGCGTAAGCTGGGGCCTTACAGTCCGATTTTGCATGACACATTTTTATTAAGGTTGTATTTCTATTTTAAATAAAGTCAGGCCGAAGACTATAAACCAAGCGCTTGTTGGGAGGCAACCCAAAGTGTAAAGTTCTGTGTTAGTTACTTTCAGGTACCGAGTATTGCGCAACAAGTTTGGCACTCTCGACTTGGAGGATGATGTCGATGACGATTAACATATTCTCAGGGAAGTCCTCTAGTTTTTTATTTTATCTATCTTTACATTGAGGACAATGTTCTTCTTAAGTTTGGGGGTACTCGTGATATTCTTGGTACTTGAGTTGGTATTATATTATTATGTCAATTATTTGGATGTCTTTATGTTTAGTAGTGCATATTAGTTAAATTTTTTTTAAAAAAAAAATTTGAAAATCTTCCATTTTATGTTATATCTTAGCAAATAGTAGACGTCGGTTGCGGAATGCGACAATTGATAAATGGTCACGTAAGTCCTTTGCGTTGAATTCTTTTATTGCGTTTAGTAAGGACATTATCAGTTTCAAGTTTGGGGGTCTTCTACGTTTTGTTTTGATATATTTTGTTGTATTGTGTTTTTTTTTGGGGTTTAACTGCATTTCTAGTATAGGCTGTGTCTCTTGAGCATTGATTTAATTTGAATTAAGCTATTATTTATTATCAGTTAAATGATTGTTAAGGTTATAACTCAAGAAAAATGGATAAATGTTGCGCTTAGTTTGGGCTGATCGACTTGTTGTTGGTTATTGCTTTGCTTATGACTCCTACTTTTGAGCACTCATCCATTTGTAATGAACTAGTTGTATACTTAGAGAAGGCTTATATGACTAAATGCTTGTGGGAGATATCAAGAAGCTCTAGAACTCGTTTAAACATCACTCGAAGCAATATACTTAAGTTTAATTTATTGATCATGTGGTGGGTTGAGATGGAGCGTAAAACGCACTCACTCATAAACACATGTTGAGGGGAGATAGAGCGTAAAACGCACTCACCTATATAAAAAAAAGTATATGTATCAAAAATCTTGCGGTGGGTTGAGATGGAGCGTAAAACGCACTCGCCCATAAAAGCGAACTTAGGGTGAGATGGAGCGTAAAACGCACTCGCCCATAAAAACGGACTTAGGGTAAGATGGAGCATAAAATGCACTCACCTAAGAGTCCTTTGATCTAAAATTTTTGGAATGTGTGATTTGTCTCTAATTGCGATGAGTGATGTGTTAAGCATGTAGTTTTTGAAGTTTATTTCTTTCATAAAGTAATATGGTTGTATAAGCTAATCCGAGCAATAATTGGTTTAGTGCAAATGGATACACACACACACGCACACACAGAAAGAATCTAAAGCAAGGTATGACTGACAAGCAAGTTAAAATCCTAGACGTTCTGACATTTTGAAAGTTTTCTAGAGTTATCATGTTTTGACATCTTTAAGGCCATTGTTCAAACTTATTGATTCATTGCTCAAGTGGTTGATTGTTAGAATTTATTTTTATAATTTTTGTTCTTAGTTTTTTGCTTGAGGACAAGCAAAGATTCAAGTTTAGGGGCATTTGATGAGTGTGTTTTATATACACAAATTAGGTACTTTTGAGTTTGATAATGTGTTAATCCTAAGCTAGTTTGTTTGGTTTTTATGTGTTTTCATTGTATTATTGTGTAATATAGTTTTATATTGCTTTTATGTATTTTTTTATTAGTTTGATGTGTTTTTACTTTGTTTTGTAGGAATCGAATGGAACGTCATTTGGGTCGATGGTTGGAATCGCCAAATTTGCATTTTCGGTTTCCCATTGACATAGCAGTCCCGTAAAGCCCGATTTGTGCCATGCTCCGGCCATTATCTGTCCAAACTCCAAGAATGAAAGTTGTAGATAAACGTCTCCTCTTTCCGGATCATCTTGAATCGCCTCAATCGGAGTTCGGATACGAGAGTTATGACCATTTTTCCAACGGGTGTCAAATCTGGAAACTACCAACTGCTATTTGCATAGCAGTCACTTCAAGGACAATTTGAACATTGATCTAGCCATTATTTCGAAGACCTCCAAGAATGAAAGTTGTAGATCTGCTTCTCCTCTTTCCGGATCATCTTAAATCGCATCAATCGGAGTTCATATGAAGAAGTTATGGCCATTTTCCCAACGGATGTCCAAGCAGAAAATTAGCCGGCGCTGCAGCGCGACTTGCTAGTGTATTTTCGGCGCCGCAGCGCCACTTAGCAGTAGCCCAGCCCCCTTTCCGCGCTGCAGCGCCCCGTTCAAGTCAAATCATGGCGCTGCAGGGCCAGACACGAATTTTGTACAATTTTCAGCTATTAAATGCTCAACCTAATGACCCAAAAACAGAATCTTTCATTTCTACTTGCAACCTAGAGGAGAAAAAGAGAGAGGTGGCGGCTTGTAGAAGAGGGAGGCCATGGCTCTTGGCCATGGTTCTTGAAGAGCTTCAAGGAGCATCAATGGTGGGAGCTTCAACAACATCAATGGAGGAGCTTCAATCAACAACTAAGGGAAGCCATCATTTCTTTCTTTCTTTTTTCCTCTAGTGGCTAGAACTCATTCTTGGGGATCTAGTGCAAACATTTGTAACACCTATGGAGGCAAGGAATTGAATTAAACTTCAAGCTTTTCTTTGATACTTGTATGATCCATTGGATGATTACCTAATATTTGGAATAGTTTGATTTATTTGTTATGAATTAAACTTCTATTTTGCTTTCCTTTTGATTGGTGTCATGCGAATTGGTTCTTTATGTGATTATGTATATGCATAATTTATGTATTGCCAATTTATAGTGGCCGCCATGATCATAAAGAGAGTTAAGAGATTTGAACAAAGTGATGCACGCCAAGTGTTTGACAAAATGCTTGTGTGTGGATATTGTGTTCTTAGTATTTTATCTATCTATGTTTTGTTTTAGTTAATTGTTCGAATAAGATTATAGCGATATGAAGTCGGTATTGGGTAAATTTTATTAAATAATTCCTCGTGGGAACGATACTTTTCTTATCACTTTATTACTTGTTGACCGTGTATACTTGCACGTATTCATTGATTGCGAAATCGATCAACAAGTTTTTGGCGACGTTGCCGGGGAATTATTATTCTAATATTGTCCAATATTGATTTCAATCAATGTAGTCTTAATTTGAACGTATATTTATCTTTTATTTGTTTGATCTTTATTTGCGCGTGTTTTTCGATTGCGATAAATAGGCTGACAAGACTGTATGTAAATACAGCTCTTGTGCAAGACTTGGCGTAAGCTGGGGCCTTACAGTTCTATTTATTGTTATCGTTTGTGAGAATGGATTGACAAGACTGTATGTAAATGCAGCTCTTGTACAAGACTTGGCGTAAGCTGGGGCCTTACAGTCCGATTTTGCATGACACATTTTTATTAAGGTTGTATTTCTATTTTAAATAAAGTCAGGCCGAAGACTATAAACCAAGCGCTTGTTGGGAGGCAACCCAAAGTGTAAAGTTCTGTGTTAGTTACTTTCAGGTACCGAGTATCGCGCAACAAGTTTGGCACTCTCGACTTGGAGGATGATGTCGATGACGATTAACATATTCTCAGGGAAGTCCTCTAGTTTTTTATTTTATCTATCTTTACATTGAGGACAATGTTCTTCTTAAGTTTGGGGGTACTCGTGATATTCTTGGTACTTGAGTTGGTATTATATTATTATGTCAATTATTTGGATATCTTTATGTTTAGTAGTGCATATTAGTTAAATTTTTTTAAAAAAAAAAAAATTTGAAAATCTTCCATTTTATGTTATATCTTAGCAAATAGTAGACGTCGGTTGCGGAATGCGACAACTGATAAATGGTCACGGAAGTCCTTTGCGTTGAATTCTTTTATTGCGTTTAGTAAGGACATTATCAGTTTCAAGTTTGGGGGTCTTCTACGTTTTTTTTGATATATTTTGTTGTATTGTGTTTTTTTTTGGGGTTTAACTGCATTTCTAGTATAGGCTGTGTCTCTTGAGCATTGATTTAATTTGAATTAAGCTATTATTTATTATCAGTTAAATGATTGTTAAGTTTATAACTCAAGAAAAATGGATAAATGTTGCGCTTAGTTTGGGGTGATCGACTTGTTGTTGGTTATTGCTTTGCTTATGACTCCTACTTTTGAGCACTCATCCATTTGTAATGAACTAGTTGTATACTTAGAGAAGGCTTATATGACTAAATGCTTGTGGGAGATATCAAGAAGCTCTAGAACTCGTTTAAACATCACTCGAAGCAATATACTTAAGTTTGTTTTATTGATCATGTGGTGGGTTGAGATGGAGCGTAAAACGCACTCACTCATAAACACATGCTGAGGGGAGATAGAGCGTAAAACGCACTCACCTATATAAAAAAAAGTATATGTATCAAAAATCTTGCGGTGGGTTGAGATGGAGCGTAAAACGCACTCGCCCATAAAAGCGAACTTAGGGTGAGATGGAGCGTAAAACGCACTCGCCCATAAAAACGGACTTAGGGTAAGATGGAGCATAAAATGCACTCACCTAAGAGTCCTTTGATCTAAAATTTTTGGAATGTGTGATTTGTCTCTAATTGCGATGAGTGATGTGTTAAGCATGTAGTTTTTGAAGTTTATTTCTTTCATAAAGTAATATGGTTGTACAAGCTAATCCGAGCAATAATTGGTTTAGTGCAAATGGATACACACACACACGCACACACAGAAAGAATCTAAAGCAAGGTATGACTGACAAGCAAGTTGAAATCCTAGACGTTCTGACATTTTGAAAGTTTTCTAGAGTTATCATGTTTTGACATCTTTAAGGCCATTGTTCAAACTTATTGATTCATTGCTCAAGTGGTTGATTGTTAGAATTTATTTTTATAATTTTTGTTCTTAGTTTTTTGCTTGAGGACAAGCAAAGATTCAAGTTTAGGGGCATTTGATGAGTGTGTTTTATATACACAAATTAGGTACTTTTGAGTTTGATAATGTGTTAATCCTAAGCTAGTTTGTTTGGTTTTTATGTGTTTTCATTGTATTATTGTGTAATATAGTTTTATATTGCTTTTATGTATTTTTTTATTAGTTTGATGTGTTTTTACTTTGTTTTGTAGGAATCGGATGGAACGTCATTTGGGTCGATGGTTGGAATCGCCAAATTTGCATTTTCGGTTTCCCATTGACATAGCAGTCCCGTAAAGCCCGATTTGTGCCATGCTCCGGCCATTATCTGTCCAAACTCCAAGAATGAAAGTTGTAGATAAACGTCTCCTCTTTCCGGATCATCTTGAATCGCCTCAATCGGAGTTCGGATACGAGAGTTATGGCCATTTTTCCAACGGGTGTCAAATCTGGAAACTACCAACTGCTATTTGCATAGCAGTCACTTCAAGGACAATTTGAACATTGATCTAGCCATTATTTCGAAGAACTCCAAGAATGAAAGTTGTAGATCTGCTTCTCCTCTTTCCGGATCATCTTAAATCGCATCAATCGGAGTTCATATGAAGAAGTTATGGCCATTTTCCCAACGGATGTCCAAGCAGAAAATTAGCCGGCGCTGCAGCGCGACTTGCTAGTGTATTTTCGGCGCCGCAGCGCCACTTAGCAGTAGCCCAGCCCCCTTTCCGCGCTGCAGCGCCCCGTTCAAGTCAAATCATGGCGCTGCAGGGCCAGACACGAATTTTGTACAATTTTCAGCTATTAAATGCTCAACCTAATGACCCAAAAACAGAATCTTTCATTTCTACTTGCAACCTAGAGGAGAAAAAGAGAGAGGTGGCGGCTTGTAGAAGAGGGAGGCCATGGCTCTTGGCCATGGTTCTTGAAGAGCTTCAAGGAGCATCAATGGTGGGAGCTTCAACAACATCAATGGAGGAGCTTCAATCAACAACTAAGGGAAGCCATCATTTCTTTCTTTCTTTTTTCCTCTAGTGGCTAGAACTCATTCTTGGGGATCTAGTGCAAACATTTGTAACACCTATGGAGGCAAGGAATTGAATTAAACTTCAAGCTTTTCTTTGATACTTGTATGATCCATTGGATGATTACCTAATATTTGGAATAGTTTGATTTATTTGTTATGAATTAAACTTCTATTTTGCTTTCCTTTTGATTGGTGTCATGCGAATTGGTTCTTTATGTGATTATGTATATGCATAATTTATGTATTGCCAATTTATAGTGGCCGCCATGATCATAAAGAGAGTTAAGAGATTTGAACAAAGTGATGCACGCCAAGTGTTTGACAAAATGCTTGTGTGTGGATATTGTGTTCTTAGTATTTTATCTATCTATGTTTTGTTTTAGTTAATTGTTCGAATAAGATTATAGCGATATGAAGTCGGTATTGGGTAAATTTTATTAAATAATTCCTCGTGGGACGATACTTTTCTTATCACTTTATTACTTGTTGACCGTGTATACTTGCACGTATTCATTGATTGCGAAATCGATCAACAAG
The DNA here is from genome assembly GCA_016801055.1 of Panax notoginseng. NCBI lineage: Eukaryota > Viridiplantae > Streptophyta > Magnoliopsida > Apiales > Araliaceae > Panax > Panax notoginseng. Next base: position 33,345,829 of record CM029012.1, on the reverse strand, counting down.
TTTTTGGCGACGTTGCCGGGGAATTATTATTCTAATATTGTCCAATATTGATTTCAATCAATGTAGTCTTAATTTGAACGTATATTTATCTTTTATTTTTTTGATCTTTATTTGCGCGTGTTTTTCGATTGCGATAAATAGGCTGACAAGACTGTATGTAAATACAGCTCTTGTGCAAGACTTTGCGTAAGCTGGGGCCTTACAGTTCTATTTATTGTTATCGTTTGTGAGAATGGATTGACAAGACTGTATGTAAATGCAGCTCTTGTACAAGACTTGGCGTAAGCTGGGGCCTAACAGTCCGATTTTGCATGACACATTTTTATTAAGGTTGTATTTCTATTTTAAATAAAGTCAGGCCGAAGACTATAAACCAAGCGCTTGTTGGGAGGCAACCCAAAGTGTAAAGTTCTGTGTTAGTTACTTTCAGGTACCGAGTATCGCGCAACAAGTTTGGCACTCTCGACTTGGAGGATGATGTCGATGACGATTAACATATTCTCAGGGAAGTCCTCTAGTTTTTTATTTTATCTATCTTTACATTGAGGACAATGTTCTTCTTAAGTTTGGGGGTACTCGTGATATTCTTGGTACTTGAGTTGGTATTATATTATTATGTCAATTATTTGGATATCTTTATGTTTAGTAGTGCATATTAGTTAAATTTTTTTTTAAAAAAAAAAAACTTTGAAAATCTTCCATTTTATGTTATATCTTAGCAAATAGTAGACGTCGGTTGCGGAATGCGACAACTGATAAATGGTCACGGAAGTCCTTTGCGTTGAATTCTTTTATTGCGTTTAGTAAGGACATTATCAGTTTCAAGTTTGGGGGTCTTCTACGTTTTGTTTTGATATATTTTGTTGTATTGTGTTTTTTTTTGGGGTTTAACTGCATTTCTAGTATAGGCTGTGTCTCTTGAGCATTGATTTAATTTGAATTAAGCTATTATTTATTATCAGTTAAATGATTGTTAAGTTTATAACTCAAGAAAAATGGATAAATGTTGCGCTTAGTTTGGGGTGATCGACTTGTTGTTGGTTATTGCTTTGCTTATGACTCCTACTTTTGAGCACTCATCCATTTGTAATGAACTAGTTGTATACTTAGAGAAGGCTTATATGACTAAATGCTTGTGGGAGATATCAAGAAGCTCTAGAACACGTTTAAACATCACTCGAAGCAATATACTTAAGTTTGTTTTATTGATCATGTGGTGGGTTGAGATGGAGCGTAAAACGCACTCACTCATAAACACATGATGAGGGGAGATAGAGCGTAAAACGCACTCACCTATATAAAAAAAAGTATATGTATCAAAAATCTTGCGGTGGGTTGAGATGGAGCGTAAAACGCACTCGCCCATAAAAGCGAACTTAGGGTGAGATGGAGCGTAAAACGCACTCGCCCATAAAAACGGACTTAGGGTAAGATGGAGCATAAAATGCACTCACCTAAGAGTCCTTTGATCTAAAATTTTTGGAATGTGTGATTTGTCTCTAATTGCGATGAGTGATGTGTTAAGCATGTAGTTTTTGAAGTTTATTTCTTTCATAAAGTAATATGGTTGTACAAGCTAATCCGAGCAATAATTGGTTTAGTGCAAATGGATACACACACACACGCACACACAGAAAGAATCTAAAGCAAGGTATGACTGACAAGCAAGTTGAAATCCTAGACGTTCTGACATTTTGAAAGTTTTCTAGAGTTATCATGTTTTGACATCTTTAAGGCCATTGTTCAAACTTATTGATTCATTGCTCAAGTGGTTGATTGTTAGAATTTATTTTTATAGTTTTTGTTCTTAGTTTTTTGCTTGAGGACAAGCAAAGGTTCAAGTTTGGGGGCATTTGATGAGTGTGTTTTATATACACAAATTAGGTACTTTTGAGTTTGATAATGTGTTAATCCTAAGCTAGTTTGTTTGGTTTTTATGTGTTTTCATTGTATTATTGTGTAATATAGTTTTATATTGCTTTTATGTATTTTTTTTATTAGTTTGATGTGTTTTTACTTTGTTTTGTAGGAATCGGATGGAACGTCATTTGGGTCGATGGTTGGAATCGCCAAAGTTGCATTTTCGGTTTCCCATTGACATAGCAGTCCCGTAAAGCCCGATTTGTGCCATGCTCCGGCCATTATCTGTCCAAACTCCAAGAATGAAAGTTGTAGATAAACGTCTCCTCTTTCCGGATCATCTTGAATCGCCTCAATCGGAGTTCGGATACGAGAGTTATGGCCATTTTTCCAACGGGTGTCAAATCTGGAAACTACCAACTGCTATTTGCATAGCAGTCACTTCAAGGACAATTTGAACATTGATCTAGCCATTATTTCGAAGAACTCCAAGAATGAAAGTTGTAGATCTTCTTCTCCTCTTTCCGGATCATCTTAAATCGCATCAATCGGAGTTCATATGAAGAAGTTATGGCCATTTTCCCAACGGATGTCCAAGCAGAAAATTAGCCGGCGCTGCAGCGCGACTTGCTAGTGTATTTTCGGCGCCGCAGCGCCACTTAGCAGTAGCCCAGCCCCCTTTCCGCGCTGCAGCGCCCCGTTCAAGTCAAATCATGGCGCTGCAGGGCCAGACACGAATTTTGGACAGTTTTCAGCTATTAAATGCTCAACCTAATGACCCAAAAACAGAATCTTTCATTTCTACTTGCAACCTAGAGGAGAAAAAGAGAGAGGTGGCGGCTTGTAGAAGAGGGAGGCCATGGCTCTTGGCCATGGTTCTTGAAGAGCTTCAAGGAGCATCAATGGTGGGAGCTTCAACAACATCAATGGAGGAGCTTCAATCAACAACTAAGGGAAGCCATCATTTCTTTCTTTCTTTTTTCCTCTAGTGGCTAGAACTCATTCTTGGGGATCTAGTGCAAACATTTGTAACACCTATGGAGGCAAGGAATTGAATTAAACTTCAAGCTTTTCTTTGATACTTGTATGATCCATTGGATGATTACCTAATATTTAGAATAGTTTGATTTATTTGTTATGAATTAAACTTCTATTTTGCTTTCCTTTTGATTGGTGTCATGTGAATTGGTTCTTTATGTGATTATGTATATGCATAATTTATGTATTGCCAATTCATAGTGGCCGCCATGATCATAAAGAGAGTTAAGAGATTTGAACAAAGTGATGCACGCCAAGTGTTTGACAAAATGCTTGTGTGTGGATATTGTGTTCTTAGTATTTTATCTATCTATGTTTTGTTTTAGTTAATTGTTCGAATAAGATTATAGCGATATGAAGTCGGTATTGGGTAAATTTTATTAAATAATTCCTCGTGGGACGATACTTTTCTTATCACTTTATTACTTGTTGACCGTGTATACTTGCACGTATTCATTGATTGCGAAAACACCAACAGTTGCTGCTGGTGCTGACGTCTTCACATTGTCATTGTTGAATTTCCTCTTTTTAAAATCTCCCCCCCACTCGCTTCTTCTATTATCATGGCCACGATTACCACTAGAGTGGTTACCGCTTTTGTCCGTGTTCTTCTTTCCCCGCTGGTTATCGTTGCTCCGATGATTGCTGTCACCAGTACGATCCTGGTTGTGGTCTCTCGGTTGAACGTACTCGTTATCTCGCTCTAATAATTGAGCCCTATTGACAACATCTGAATATAGAGAAAATTTATGAGAAATGAGATACTGACGTATGTCGGGTTTCAAACCTCTCAGAAACATCCGTGTCATATGTTCCTCATTCTCCACCAAATGAGGTGCAAACCTGGATAACTCCGTGAACTTTGCCTCATATTGGGACCCCGTCATGTTGTTCTGCTCCAGGCTAATAAACTCTACCTCCTTCATATGACGAATACTTTCAGGAAAGTGCTTGTCATTGAACAGTTTCTGAAATGTCTCCCAAGACATGCTGAGTGCGGCTGGATGGGTACGATTCACAGATTCACACCAGTAATCTGCCTCATTACGGAACATAAAGGTGGCAAATGGAACCTTCTATTCCTCTGTGCATCCCAAGACATCGAATATATTGGTAATTTGCTTGACTCACGTCTCCGCCTTAATTGGATCCGGCTTTCACTAGAATTCTGGTGGTCCCAACTCTTTGAACTACTTGGCCGTGACAAATCGCGCATTGCTATCATTACCACCTGTATTTTGTACACGAGTCTCCCTCGTCTGATTTTGCATGAACTGTAAAAAGCTTCTAAACATTTCATCGTTCATCATTTGCTCAGTGGTGTTGTTTACAGCAGGAACATTGCCAACCTGTTGCACGTTCTCCTCGTTGCTGAGTAAAGGTGTCTCCGCAGTCTCATTTACTCCACTGTTAACATTCTCAGTCGACATTCTCAAATACTGCCATAAAACAATGGTTAATTAAAGAAATCAACATATCACATAATATCCCTATATACTGACCAACCAACAAATAAGCTTAGCGAATGTTTTACTCGTCTCTCCCCTCCTAGTTCTATTCTCCGATCTCCACCAGAGATCATATCCCTAAGCTCTGATACCAACTGTGACGCTCCCAAAATAGGTATACATCACCCATTTTGAGTTGTCAATAACATGGTATAGAAATAACCACAACTTTATTAATACAACACATAAACTATGAGTTTAAATACAAATATTGTCATCTAGACAATATTCACACTCAAATAAGTCCTCATTATAATTATTGATACACTATTTTACAAAATTGGTGAGGACTACTAAACAACTTTCTAGAACCATCATTCTATACCCTGACTAGTACTTGCTACATTCTCGCCTCCTGAGAAGAAAAATGGAACAAAAAAGAAAAGGGTGAGCTTAACTAGCCCAGTAAAGAATATTATGACTAAGATAATATAGAACAAATTATCGTTAGTCTTCAACAGGGAAAAATCTGATATAATACAATAGACAACAAGTTTTAAATTAATATTCACAGCGGAATTAATAATTCATTAGAAGAGCTAAGTAGAGAATGAAATCTACTATCATCTACGAATTTAAAAGTCCATCATCGATATTTTATCCCTGTAACATCAATCAATATATATATCTGGAATCAAATGTTCATCTTTGGACTACAGGCCAAAGATATTCATCAGTTGGTCATGTTCATCTAAACACCTGTTCATCTTTACACTATGGGCCAAAGATATTCATTAGAAAATCATTCATCTTTGCACTACATGCCAAAGATATTAAGTTATATCATCATTTAGGACTGAGGATGATGAAAAATCTTTTAAAGAAAACGAATCCAGTGAAACAAAAGAACAAATATTAAGGATTCGTACTTTAAACAATCTGAGTTTAAAAATACTTCCTAAATAATCATAGCGAAGTAAAATTCAAGAATGATCAAAACATGGATACAATCAAAGTTAGTATCCATAATAGATATCCTGGATAAAAATGAAAATTTAATTTTTTTGGTGAATAGTGCCGTATTCGTGAATAGTGCCGTATACATAAATAGTGCCATATACGTAAATAGTAACCCCGACATAAAAAGTTTTAAATTTGATAAAAAATTCAGATCAATATTTCGGCATAATGATATTGAAAGAAATAATATCATTTATTTAAAAAAATAACATCCCTTATCTCAGAAAAGACAGTACTTCTAGCTGGAATACTGGATATAGTGCTGAAGGGAACTTGCACCGTATAGCAACACTCAAACTATCAAAATACTCACAAGAATACGCTCGATAATATAGAGAGAGAAAGAGAGAGAAAACTTTAGTTTCTGGTATGATTTTCAATTCTATCCTAAGCACCCTATTTATAGAAAAATGCTTAGAACACCAAAGTAGAAAATTTAATAATATATTAATATTATTTACTTAAATTCTTACGCCCACCTTGACCATCTAAATTCAGCCACCAATAATGACAAAAACAAAAAAAACGTTTTCGTTATTAAAAATAATTAAAACTTTTAAAAATCAATTATTTCGTAACTACGGAACTTCAATAATTCATAATAAATAGTCTTTTTATCAGAAAAAATCATACCTTATGTCCTTTCCAAAGGAAATTTCATTATCTACAACTTTGCAGAATAAAGGTTTTCCAAATTCCAAACAAAAATTGACCGAAATTCCACAAACGGACGATTTTACAGGCTATAATCAAATTTCAATCAAGAAATGGGGTCCACAAACATGATAAATAATTTTTAAATATTTTTAGTAACAAAAATAATCTTCCTCCTCATTTATTCATATATCCCACATTCATTGTAAAAATATCACCATTATTATATTATTATAATATAATAATATATTTAAATAAATTTTTTATCAGAAAAAGATAAAATATTAATTTTTAACAATTATCACATTAAAAATTTTCTCCATTTATATGCATATACATTGAATATTTTTCTCATCATATAAATTAATAATTAATTATTCATAAATAATATTACAGAATCACAATACTGACAACCAGGCAGTTCCCAGGAAAGAGGGGGCTTTCCAATAAGGATCTCTCCTTACTGGCTAGCAATTAGGTGACCAAACCTCTTCTTAGACAAAACTTTCTAGACATTGCCAATAATGTTATCTAATAATATTATTCAGATAATATGACTTATTGCTCCGATAATGGAAAATTCTGTGTAGTGACAATTATTGAAATAACAGTAATATAAAATATCAACGTAGCAATTATTGAATCAATAAAATAAAATATTAAACAGTAATTATTGTAACAATTATTGAGTAGTTCCTTCTTACGTAAGAATCAATAATTTGTACAATACCGTGTACTACTATGTTTTAACCACTGAGTATTTCAACACTATTAACGGTAACAACTAAGCCGTTATTTATAAATAACTTATACTTGTCGTTATCTTCATCCAATCGCTTTCCATTATGGGGCTCACACAAGGCTGCGCCGTCGTACGAATATTCCCCGACAGTAAGAATATTCCACGACCAACCGAATATTCTCCAACAACAATGAATATTTTATAACCACTTGTTTATTTAAAAGTATTTGCACATTTGTACCCATAACTAATCACATTAATCAAATCAACCCTTACTATTTTAAAATAATAAATAGAGAATATTCAATTTCATCTATAATAAGTTGGGGTCTTACAGGCCCATGCCCGCTGATGTGAGAGTTAGGGATCGCATTCTTCGGCGATTGTTCTTGGTTATTATTAGGGATTGTTTCATAGCAGATAACTCTTCCACGGTGTCATTCGCTTTGATCAGTGCCACTCAGGAGGTGGACCGTATTGGAGAGTATGATTGGGGCTCCTACACCTTTACCTATTTCCTCAAGGGAATGCGCATGTGTTCGCAAGGCTTGATAGAGGCTTAGGTATGATTTTATCCATTTTTGCTGGCGAGTATTTCTCTTTTGATTTTCCATGTACAGGTTAAGAGTGTTCACTGATAGCAGATGTTTGCCTTTGTGTTGGCATTTTTGGGCCTATGAGAGGCTTCCATGTTTACGTCCTTGAGTGTGATAGGTTTAGAGACCTATCCACGAGGACAACGATGACATCACTCCATATTGGTGGAGGTTCCTGTAGTTGAGGGTTTCACCCATTGTCGCTTACAGTTGGAGCTGTTGATAGCTCATGTCATCACTTGGGTTCCCTACTCTGGGGAACATTTGACCATTGGATTTGAGGATGGATTCTCGACTGGTGTCGAGCACGTGATATCAACCCGTAGGATTCCATTCTTCACAGATGGAGGATGGTAGCTCTATTTAGGAGAGCGTGCTATTAGGAGCACCACAGGAGAGATTCGTGTACCGATCTTACCTCCTTCCTGTCGTTATTGGCCTGTGTTGCAGTCACCCGTCGATGACATCCCATTGATGGGTATGGACGAATATACTTTGTCAGAGGGTTCACATTCCCAAGATACGTTCCATCACTGGTGGTCCCCTCGTACCATTAGAGCCCAAACCTGCGCCACTCAGTTTATACGGGATATGGTTCCTGGATCCGTGATGATGACGGATTAGCTGACCTGTGTTCGAGATCTGACTCATTTGACACAGATTGACAGTTTGACCAGACAGTTGGACTGGGCACATTTCTTTATCCGACACTTGGCCAGAGATCCTTTAGAGGCAGATACTTTTGATCCTTCCAGCTCAGGTACTGGCCCCTCAGGTGACCCATATGGCTTTGTCGGTGGAGATCATCCACTATATAAGCCTGACATCCCTGTTAATAGAGATCCAGTGACTCAAGAGGAGTTACATCAGGTGGACAGGATTGATGATGTAGATATTGACACCATTGTCTTCTTCTGATGTGTATTCTCATTATCTCTTTTGATAGGCCTCTATTAGATATTGGGTGGTTGTGCCCCATTCTCGCTATATCTTTTGATAGGCCTCTGTTAGTAGTAGGGCGTCTGTTCCCCATTTCCCTGTATTTTTAGCTATACAGAGATGATGTATGTAGATGATGATGTACTTAGGAATGTATGTACTATTTTCCATTCCATACATCATATTGTCATGCATGTATCATATTATACATATGTTTGTATGTCCAGAGATATTTAGCATTGACCCTTGGATGGTCTTATGATACGGCCTACACAGATGTCTTCTTCGACAGTCAGCCGCATAGATCACACTACAAAAAAATGGGGCTTCAGCAACAACCGATTTTCATTGCTAAAGGTGCCAAATTTCGTTGCAAAAGGGTTTTGGCAATGACTTTACTATCGTTGCGTCTTTCGTTGCGGAATGAGTATTGCTAATTGTTCCGCAACGAACGTATTTTTTTCGTTGCCAAATGTAATACATTTTGCAACGAAATTTGGCTTTCGTACAGAGACATCGATCCTTTAGCAACAAAATGTATTATTTCAGAATAATTAAACTTTCGTTGCTAAAAAGCCTATTTCGTTGCAAAAGCCTTCTAATTAGCAACGAAATGAACTCTTTTTTTTTACAATGACCATACATTTTCATTGTAATTGACACCATTATTCAACGACATTTTTCGTTGCAGTAAATTATGAAAATTGTTGCCTAAGCTTGTTTTCATTGCGGAATGTAAACTTTTTAGCAACAATTTTCGTTGCTGATTATATTATTTGGCAACGACATTATGCTGAATCAGCAATGAAAATGTTTGTTGCTGGTTATTTTTTCAATAGCAACGAAAGTCATCGATTAACAACAACATTATATGTTGCCGTTGCTTTATATGTGCAACGAAAGTTGATATGATTTGCAACGATAAAAAATGTTGCCTTTTATTTTAGTATTAGCAACAATATCCCCTCCGTTGTTATTAGGTAACTTTTTCGTTGCCAAATATTATATTTTTAATGCCATTAGCAACGAAAATTTGTTGCTAAATGTATAAACAATTGTTGCTATATTAAAACTTGTTCAATGCTTTGGTAACGAATTATATTGTTGCCAAATCAAAATTTAACATTCTTTTTGTGTACCTGGCTGACTCAATGTCCCCATAGCAAATAATGGTAAAATTACAAAAAACTAAAATATTATTAACTTAATAAAATCATCCACTACATAATCATTCATTATCTTTATAATTAACCATCTAAAGCTACCACAGTTCTTCAATCAAAGTATATATCTACATATATAGAGAGAGTACACTTCATAATTTCGTCCATTATCTTCCGTAAATGTAGCACGACAATTTGATACCCAGTATTGTAAGGCAGGTCATAGAAGCAGTCTTCTTGCACATATTTAAAAATAATATCAAGTCAGGAAAATAAAGCAAATAGGTTACCAGATGCACTTAGTGCCAAAATCAATACACAAAGACAATAGAGTTGCTACGTGGTACTAATGTACACCGTATTACTCATAAGCAGAAAAAGACAAATAAACAATCACAATATCATTTGCTACAAATCCAAATAGAAAAAGAACCTTCAGTGCAACTATATGATTGCTTTGTTATAAGAAAAAATTGAAATCTTAATCGGCCATGTTGCACCTATTGTGTACTCATTCTCATTTCTCAATCACACAGACAGTTCAAAAGGAAATGCAACAGAAATTAGGCAAAGGCTTCTCTGAATAACATATAAGAACAATCTGAAACAAAATAAAGAAGGAAAGCATATTATGATACTAAAAAAACCAGATACCCGTGTGCTATGAGATCATTTAAAGCATCGTCATGTAAAACAGGTGCAACTTCCTCTTTATTAGACTCTCACAGAAGGGATTCCAAATATTCTCTCTGATCTTCTGCACTGTGAGAATATAGCATAATCTATTTAGTACAAGCTCTGCAACAGTTGGGAAAATATAACAAAATCATGTTATATAACATTACCTTGTGTTATTGTCAAAGAAGGCAGCAGTAATGCTCTGATTAGCAACTCCAAGTTTATGCTCAGCTGCAGCTCTAACTTGTTCTTCCACAGTTTGCACCTTATTTACAGTAGTTAAAAAAATCAATAAAACTTGAATCTGAAAATTGCATAGTAATCACCAAATGGATTCTAGAAAATTTTCGCATCCTCGAGAAGGACAAAATTGGCAGTGTTACATTTTTAACAAAGTTTAATTAAAATAAAAAATAAAAATATGATCTTAAAAAATATGTATTTTAATAGTGTCATTTGAATTCTGAGGGAGGGATTAAAAAGCTTTCGAATGGAGAAAGAACTTTTTACTAGTAGAAGAGAGAACAACTGGAACCTAAAAATAATGTACATATAAAAGTTCAGCCTTCTGATTTCTACAAATCAGACACAAAGAAAAGCCCCTAAGTTCCCACAGCAGAAGCTCACAGCGAAGTAAAAAAATTGATCCTATCCTATAACAATCAAGTAGCTGATAAATAGCTAACCCTGAAAAGTCATGCACTTGTTCCAAATCCCACAGAATAGAAGAAGTAGCACACTTCGAAAGCAGATTAACATTCTTTATTCCCCCCCAAGCAACAACTCAATGCAAGTAAAGAAAAGGTTTAAAACATATAACAATATCGTGTCTCATTTATTTTGTTAACACATAAAACATAGGATAATGCTAGGGATCTCAAATTTTTTGCCCCAAAAAGTGTCTCAAATGACGTGTCATCATTACATTGGTTAGGTAAATCTCTTGGGATTGGTTATGCTATAAAGTGTAATATCCAATGACACATCATATGAGACCAAAACTTTGAGACCCCTAGCTTTACCCTAAAATATATGACCAATAAAATTAGGATCCCTGGCGCTATCCTAACTTCATATACCAAGCCAGCATCAAAATCATCTATTAAAATGTAAGTGATTCACCGCTATAGTTAGAATACATCTGCTAGGTATTTTATGAAATCCAATATTTTCTTTTCTTTGATTAGTACAAACTATTTTATTTAAAGCAACAATTCAATCCAAGGTCTAAGAACTCACAGTTTTAAATCGAAGAACAAGCACTTCCCTTTTCTAACCAATCCTATGAGCCCTAGCTTGGGCTTTGTAACGACCGAGAAATTCGGATCTTATTGTAAAATGATTTTATTAAATTAAATAATAATAAAATCTTATTCTATGTGTTATCAAGATTTTTCTCGTTATATAACCTATTGATGTTAGAATGTCGTAGTATTTGAGCTACGTAGATGAATTAAAGTGTTTGAATTTCCAAGACGAAAATAAAAGTTTTCCGAGAAATTTTTCGAAAAAATACTATTCATCAGGATTTGCTTGGGATATAATTTTAAATTTCTGAGAAATACGTAATGATGGAATAACAAGGTAAGATGGATTATGTAATAAAAATCTAATTATGGAAAATGTAATATTTCGCTCGTGGACTTAATTTATAAACAATAAGGAAGTCGAAATAGTAATGAATAAGTAATAATAGTATGATACTTAGGTATTGTACAAAGTAATGAAAAGAGTATAATACGAAGTATTATACGAGTTTGTATGAAGAATGAATTATCATATATAAATTCTATATGAATTGGAATACGAAAATAATACATAAATTATATGTACTAGATAATGTTAATGGACTTGGAAGATTGATTACCAATTATTAAAGTCCAAGTAAATTAAATGTTAAGGTCCAATTATTGGTTAATAAACAAGTTAGTGTTTGTTAATGTAAAGTTCAAGGATTTATTTAATCCAAGCCCAAGCTAGAATCCATGAGTGGTATGACCCATGGGGCAAACCATATTTATATGGTTGAATGTGGTGACCAAGGAATATGGTGACCAAGTTAAGGTGGTGACCAAGTAATAAGAGTAATGGCCAAGCATAGGATAAATTTTGTGCCTTACAAGTAATGAATAGTAAGGAGGTGGGATTGTTTTAAGGACCAAACTACCCTAACCTTGCAAATTCTATAAATAGAGAAGGCTTGCTAGTCATTTAACACTTGTTCAAATAATCCAACTTATTACAAAGTGCTAAAGTGTTAGAGAGATTAAGTTACAAATAAGTCACTTCCATAAGTAAGAAGAAGATGAAGAAGCTACTTACCAAGACTTCAAAAGTAAGACTTCTTCTCCATTATCTTCTATCTCTGCCATGATAGGTTAATAAGAAAAGTTTGGATTAAGGAACATGAATGTTAAAAAGTAAGAAGAATGAGTAAGCAATGAACTTAAGTCACATAAGTTGGTAATAAGTCATTTAAGCTAGCATAAGTTATAAACTTATGTGAAAGTATTTTGAACTTGTAATGAGTTTATTAAGAGAAATGATATGGATGTAAAAGAAATTGTATAATCATATGTATCATGTATACATAAGTAAAGTTATATGTTAAGAACATATAAGGTATGATGATTAAGAAACTTTAATTGTCATAAGTCATGAATAATGAAATCTTAAGTAGTTTATAATTTGATAAAGTTATAAGCTCATGAAGAAATAAATCTAAAATTCAACAATGAATATAAGCTGTTGTAATAAGTATGTTAAGATGTTCACATGATGAATGGAATTCATTGGTAATGTGGAACAAATCATAAGAATGAAGATTTGCCGGAAATTGCACGATTGGACGATAATCGTCGAATTCATGAAATTCTCGGAATAGAAGTCAAATTTTGTGTTTAAACTCGGAACCATTGTTTTCTAATGGAGACAAGTCATATTTGGCATTAAAGAGTTGCGGACTCGAAAATGACCGGATTCCGACTTAGAATGAAGAAACGAGTGTTGAATGGTCACGAACGTTTATCGTTTTCGTTAAAAATGAATCAATAGGTGAAGTTTTAGCAACCAAAGTCAAATAGATAAAACTCTTGCATGAATGCGTAGATTACATAATTTGTGAATCGTAGGCTTTTGAATGAGCCAATTCGAACTTATAACGAAGAAGTTATGCGTCCGGGAAGTTCACAAAATTTAAAAACTGAAATTATTTTCTGGTGCACAGAGTTAGCGCCGCGGGGCCAACCCTAGGCTAAATGAGTCGCGCCACAGCGCGTAACAGTAGCCGAGCACACTGCAAGAGTTCGCCGCAGCATAAACCGTAGTATAATTTATGGCGCCGCAGCGCCATGTACAGTACGAAAAGTTTCTGGAGTATGGCGCCGCAGCGCGGCCCATTAGGTAAGGACACGCGCCGTAGCGCCAAGTCCGGAACAATGCTAGTATAAGGCTCGCGTCGCAGCATGAGATGTAAGCATAAAGCTGGCGCTGCAGCACCAGTCTCAGAACAAAGATAGTAAAGAATGTTTCTAAGTACACAGAAAGGAAAGCTAATTGTTTTGAAAGTAAACACAACTTAAGGAATGTAATGTAACTTGTTTAAACTTTGTTAAACCTTAAGGATGTTGTATAAAAGTTGAGATAACTTAGTCGAATATAAATGCAAGGATAATGATAAACCGGAATGAATAATAACTGAATCTAATATACAATTAGATTGAGAAGAAGGGTAAGATATAGTCGTATACATACTTGATTATATGTGACCTAACGTAAGGCATTATGTGATCATGTATTGTAGAGACTTGAAAGACTTAAACATAAAGTTAATTTACAGTAGCAGACGCTAAAGGCAAGTATTCTCACTCTTGTCTCAGTTCAATCTGAACAAGTTTTTGAGGTTAATGTATTCTTTCGCATGAATTAAGGTATGTTGAAGTTAAAGCCAATTCCTTGGCTAGACTTGGTAATTTATTCATCTATTATCAAATGTTGTTGTCTTTTGTCAACTACTCGATATGGTTTTCAAAAGAAGACTGAAATGTTAAACAAATGTTTTGTCGGTAAAACGACAGGCACGTGAGGTTGCCAAATGATTAAACGTACATACGTTTAATGGATGTAGTGTTGATAAACATAGAGTACAATAGGTTGATCACCTAGAAGTGCTAGTATGTAATATCGGGCTTACGAACTTGTTTCCGGGTTGTCCTTTTTCAATAAAGAATGAATGCTCGAGGTCTTTGACCGGAGTAAATGTTTTACTAAATATTGTTATGATTGTAAAAAATTTTGAAAGAAAAGATGAAGTGCTATTTTGAATTAATAATAGTACTTCATAACTATTGTTTATTTATTGAAGATATACGATTCGTATGTGTCAAGCATGTTGTTATTGAATTGTTATACTTGCTGAGCTAGTTATGCTCACTCTTGCTTGAACCATATGAATGCAGCTAAGACTGAACGTCCTGAAGGATCGAAAAAGGATAAAGGAAAAGCTAAGGCCGATTGTTAAGCTGTCTTGTAATAGAATAGGTCTAATGTTGTAATGTAACTGATATTATGACAAGGAACCTTTGTAATGGGTATAGAACCTGGGAAATGTAAATATTACTTTAAATATATAGAAGTTGTGCTCGTTCTTTTAGACTTTCAATTGAATGAATGTATAAATGATTGTACAGTATAGCACCATCTGTCGGGTTGGAAGATACCCGGATTTGGGGGCGCTACAAGTTGGTATTAAAGCCTAGGTTATAAAACTTAAGGGGGAAAATAGAACCTTAAGTCATAACCTTAAGAAAGAATAAAGAAGTAAAAGATGGGTAACCCTATAAAAATGTATTATATTATGTTATGTGTTTCTATTATCTTACTGACGTGTACAAATCAAACTATATTGTTTTATTGTAGATGTAAGGAGAAAATTATATGTATAGAGACATACATGTAGTGAGCGAGGATTCGGTTAATCGGGTAGAGATACTACCAAATCCTGTAGCCGTAGAACCAGAGGTGTTGACAATCGAGTCTGGAGATTCAGATGATTTAGACTACATGTCTATATTTGATGGCATGCTAGAGGAGGAGGTGGACGTGATGTCCTTTGATCAGGTTCCACCTATAGAGGAATTGTCTACGGGGGAATCAATGAAGGCATTGTTTATGTCAGTATTGGATAGGAATATCCATTACTGCCAAGAGGTTAAGGAGTTGAAAGAGGAACTCCAAGCTGTCCGTGAAAACAAGACTAGCACGAAGGGAATGTGGGAAGAGGAGCACGATGATAGAATTCTAGCTAAGGACAAGGTCCGAGAGCTGAAATGTGAAGTCTTTGAGCTCAAGCAGGAGCTAAAGACTAAATAGCAGAAGTTGGAGAGGATGTCCTATATACATAGGAGTTCTCATGTGGATTTCCAGCAGCAGGTAGCTGGGTATCCGATAGAAGCAGGACAGACCCGACATATTATCAGTAGAGATGCTATTGCCGGTCTGACCAGCAAAGATTTTGAAAATGCCCTAAGGCAGATGTAACCTAGCAATAGCTAGAGTAGCTTAGATATGTAAATATTATGTATCTAGTAGTGACGTAAAACCCCCTTTTTTATAACAAAGGGTAGTCTTTTGTAAGATCCTAATTTTTGAAAAGTAATTGCGGGATGGTAATGTAATCAGCTAAGGCTGAGTAATGTAAACAATGTAGTGTTATACTACAAGTTATGAATCAATATAAGTCTTTTTATGAAATATATTGAGTAATGAGTATGAGTTATTGTTTTATTACAAATAATAACAAACCAACAAGAATAAAGTAATAATGATGTGTTGTTTTCTTAACAGAAAAATGCCGCCAAGAAGAAGACAACGAAATTAAGGCACTAATGTTAACCAACCGGAGGGTGGTCCAATTAATCTAATGCAGGAGTTCGTTAATCTTTTAACGACTGCATTTAATAGAACGAGGGCTAATGTACCTGTGATTCCGGGAGTAGTACGAGCTACTACTTTTAAGGATTTTAAAAGTGTAGGTTCGCTGGAGTTCAAAGGAACTACGGACCCTATAGAAGCCCAGACTTAGGTAAAAGAGATCGAGAAGGCAATTGTAATAGCAAATGTTGAGGAGGGTCAAAAGGTTGCCTTTGCAACCTATTTGATGAAAGGAGAGGCCAACTTCTGGTGGGAGGCAAACCAGGCTAGGGCCGATATAGGAAATCTAACGTGGGAGAGGTTTAAGGAGATTTTCTTCGAGAACTATTTTCCCACGAGTATGCAAGGGAGGATGGAAATGAGGTTTCTTGAATTGAAATAAGGGGATATGACAGTTCCCCAGTATGCCGCCAAGTTTAATGAACTGACACGATTTGCTCCACATCAAGTGGAAACTGAAGTGAGAAAGGCTAGAAGGTTCGAGCAGGGCTTGAAACCCTGGATCTATAGCCGAATTTCTATGTTCCAAAGTACTTCCTTTGGAACCATATTAGATAAGGCAATAATTGCCCAAGGTGGGAATGAGGCTCTCAGCCAGTACCACAAGGATAAGAAAAACAAGGGCAAGGTTGATGGAGGAATCAAGACCGAGGGAGCCAGTGGAAGTGGCAACGGTCAAAAGAGGAAGGGCTTTAACTCTAGGAATACCGGAGTAAAATAAGGGGATTCTAAGAGAAGGATGGAGGCCTGTAAAACCTGCGGGAAGACTCACTTAGGAGTCTGTCTCAAAGGAAAGGCAGTATGTTATAATTGTGGACAGGAAGGGCACATTTCGCCTAACTGTCCAAATCTGAAGAAAAATCACGGATGTTTTGTATATAGATCAACTGACCACATAGCGAAGAACTGCCTGAAGAAGGGGACGGAAGGAAATAAGGGAACTAATATCGGTAAGTTGGCTATTAGTGGTCCATCTCAGCCAGGTAAATCAATGGCTCGCACTTTTAATATGACGGTCCAAGATGTTGTGGCATCAGGGGATGTAGTTGCAGGTATTATTCCGATCAATAACATAAATGCATACGTGCTTTTTGATTCGGGTGCTACTTGTTCTTTTATAGCATGTGATTTTGCTAGACGACTAGAATTATTTCCCAAACAATTACCTATACCTTTGAACATTAAGGTAGCAAATGAAGAGATAATTCCTGTTGAAAATATTCATAGGAGTTGTTGCGTAGATGTACGGGGTTGTAAGTTATCGGTAGATTTAATACTGATAAAGTTAGGAGAATTCGACGTAATTCTCGGAATGGATTGGTTAATTAATCATGGAACAATTATAGATTGCCAAAAGAAGTGTGTGAGCATCAAGATGTTGAAGCAACCTCCTGTAGTATTTTACGGTAGTAAGTTATCGGGACGTCCGTGTTGCCTTACGATGACACAAACTAGAAAATTATTAAGGAAGGGTTGTGTAGGTTACCTATGCCATGTTGTGGATACCCAGAGAATGGGAGCAACCATAGAACAACTACCTATAGTAAATGAGTTCATGGATGTATTTCCAAGTGAGTTACCGGGGTTACCGCCGAATAGGGAGATCGAATTTATGATAGACGTGGAGCCAGGATCGGCACCAATCTCAAGGGCACCGTACCGTATGGCGCCTGTGGAAATGAAAGAACTAATGGTTCAACTACAGGAACTATTGGACAGAAAGTACATTCAACCTAGTGTTTCTCCGTGGGGGGCACCAGTATTGTTTGTTAAGAAGAAAGACGGATCGTTGAGACTTTGTATCGACTATCGGGAGTTGAACAAGTTAACGATAAAGAATAAATACCCATTGCCCAGGATCGATGATCTCTTTGATCAATTGAAAGGGGCAAACTATTTTTCTAAAATAGATTTGCGGACGGGGTATCATCAGTTGAAGGTCAGAAAGGAAGATATACCAAAAACGGCATCCAGGACTCGTTATGGTCATTACAAGTTTCTGGTAATGTCATTTGGATTGACGAATGCACCAGCTGCATTTATGGATATGATGAATAGAGTGTTCAACCCATATTTGGACAAGTTCGTCGTTGTGTTTATCGATGATATTCTAGTCTATTCTAAGACGCTAGAAGATCATGCTGAACACTTAAGATTAGTGCTGGAGACACTAAGGAAAGAGAAGTTATATGCGAAATTCACTAAATGTGAATTTTGGCTGGAAAAGGTGCAGTTTTTAGGTCATGTCATTGACCAAGAGGGGATTTCAGTAGATCCAGCGAAGGTAGAAGCAATGATGAATTGGGAACAGCCGAAAATGTCGACTGAGGTGCAGAGTTTCCTAGGGTTAGCAGGGTACTATCGAAGATTTATCCAAGATTTTTTGAAGATAGCTACCCCGTTGACTAATTTAACAAGGAAGACGGTGAAATACGTATGGACGGATAAATGTGAAGATAGTTTTTAAGAACTGAAGAAAAGATTAAGTGAAGCGCCTATTTTGTCATTGCCAGATGACACAGGAAATTTTGTAGTGTATAGTGATGCTTCGCATAGGGGATTTGGTTGTGTGCTTATGCAACATGGCAAAGTCATTGCGTATGCGTCACGGCAGTTGAAGGATTATGAGAAAGTTTATCCTACTCATGATGTAAGACCCCAACTTATTAATGAATAAAATCAAATTTTCTCTAAATATTATTGTGATTAATAAGGGGTTAATTTGATATAATACTTTGGTTATGGGTGAAATGTACAAATTTTACAAAATAAGCAAGTGGTTATAAAATATTCATTTTGTCGGGGAATATTCGTTTGGTCGTGGAATATTCTTGCTGTCGGGGAATATTCGTACGACGGCGCAGCCTTGTGTGGGCTCCATAATGGAAAGCGATTGGATGAAGAAAATGACAAGTATAAGTTGTTTATAAATAACGGCGTAGTTGTTACCGTTAATACTGTTGGAATACCCGGTGGTTAAAATGCAGTAGCACACGGTATTGCACCAATTATTGATTCTTACGTAAGAAGGCACTACTCAATAATTGTTACAGTAGTTACTGTTCAATATTTTATTTTATTAATGCAATAATTGTTGCGTTGATATTTTATATTATTGTTGTTTCAATAATTGTTGATGCACAGTATTTTCCATTATCAGATCAATAATTCATATTATTTGAAAAATATTATTAGATAACATTATTGGCAATGTCTAGAAAGTTCTGTCTAAGGAGAGGTTTGGTCATCTAATTGCGCGCCAGTAAGGAGAAATCCTTATTGGAAAGCCCCCTCTTTCCTGGGAACGGCCTGGTTGTCATAAATGTGATTCTGTAATATTATTTGTGAATAATTAATTATTGATTTATATGATAAGAAAATATTTATTTTATGTGGATATAAATGAGGGATATATTTTTGTGGTTAAAAATGAAGGAGTTAATGTTGAGGTTTTTATCTGTATTTTTGTCGGAATGGAGGTATTAAAAATCAGGATTTTTGAGATATTTTGCGGGGGTTATAATTTTTAATCCGACCGTTGGATCGTGGTAATTTTTGGATATGTTATACATATATAAGTTGAGTATATGTCCACAAATTTTTAACTGTTAAAAATGAACGTGTGATTTATTATGAATTTTACGAGATGACTGGTTCAGAAATTGTTGAATTTTCGGAGTTTATCATTTTGATGGAAAATTCTAGAATTAGTGGGCCCCACTTGTGGTTGGTGAAGAAATGTGCTGAATTATATTTCAAATATGGTGGGTGGGAATAGTAACAGGTAAAGCCATCAGGTTGCAGGTCAAGCCTACTAAAATTTTCCTATAAATAGAGGGCTAAGTTAGAATTGAAAATCACACCAGAAACAAGTTTTCTCTCTTTCTCTCTATAGATTATTGAGTGTATTTTGTGAGTATTTAGATACTTTGAGAGTTTCTATTCATCAGAGCAAGTTTCTTTCAGCCTTATACCGGTATTCCGACCAGAAGTACTGATATCTTGAGGTAAGGGATATTATTTTCTTCTTAAATGATATTATTTTCTTCAATATCATTATGCTGAAATATTGATATGAGTTTTTATCAAATTTGGAATTTTTTGTGTCGGGGTTACTATTCACGTATACGGCACTATTCACGTATACGGTACTATTCACGAATACGACACTATTCACCGAAAAATAAAATTTTCCCTTTTTATCCAAGATGTCTATTATGGTTATTATCTTTTATTGTATCCATGTTTTGATCTTTATTTTTTGAATTCTGCTTCACAATTGATTATTATGAAGTATTATTGATCTTGGATAAACTGTTATACGAATCCCTACTATTTGTCCTTCTGTCTCTCTGGATTCGTTCTCTTTAAGATATTTTTCATCATCCTCAGTTCTAAATGATGATATTACTGAATATCTTTGGCCTGTAGTGCAAAGATGTATGATTACTTGATGAATATCTTTGGCCTGTAGTGCAAAGATGAACAGGTGTTGAGATGAACATGACTGACAGGTGATACAAATGAATATCTTTGGCCTGTAGTGCAAAGATGAATATTTGGATAAAAATGATTATTAATTAATGTTATAGGGATAAAATATTGATGATGGACTTTTAAATCTTAGAAGATAGTAGAATTCTTTCTCTACTTGACTCTTCTAATGGTTTGCTGTTTCCGCTGCAGTTATTGATCTAAAACTTGTTGTCGATTATATTCTATCAGATTTTTCCCTGTTGAAGACTAACGATAATTTGTTATATATTATCTTAGTCATAATATTCTTTACTGGGCTAGTTGAGCTCACCCTTTTCCTTTTTGTTCCATTTTTCTTCTCAGGAGGTGAGAACATAGCTGGATCTAGTCGGGGTATGGAGTGATGGTTCAAGAAAGATGTTTTAGTAGTCCTCACTATTTCTGTAAAATAGTGTTTGAATAATTGTAATGAGGATTTATTTGAGTGTGGATATTGTCCAGAAGACAATATTTGTATTTAAACTCACAGTATGTGTTGTCGTATTTTGCACGACAATTGTATTATTGAAGTTGTAGTTTGCTTTCTGTACCATGTATTTGGCGACTCAGAATGGGTGTTGTATACCTATTTTGGGGGCGTCACAGTTGGTATCAGAGCTTAGGGATATGATCCCTGGCTGAGATGTGAGACAAGAACTAGGAGGGGAGAGACGGGGAATTCCTTCGCTAGTATGACCTGACTAAGTTTATTTGGTGTTTATTTTGTCGGTCAGAGTATAGGGATAATATATGACATGACTATTAACCCTTATTTTATGGCAGTATTTTAGAATGGCAGCAGAGAACGTTAACAATGGAGTGAATGAGACTGTGGAGACACCTTTAATCACCACCCAGGGGAACGTGCAACAGGAAGGCAATATTCCTCCTGTAAATAACGTTACCGAGCAAACGATGAATGATGGAATGTTTAGGAACTTTTTGCAGTTCATGCAAAATCAGACGAGGGAAACTCGTGTGCAGAATACGGGTGGAAATGATAACAACGCGCGGTTTGTCACAGCTAAGCAGTTCAAAGAATTGGGACCACCAGAATTTAAGGGAAAGCCGGATCCGATCATGGCGGAAACGTGGGTCAAGCAAATTACCAAGATATTCGATGTCTTGGGATGCACGGAGGAACAGAAGGTTCCATTCGCCACTTTTATGTTCCGCGGTGAGGCAGACTACTGGTGGGAGTCTGTGAAGCGTAACCAGCCTGACGTACTCAACATGTCCTGGGAAACATTTCAAAAACTATTCAATGACAAGTACTTTCCTGAAAGTATTCGTCATATGAAGGAGGTGAAGTTTATCAGACTGGAACAAAATAACATGACGGTGTCCCAGTACGAAGCGAAGTTTGTAGAGTTATCCAGGTTTGCACCTCATTTGGTCGAAAATGAGGAACGAATGACAAGGATGTTTCTAAGAGGTCTAAAACCCGAGATTCGACAATATCTTATCTCTCATAAATTTTCTTTATATTCAGATGTTGTAAACAGGGCTCAATTATTAGAGCGAGATAATGAGTATGGGCAACCGAGAGACCACAACCAGGGTCATACCGGTGGCGGCAGTCATCGAAAAAATAAAAACCAGCATGGAAGAAAACATTCGGAAAAAAGCGGTAACCACTCTGGTGGTAATCGTGGTCGTGATAATAGAAAGAGCGAGTCGAGAGGAGATTTCAAGAAGAGAAGGTACAACAATGATAACGTGAAGACGTTAGCACAAACATCAACTGTTTCTAGGGGAGGAGAACGACCACCGGTCGTATGTTACAAATGTGGGAAAGAGGGACATATCAGCCCAAACTGCCCACAACAATCCAAGGTATGTTATAACTGTGGAAAGGAGGGTCATATAGCTCGAGAGTGTTCTGTAGCAAAACCAAGTTCAGCGGGGATGGTGACTCCAAAAGTTGTCCCGGATAAGTCAAAATCAGCGGTTCTTGGAAGAACGTTTTTCGTTACTGGTCAGAATGCGAGGAACCCGAACGAAGTTAGCATGGGTTAGTTAATTATAAATTTTTGCGAAGTCTATACCTTATTAGATACCGGTTCTACCCATTCATTTATTTCTCCTGCTTGTGCTCAACGTTTAAACTTGACTCCGAAGAAATTAGACTTTGATTTATCTGTGGAAACTCCGTTAGGAGAAACTTTCGTTACATCCACTGTTTATAAATCTTGTTGATCCAAGTTGGCACTATCACATTACATGTTGATCTTATCTCTTTAAAGATACTTGCATTTGACGTGATTTTAGGGATTAATTGGTTAACTACTCATCATGCCAAAATTGATTGCTTTCGTAAGGTTGTTAGTTTTCATATTCCTAAGCAACCTGTTATTCGAATTCAAGCAACCAAACCATTGAAGTCAAACTCTTTCATATCAAGCCGTAAAGTCATTCGTTTATTGAAAAACGGATGTCAAGCTTTCTTAGCCATGTCATGGACTTGAACAAAAATACGTCAGAATTGAATGATATTTCTGTTATTAGTAAAATCTCTGACGTATTTCCTGAAGAATTTCTTGGCCTACGCGTGATATTGAATTTTGTATCATCTTTGAATCTGGTACAAAACCCATTTCTAAAATCTCATATCGAACGGCTCCTATTGAACTTCAGGAGTTAAAAACCCAACTATAGAAGTTGATAACCGAGCCTCTATCTGGTGACTTCCTTTGTAGAATGCACCGAAGCCAGACTCTCCGTAGGGGACGCCATATTCGTGCGGTAGTAAACTGATAGGTGTCATTGTGACGTGCTATCCAAGGTTGGGATATAAGTCACAGTTGAGAGCAATCTAAGTCGGTAATTGAAATATGTAGCTTTCTGGGCTTAGCTGATTATTATCGGAGATTTATGGAAGGATTTTCTCGAATCGCTACTCCGTTAACTCAGCTGACTCGGAAAGATATAAAATTCGTATGGAGTGAGGAATGTGAAAAGAGTTTTCAAGAACTCAAGAGGAGACTCATTTCGGCACCTGTTCTGACAATACCATCTGGTTCGGATGGATTTGTTATTTACAGCGATGCTTCAGGCAAAGGGTTAGGATGTGTTCTCATGCAACATGGGAAAGTCATAGCCTATGCCTCACGACAACTCAAAGAATATGAGAGGAATTATCCTACTCATGATTTGGAGTTGGCAGCAGTCGTTTTTGCGTTGAAGATCTGGAGACACTAACTGTATAGGGAGAAAGTGGAGATCTATACAGATCATAAAAGGCTCAAATATTTCTTCACCCAAAAGGGACTCAACATGCGGTAGCGACGTTGGCTCGAGCTGTTGAAATATTACGATCATACCATCCAATATCATCCTGGAAAAGCATACGTAGTAGCTGAAGCATTGAGTAGAAGATCATATGCGGGTACGAGTGCAATGTTGTTAACACAAAGGCCTATTTTGTATGACTTGCAAAGGATGGAGATAGAGATGAAGGCTCCAAGTACCCACATGATGATATCAAATATACGAGTAGAACCGACTTTAATCGATAAAGTTAAAGCTGCTCAAGCTACGGACATGGAGCTGATGCGTATGAAGAAGAAAGTGCAAGAAGGTGCTATTTCAGAAGCAAGAATCGATGAAGAAGGAATACTTCGAGTCAACTCCAGACTTTGTGTTCCTAACGATTTTGACTTGAAGCATAAAATAATGATGGAGGCACACAATACACCGTTTGCAATCCATCTTGGGAGTACCAAAATGTATCACGATCTTCAACATACATTTTGGTGGAGCAATATGAAAAGAGAGATCGCGGAGTTTATCTCGAGATGTTTAACTTGTCAACGTGTAAAAGTGGAGCATCAAGTACCAAAGGGTCCATTGCAACCACTTGAGATTTCGAAATGGAAGTGGGAACACATTACTATGGATTTTGTTACGGGTCTTCCCAAGGTTTCTTAAGGTATAGATGCGATTTGGGTTATTGTTGATAGATTAACCAAGTCCGCTCATTTCTTGTCGATACGTGAGACTTATTCCCTTGAACGTCTTGCTAGTATGTACATGAACGAGATTGTGAGATTACATGGCATGCCAGTATCCATAGTTTCGGATCGTGACCCAAGATTCACTTCACGATTTTGGGTTAGCTTGCAGAAAGCTATGTGCACAGATTTACGATTCAGTTCAGCGTACCATCCTCAAACGGACGGACAATCAGAGAGGACTATTCAAACTCTTGAAAATCTATTAAGACTTTGTATCCTAGATCTCAAAGGGAGTTGGGATAAGTACCTACCATTGGTGGAATTCTCCTAAAACAACAGTTATCAGGCGAGCATAGGTGTGGCTCCATTCGAGGCGTTGTATGGAAGAAAATGTCGTTCTCCAGTATGCTGGGACGAGGTGGGTGAAGCAACATTGTTGGGACCAGAGTTGGTACGCATTACTACAGAGAAGATCCAAACGATTCGACAACGTATACAAACGGCACAGGATCGACAAAAGAGTTATGCGGATCTTCATCGAAAGGACGTGGAATTTAATATTGGGGATCATGTATTGTTACGTGTTGCACCATGGAAGGGAGTTACAAGATTTGGGAAGAGAGGAAAGCTCAATCCAAGATTTATTGGTCCATTTGAGATTCTTGAGCGAATAGGAAATGTGGCATATAGACTCGCATTACCTCCAAGCATGTCTCGTGTTCATAATGTTTTTCACATATCTATGCTTCGTAAATATGTTAAAGACCCGAACCACATTATTGAGTTAGAACCAGACGAGATAGCTGAAGATTTAACGTACGAGGAGGTACCTGTTAAGATCTTGGATAGGAAAGAGCATGTCCTACGCACGAAGGTTATACCACAAGTTAATGTTTTGTGGAGAAACCATGCTATTGAAGAAATGACCTGGGAGTTGGAATCAGAAATGAAAGCGAGGTATCCTCACCTTTTTGAAACATTAGGTACGTACGTCAATTTCGAGGACGAAATTTCATAAGGAGGGGAGGCTGTAAGACCCCAACTTATTAATGAATAAAATCAAATTTTCTCTAAATATTATTGTGATTAATAAGGGGTTAATTTGATATAATACTTTGGTTATGGGTGAAATGTGCAAATTTTACAAAATAAGCAAGTGGTTATAAAATATTCATTTTGTCGGGGAATATTCGTTTGGTCGTGGAATATTCTTGCTGTCGGGAAATATTCGTACGACGGCACAGCCTTGTGTGGGCCCCATAACGAAAAGTGATTGGATGAAGAAAACGACAAGTATAAGTTGTTTATAAATAACGGCGTAGTTGTTACCGTTAATACTGTTGGAATACTCGGTGGTTAAAATGCAGTAGCACACGGTATTGCACCAATTATTGATTCTTACGTAAGAAGGCACTACTCAATAATTGTTACAGTAGTTACTGTTCAATATTTTATTTTATTGATGCAATAATTGTTGCGTTGATATTTTATATTATTGTTGTTTCAATAATTGTTGATGCACAGTATTTTCCATTATCAGATCAATAATTCATATTATTTGAATAATATTATTAGATAACATTATTGGGAATGTCTAGAAAGTTCTGTCTAAGGAGAGGTTTGGTCATTTAATTGCGCGCCAGTAAGGAGAAATTCTTATTGGAAAGCCCCCTCTTTCCTGGAAACGGCCTGGTTGTCATAAATGTGATTCTATAATATTATTTGTGAATAATTAATTATTGATTCATATGATAAGGAAATATTTATTTTATGTGGATATAAATGAGGGATATATTTTGTGGTTAAAAATGAAGGAGTTAATGTTGAGGTTTTTATCCGTATTTTTGTCGGAATGGAGGTATTAAAAATTAGGGTTTTTGAGATATTTTGCGGGGGTTATAATTTTTAATCCGATCGTTGGATCGTGGTAATTTTTGGATATGTTATACATATATAAGTTGAGTATATGTCCACAAATTTTGAACCGTTAAAAATGAACGTGTGATTTATTATGAATTTTATGAGATGACTGGTTCAGAAATTGTTGAATTTTTGGAGTTTATCATTTTGATGGAAAATTCTAGAATTGGTGGGCCCCACTTGTGGTTGGTGAAGAAATGTGCTGAATTATATTTTAAATGTGGTGGGTGGGAATAGTAGCAGGTAAAGCCATCAGGTTGCAGGTCAAGCCTACTAAAATTTTCCTATAAATAGAGGGCTAAGTTAGAATTGAAAATCACACCAGAAACAAGTTTTCTCTCTTTCTCTCTCTAGATTATTGAGTGTATTTTGTGAGTATTTAGATACTTTGAGAGTTTCTATTCATCAGAGCAAGTTTCTTTCAGCCTTATACCGGTATTCCGACCAGAAGTACTGATATCTTGAGGTAAGGGATATTATTTTCTTCTTAAATGATATTATTTTCTTCAATATCATTATGCTGAAATATTGATATGAGTTTTTATCAAATTTGGAATTTTTTGTGTCGGGGTTACTATTCACGTATACAGCACTATTCACGTATACGGTACTATTCACGAATACGACACTATTCACCGAAAAATAAAATTTTCCCTTTTTGTCCAAGATGTCTATTATGGTTATTATCTTTGATTGTATCCATGTTTTGATCTTTATTTTTTGAATTCTACTTCACAATTGATTATTATGAAGTATTATTGATCTTGGATAAACTTTTATACGAATCCCTACTATTTGTCCTTCTGTCTCACTGGATTCGTTCTCTTTAAGATATTTTTCATCATCTTTAGTTCTAAATGATGATATTACTGAATATCTTTGGCCTGTAGTGCAAAGATGTATGATTACTTGATGAATATCTTTGGCCTGTAGTGCAAAGATGAACAGGTGTTGAGATGAACATGACTGACAGGTGATACAAATGAATATATTTGGCCTGTAGTGCAAAGATGAATATTTGGATAAAAATAATTATTAATTGATATTACAGGGATAAAATATTGATGATGGACTTTTAAATCTTAGAAGATAGTAGAATTCTTTCTCTACTTGACTCTTCTAATGGTTTGCTGTTTCCGCTACAGTTGTTGATCTAAAACTTGTTGTCGATTATATTCTATCAGATTTTTTCCTGTTGAAGACTAACGATAATTTGTTATATATTATCTTAGTCATAATATTCTTTACTGGGCTAGTTGAGCTCACCCTTTTCCTTTTTATTCCATTTTTCTTCTCAGGAGGTGAGAACATAGCAGGATCTAGTCGGGGTGTGGAGTGATGGTTCTAGAAAGATGTTTTAGCAGTCCTCACTATTTCTATAAAATAGTGTTTGAATAATTGTAATGAAGATTTATTTGAGTGTGGATATTGTCCAGAAGACAATATATGTATTTAAACTCACAGTATGTGTTGTCGTATTTTGCACGACAATTGTATTATTGAAGTTGTAGTTTTCTTTCTGTACCATGTATTTGGCGAATCAGAATGGGTGTTGTATACCTATTTTGGGGGCGTCACAGATGATGTGGAACTGGCTGCAGTAGTGTTTGCCCTAAAGATATGGAGACATTATCTTTATGGGGAAAAATGTGAGATATATACGGACCATAAGAGTCTAAAGTATATCTTCACTCAGAAGGAGTTGAATATGAGGCAGAGAAGATGGCTAGAGTTGATAAAGGATTATGATTGTGAAATCCTGTATCACTCTTGAAAAGCCAATGTAGTTACCGACGCCTTAAGTCGGAAGGGTCGGGAAAAGTTGTCTATGTTAACGGCTCAAGATGAGTTAATAACAGAGATGGCTAGTATGGAAATAGAAGTAAAGATGCCGAGTGATTCGAAGTAGATACTCTTTGAGACGGAGATGCAATCTACCATCGTAGAAAGAGTC
Source organism: Panax notoginseng (assembly GCA_016801055.1). Classification (NCBI taxonomy): domain Eukaryota; kingdom Viridiplantae; phylum Streptophyta; class Magnoliopsida; order Apiales; family Araliaceae; genus Panax; species Panax notoginseng. Next base: position 33,317,415 of record CM029012.1, on the reverse strand, counting down.
AAGGAGGTACAACTCAAGACAGACGAGTGTAACCAAATGAAGGAGCGATTATCCGAGAAGGAAGATAGTAAGTATAGTCTTGATAATGAGGGATTATTAAGATTTGAAGGAAGAATTTGGGTTTCGAATGAGACAGAATTAAAGGAGCAAGTGTTACAAGAAGCTCATAGTTCGAGGTACTCAATACATCCTGGTAGCACTAAGATGTATCAAGACCTTCGACAGAGTTTTTGGTGGCCAAACATGAAGAGAGAAATAGCAGAGTATGTGAGTAGGTGCTTGACTTGTCAAAAAGTTAAGGCCGAACATCAATGACCCAGTGGCTTATTACAGTCATTGGAGATTCCAGAATGGAAGTGGGAGCATATTACGATGGATTTCGTGGTGGGACTTCCGACGACAAATAAAGGGTACGATATAATTTGGGTAATAGTGGACCGGTTGACGAAGTCGACTCACTTTTTGCCAATCAAGGTCAAGTATAACTTAGACCAATTAGCTAAACTTTATGTTAAGTAAATCATTTCCAGACATGGAGTACCGGTATCTATTGCGTCTGATCGTGATCCACAATTCACATCGAACTTTTGGAGGAGTTTGCAAGAACAGTTGGGAACACAGCTGAAGTTAAGCACATCGTATCATCCTCAGACTGATGGGCAAAGCGAGAGAACAATTCAGACGTTAGAAGACATGTTGAGGTCTTGCGTCCTGGATTTCAAGGGTAGTTGGGATGATCATCTACTGCTAGTAGAATTTGCTTATAACAACAGTTATCATGCAAGCATAGGTATGCCGCCTTATGAAGCTCTGTACGGAAGAAAGTGCAGGACACCGTTGTGTTGGGATGAGGTGGGAGAACGCCGTATGCTAGGACCAGAATTGGTGCAACAGACAGCGGATGTGGTAAAATTAATTCAAATGCGTCTCGTCACAGCTCAGGCAGACAGAAGAAGTATGCGGACTCACATAGACTAAGTCGAGAGTTTGAGGTGGGCTCGTATGTGTTTCTAAAGGTATCTCCTTGGAAAGGAAAGATACATTTTGGAAAGAAAGGAAAGTTAAGTCCAAAGTTTATAGGACCTTTTGAAGTATTAAAACGGGTGGGATAGGTAGCTTATATGATAGCATTACCTCCAGACCTAGAACGTATACATAACGTGTTTCACGTATCGGTATTACGTCCATATAAGCCGGACTATAAGCATGTAATCGAGTATGAGCCGATTCATATCGAGAAGGACTTAACATATGAGGAATCGCCGATACAAATCATTGATAGAAAGGAACAAGGTAATACCATCAGTAAAGGTATTATGGAAGAACCACGATACTGAGGAAGCAACGTGGGAGCTAGAAGAACAGATGAAGAAAAAATTTCCCCATCTATTTGGTTAGAGTAGAACGAGATTCTGGGGACATAATCTTTATAAGGGGGGAAGAATGTAACGACCGAGAAATTCGGATCTTATTGTAAAATGATTTTATTAAATTAAATAATAATAAAATCTTATTCTATGTGTTATCAAGATGGTTGTCGTTATATAACCTATTGATGTTAGAATGTTGTAGTATTTGAGTTACGTGGATGAATTAAAGTGTTAGAATTTTCAAGACGAAAATAAAAGTTTTTCGAGAAATTTTCTGAAAAAATACTATTCATCGGGATTTGCTCGGGATATAATTTTGAATTTTCGAGAAATACGTAAAGATGGAATAACAAGGTAAGATGGATTATGTAATAAAAATCTAATTATGGAAAATGTAATATTTCGCTCGTGGACTTAATTTATAAACAATAAGGAAGTCGAAATAGTAATGAATAAGTAATAATAGTATGATACTTAAGTATTGTACAAAGTAATGAAAAGAGTATAATACGAAGTATTATAAGAGTTAGTATGGAGAATGAATTATCATATATGAACTGGAATACGAAAATAATACATATATTATATGTACTAGATAATGTTAATGGACTTGGAAGATTGATTAACAATTATTAAAATCCAAGTAAATTAAATGTTAAGGCCCAATTATTGGTTAATAAACAAGTTAGTGTTTGTTAATGTAAAGTCCAAGGATTTATTTAATCCAAGACCAAGCTAGAATCCATGAGTGGTATGACCCATGGGGCAAACCATATTTATATGGTTGAAAGTGGTGACCAAGGAATGTGGTGACCAAGTAATATGGTGACCAAGTTAAGGTGGTGACCAAGTAATAAGAGTAATGGCCAAGCATAGGATAAATGTTGTGCCTTACAAGTAATGAATAATAAGGAGGTGGGATTGTTTTAAAGACCAAACTACCCTAACATTTCAAATTGTATAAATAGAGAAGGCTTGCTAGTCATTTAACACTTGTTCAAATAATCCAACTTATTACAAAGTGCTTAAGTGTTAGAAAGATTAAGTTAGAAATAAGTCACTTCCATAAGTAAGAAGAAGAAGAAGAAGAAGAAGAAGCTACTTACCAAGACATCAAAAGTAAAACTTCTTCTCCATTATCTTCTATCTCTGCCATGATAGGTTAATAAGAAAAGTTTGGATTAAGGAACATGAATGTTAAAAAGTAAGAAGAATGAGTAAGCAATGAACTTAAGTCACATAAATTGGTAATAAGTCATTTAAGCTAGCATAAGTTATAAACTTATGTGAAAGTATTATTAACTTGTAATGAGTTTATTAAGAGAAATGATATGGATGTAAAAAAATTGTATAATCATATGTATCATGTATACATAAGTAAAGTTATATGTTAAGAACATATAAGGTATGATGATTAAGAAACTTTAATTGTCATAAGTCATGAATAATGAAATCATAAGTAGTTTATAATTTGATAAAGTTATAAGCTCATGAAGAAATAAATCTAAAATCCAACAATGAATATAAGTTGTTGTTGTAATAAGTATGTTAAGATGTTCACATAATGAATGGAATTCATTGGTAATGTGGAACAAATCATAAGAATGAAGATTTGCAGGAAATTGCACGATTGGACGATAATCGTCGAATTCGTGAAATTCTCGGAATAGAAGTCAAATTTTGTGTTTAAACTCGAAACCGTTGTTTTCCTATGGAGACAAGCCATATTTGGCATTTAAGAGTTGCGGACTCGAAAATGGCCGGATTCCGACTTAGAACGAAGATTGAACGGTCACGAACGTTTATCGTTTTTGTTAAAAATGAATCAATAGGTGAAGTTTTAGCAACCAGAGTCAAATAGATAAAATTCTTACATGAATGCGTAGATTACATAATTTGTGAATTGTAGGCTTTTGAACGAGCCAATTCGGACTTATAACGAAGAAGTTATGCGTCCGGGAAGTTCACAAAATTTAAAAACTGAAATTGTTTTCTGGTGCACAGAGTTGGCGCCGCGGCGCCAACCCTAGGCTAAATGAGTCGCGCCACAGCGCATAACAGTAGCCGAGCACACTGCAAGAGTTCACCGCAGCGTGAACCGAAGTTCAATTTATGGGACCGCAGCACCATGTACAGTACGAAAAGTTTCTGGAGTGTTGCGCCGCAATGCGGCCCATTAAGTAAGGACTCGCGCCGCAGCGCCAATTCCGGAACAATGCTAGTATAAGGCTCGCGCCGCAGCACGAGATGTAAGCATAAAGCTGGCGCTGCAGCGCCAGTCTTAGAACAAAGATAGTAATGAATGTTTCTAAGTACACAGAAAGGAAAGCTAATTGTTTTGAAAGTAAACACAACTTAAGGAATGTAATGCAACTTGTTTAAACTTTGTTAAACCTTAAGGATGTTGTATAAAAGTTGAGATAACTTAGTCAAATATAAATGCAAGGATAATGATAAACCAGAATGAATAATTACTGAATCTAATACACAATTAGATTGAGAAGAAGGGTAAGATATAGTCATATACATACTTGATTATATGTGACCTAATGTAAGGTATTATGTGATCATGTATTGTAGAGACTTGAAAGACTTAAACATAAAGTTAATTTACGATAGCAGACGCTATAGGCAAGTATTCTCACTCTTGTCTCAGTTCAATCTGAACAAGTTTTTGAGGTTAATGTATTCTTTCGCATGAATTAAGGTATGTTGAAGTTAAAGCCAATCCCTTGGCTAGACTTGGTAATTTATTCATCTATTATCAAATGTTGTTGTCTTTTGTCAACTACTCGATATGGTTTTCAAAAGAAGACTGAAATGTTAAACAAATATTTTGTCGATAAAATGACAGGCACGTGAGGTTGCCAATTGATTAAACGTACATACGTTTAATGGATGTAGTGTTGATCAACATAGAGTACAATAGGCTGATCACCTAGAAGTGCTCGTAAGTAATATCAGGCTTACGGACTTGTTTTCGGGTTGTCCTTTTTCAATAAAGAATGAATGCTCGAGGTCTTTGACCGGAGTAAATGTTTTACTAAATATTGTTATGATTGTAAAACATTTTGAAAGAAAATATGAAGTGCTATTTTGAATTAATAATAGTACTTCATAACTATTATTCAGTTATTGAAGATATACGATTCGTATGTGTCAAGCATGTTGTTATTGAATTGTTATACTTGCTGAGCTAGTTATGCTCACTCTTGCTTGAACCATATGAATGCAGCTAAGACTGAACGTCCCGAAGGATCGAAAAAGGATAAAGGAAAAGCTAAGGCAGATTGTTAAGCTGTCTTGTAATATAATAGGTCTAATGTTGTAATGTAAGTTATATTATGACAAGGAACATTTGTAATGGGTATAGAACCTGGGAAATGTAAATATTACTTTAAATATATAGAAGTTATGCTCGTTCTTTGAGACTTTGAATTGAATGAATGTATGAATGATTGTACAGTATAGCACCATCTGTCGGGTTGGAAGATACCCGGATTTGGGGGCGCTACAGGCTTGTAGATCAACTTGACAGTGTGAAAAGAGATGGATTAAGAATTAATCTTAAGGTGCCAATGGATTCACAATTTCATATGATTTGGTATTCATATACTACGTAAGGGTTCCAATCTGTGTCAAAAAATATCACAGTATTAGCAGCTTGAAGATTAACATCAACACCTCCAGCACGAATGCTAACACCACATAAAAGCAGTGTAGCTAGGTAAATTCAAAAAGATGTGAACATGCGTTGAACTGGGAAAATCTACATAAGCACAACCCTCTAGAAATAGTAATTATACATGAGTCAGTGTCCACATTTCTTGCCCCAAATGTTATGTTTACAATTTTACAATGTACATGTTTCATGTACGGTTGTACCTAGGTCACTTAACAGGAGTATACCATCTTAAAAAGGATTGATAAAATGTGAATTTAGGGTCTTGGTTATATGGGGGCAAATCTCAGTGAAATGATTAAATACTCAAATATATCTAAGCTATTTAAAGCACCCAACGACATCCCCTTCAAGATGCAAGTAGGATAACTCTGTCATTTCAAAGTTTGCAACTAAAACAAAAATTGCAAGTGCCCGTTCGCCTAATACAGGCTATAACACCGGACTAATTAACTATGATTCTTCAAAAGTATCAGTTTATCTTTGATAAGAGGATTCAGCATCAATTTCACTCTACCAACTGTTGAAATACCTAAGCTCCAAAAAAAATCTACTTTTAAACATTATATAATGAACCACATATAAACAACACTTATTACCTGAGCAAAAATATAAAATATGGAGAACCAAGTTTGTTGAACTGATCAATCAGGGCTCCTCGGTCACCCCCAGAGGTATGACCATCTAGGCGGAGGTACTTATACTGTTTCTAGTACAGATAATCCTCCATAACGTCAAGGAGCCTGGTCATTGTTGAAAAGAGAGGAACCTGCAAAACGAAAAACTTTAAATCAAACTAGCAAATCTTCGAATAAAAGAGCATTGTGAAGTGCACTGATATCTTTTCATTTTATAAGAAAAATCAAACTATGAGGACCCACCCCAAAGAACAAATTGATTTCTTAATAAGAAATATCACACACACATGGGAAAAAACAATTTTACAAACAGTAAGCATTTAAAAGTCATAGAACTATTTAAACTTTATTAGAAAGCAACAAAAGCAGAGCACAACAATAATTGCAGCGACTAATTTAGCCTTTTTTTAAATTAAAAAAAACAGTAAATATGAAGAGAACAAAAAAGAGTCCCAATACTACCTTCTACAATAAATATATTACCATAGGAAACAAAGCCTGAGGCAGATCAATCACTTTATGATCAATAAAATTAGCTATAAGTGGAAAAATACACAAGCATCGTCATACCCGATGATCAGTTACTTTTAGCTTGGGCATTATTCGATCTAACATCTCGAGCTTCCCAAAAAGTCTCACAACATTCGGCAGGTAATGCTTAGGGATAAAATCATGAACCTACATACAGTAAATTAAAATTTAGCAACGAAAGAACATATCGATATCCATAAATTTTGGGCAAACCATGTCAAAGAAATGGTTCTTCACTCTCATCTTTAATGTCCTCTAGGAGAATCATATAGAACCTAACAAAAGGGAACATACCTCCTCTACATGAAGCAGACTGAGATAGGGATGATTGCATATATTGCGTAGCTCCATAACAGAGTTATGGACTGATCGAGCCTAATATATTGATGTTAATGTAAGAGCAAATATAAATATTGGTTAAAAACGTGTGTATATATATATATATGTGTGTGTATGTGTGTGTGTGTGCAAGTGTGCGCACGCTAAAATGTGTCTATCGACTAGTTAAATTAGTTTGTAAATGTTGATGTTAATAGGTATGGATGAATATACGAGAATAGAACACTGAGATAGCTTGTACCTATTTAAATATAAACTTTGACAAAATTGTAAAGATTAAATAAACCTTTGAAGTCCCAAGTGCACCAAGATTTTCTTCTACTCTCTTCATCAGAAGTTTCTGATATGCGGACGCCTCACATCTCACAAGTCTTTTAATCTTTTCAGGCAGTTCATTTTCAACCTAACAATTGCATTTCGAAAGATAACATCAGTAATAATTCAAGTAGATCCAAGTCTATGAAATGCAACATCAGTATAATTTGAGTAGATTCAAATTATGAGTATGCGTGAAATGGAAACTTGAGCAACACTTTACAACACATGATTATAACCATGATTGAAGTTTAGTAGCATATAATAAAGGCAAATTAATGCCACAAAATATAACAAAAATGAAGCATCAGAAATTTATCTTTGCCCACCAAACTATGAGAAACACTTGCTGAGGTATACGATTTGCACAAGGAAATATCAACTTCCTTAGTAACTTTCAAATAATTATCCATCACCTTGAGATCGACAAGAAGAAACTCATGACAAAACATTTCTTCTAGCATGTGCTCATTTTTCTATGTGAAAAACATAGAAACGTCCACAAGTGCAAAGAGCATAACAAGAACATAATAAACACAAAGATACAAGTAACAGAAGTAAAAGAGGAAAACCAATATAAACTAAGGCTCTATTTTAATAATTGAAGTACAATAGAGAGGAAAGGAAATGAAAAAGAACAAGAGAGATAAACAAACCCAACTCTATGGGCTACAAACTAGTGTAGGCTAAAATTATCTCTCTTTATGTATCTACGCATACACAAATTACTTCAATTATAGGATATCATAGAAGCTATGGAAAACAGCGTAGATGACAAACGTCAATTATTCATCACCTAAACTTTCAGTAGAGTACATTGGAATAAATATATAGTAGATATTATACTACAACAGTTGAAAATGAACACCTTTCATTTCATATCTTAACATATCAAAATTGTACTGATTGGGAGAGAGGAACCCCTCAAACCCTTAAATTAAATCGGTAAGTATCGCCTCAGCATTTGCTTCCCCGTGACCGCCAATCCAATTACCACGCACCTATAGTCCCAGTCACTTCCGCCGATCTCAGCCCAGCAGTCGCCATATACAGAGCTCCCGTCCTGAGCCCCACCACCACACTGTTGAAAATATCATCAGCGTCCCTCACAGCCACCATCCCGCTCTCTAACCCGGCATACATCAACCCAATCACGCCCGCCCGGTTGCCGAACTTCTGACCCGTGTGGCCAGATGCATTAAGAATCCGATTAACCCGGAGCTTCGTGGTATCTCCCGACTCTGAGGACTTAATACCTTCAATAAGGCCTTTTCTGGCACCGGAAACGGAGCCTGTGAGGTAGCCGATGCCAGTATAGTAAGTGAGATTCTCGCCCCAGGAGCGGCGCTGGGCGATGGATTCTTCTTAGAAGAGCAATTCGGGGGAAGTGGGGAGCTTGTAGAGATTCTAAATGGGGACTTGGAGATCCTGATAGGGGTTGTAGAGACGATTGAAGCTAAGTATTTGAGAGAGTTTTCAATTTATATTCAATGGAAAGGTTTAGAAGGAGATTGGGGAGGATATACTGGGGGCAGAGTGTTAGGGAAAAAGGGGGACGGATATGGCTGTTGGCTAAAAATCCAACGCCACTTTAAAAGTATATTTTTTGAAACATTATCTTAATTTTTTTTAAACGATTTTATTTTTTAAAGAAATTTAAAAAAAATAAAAATATGATCCAATACCAAATTAATTGGCATTATAACTTTTTTAAAAAAATTTTATAAAGCAAATTTGTGTTTATAAGTCATTTTGTTATGTTTATAAGCCATTATTTATAAACAACTTATACTTGTCGTTTTCTTCATCCAATCGCTTTCTGTTATGGGGCTCACACAAGGCTGCGCCGTCGTACAAATATTCCCCGACAGTAAGAATATTCCAAGACCAACCGAATATTCCCCGACAATAATGAATATTTTATAACCACTTGCTTATTTAAAAATATTTGCACATTTGTACCCATAACTAATCACATTAATCAAATCAACCCTTACTATTTTAAAATAATAAATAGAGGAAATTCAATTTTATTTATAATAAGTTGGGGTCTTACAACCTCCCCTCCTTTTGAAATTTCGTCCTCGAAATTGATGTACGTACCTGGTGTTTCGAAAAGGTGAGGATACCTCACTTTCATTTCCGTTTCTAATTCCCATGTCATTTCCTCTATAGCATGGTTCCTCCACAAAACTTTAACTTGTGGTATGACTTTTATGCGTAGGACATGCTCCTTTCTATCCAAGATCTTGACAGATGTCTTCTCATACGTTAAGTCTTCGACTATTTCATACGGTTCTAACTCAATAACGTGGTTCGGGTCTTTCACATATTTACGAAGCATAGATATGTGAAAAACATTATGAACATGAGACACGCTTGGAAGTAACGCGAGTCTATAGGCCACATTTCCTACTCGGTTAAGAATTTGAAATGGACCAATAAATCATGGATTGAGCTTTCCTTTCTTCCCAAATCTTGTAACTCCCTTCCATGGAGTAACACGCAACAATACATGATCTCCAATACTAAATTCCACATCCTTTCGATGAAGATCCGCATAATTCTTTTGTCGATCCTGTGCCATTTGTATACGTTGTCGAATCATTTAGATCTTTTCTGTAGTAATAGGTACCAACTCGGGTCCCAACAATGTTGTTTCCCCCACTTCATCCCAACATATTAGAGAGCGACACTTTTGTCCATACAATGCTTCGAATGGAGCCACCCCTATACTTGCCTGATAACTGTTGTTGTAGGAGAATTCCACCAATGGTAAATACTTATCCCAACTCCCTTTGAAGTCTAGGACACAAAGTCTTAATAAATCTTCAAGAGTTTGAATAGTCCTCTCTGATTGTCTGTCCGTTTGAGGATGGTATGCCGAACTGAATCGTAAATCCATGCCCATAGCTTTTTGTAAGCTAACCCAAAATCGTGAAGTGAATCTTGGGTCATGATCCGAAACTATGGATACTGGCATGCCATGCAATCTCACAATCTCATTTACATACATACGAGCAAAACGTTCAAGGGAATAAGTCTCCCGTATCGGCAAGAAATCAGCAGACTTAGTTAATCTATCAACAATAACCCAAATAGCATTTATGCCTTGCAAAACCGTGGGAAGACCTGTAACGAAATCCATGGTAATGTGTTCCCACACCCATTTCAGAATCTCAAGTGGTTGCAATGGACCCTTAGGCACTTGATGCTCCGCCTTTACACGTTAAAAAGTTAAACACCTCGAGATAAACTTCGCAATCTCTCTCTTCATATTGTTCCACCAAAATGTATGTCAAAGATCATGATACATTTTGGTACTTTCAGGGTGAATTGCAAATGGTGTGTTGTGTTCCTCCATCATGATTCTATGTTTCAAAGAATCGTTAGGAACACAAAGTCTAGAGTTGACTCGAAGTATTCCTTCTTCATCGATTTTTGCTTCTAGGATAACACCTTCTTGTACTTTCTTCTTCATACGCATCAGCTCTGGGTCTTTGGCTTGAGCAACCTTAACTTTATCGATTAAAGTTGGTTCTATGCATATATTTAACATCATCGCATGGGTCCCCGGATTCTTCAATTCTATCTTCATCTTTTGTAAATCACCCAAAATGGGCCTTTGTGTTGACAACATCGTACTCGTTCCCGCATATGATCTTCTACTCAACGCGTTAGCTACCATGTTCGCTTTTCTTGGATGGTATTGAATAGTGTGGTCGTAATCTTTCAACAGCTCGAGCCAACGTCGTTGCAGCATGTTGAGTTCCTTTTGGGTGAAGAAATATTTTAGGCTTTTATGATCTGAATATATCTCCACTTTCTCCCCATATAGATAGTGCCTCCAGATCTTTAGCGCGAAAACGACTGCTGCCAACTCTAGATCATGAGTAGGATAATTTCTCTCATATTCTTTAAGTTGTTGCGAGGCATAGGCTATGACTTTTCCATGTTGCATGAGAACACATCCTAACCCTTTGCCCGAAGCATCGCTGTAGATAACAAATCCATCCGAACCAGATAGTATTGTTAGAACAGGTACCGAAATGAGTCTCCTCTTGAGCTATTAAAAACTATTTTCGCATTCCTCGCTCCATACGAATTTTGTATCCTTCTGAGTCAACTGAGTTAACGGAGTAGCGATTCGAGAAAACCCTTCCACAAATCTCCGATAATAACCAGCTAAGCCTAGAAAGCTACGTACTTCGGTCACCGACTTAGGTTGCTCCCAACTTTGTATTGCTTTAATTTTCGTCGGGTCAACAGATACTCCATGTTTTGACACCACGTGCCCAAGGAATGCTATTTCCTCAGGCTAGAACTCGCATTTCTTCAAATTGGCATATAGCTCATTTTCACGAAGCCTTTGGAGTACCAGCTTCAAATGGTGCTCATGATCTTCAAGACTTTTGGAATATATAAGGATGTCATCAATAAAGACAACAACGAATTGATCTAAATATTCCTTGAATACTCGATTCATCATATCTATGAAAGTCGCAGGAGCATTAGTCAATCCAAAAGACATGACTAAGAATTCATAATGCCCGTACTCAGTTCTGAAGGCAGTCTTTGGAATATCGTCAGTTCTAATCTTCAGCTGATGATATCCAGAATGAAGATCGATCTTTGAAAAGAATTGTGCTCCTTGTAACTGGTCAAACAGGTCATCAATACATGGTAGCGGATATCTATTCTTGATGGTGACATGGTTCAATTCTCGGTAGTCAATACAAAGTCTCATACTCCCGTCTTTCTTCTGCACGAATAAAACAGGAGCACCCCAAGGAGATGTACTAGGACGAATGAAACTGATGTCCAATAATTTCTGTAGTTGGACCTTTAACTCTTGAAGTTCAATAGGAGCCATTCGATATGGGGTTTTAGAAATGAGCTTTGTACCAGGTTCAAGATCAATAAAGAATTTAACTTCACGTTCTGGGGGTTGACCAGGAAGTTCTTTAGGAAATACGTCAGGAAAGTCACTAATAACAGGAATATTATTCAAATCTGACGTGTCTTTATTCAAATCCATAACATGGGCTAAGAAAGCTTGACATCTATTTTTCAATAAACGAATAGCTTTATGACTTGATATGACAGTGATTGATTTTAGTGGTTTAGTTACTTGAATTCGTACAATAGGTTGGTTAGAAATATAAAAACTAACATCCTTACGAAAACAATCAATTTTGGCATGATGAGTAGTTAATCAATCAATCCCTAAAATCACATCAAAAGAAAGTATCTTTAAAGAGATAAGATCAACATGTAATGTGATGGTGCCAACTTGGATCAAACAAGATTTATAAATAGCGGATGTTATGAAAATTTCTCCTAACGGAGTCTCCACAGATAGGTCAAAGTCTAATTTCTCCGGAGTCAAGTTTAAACGTTGAGCACAAGTAGGAGAGATAAATTAATTGTAAGACCCCGAATTTTATGAAATAAAAGTATTCAATTTTTCTTATAATTACTATTCAGTAAATGGTTAAATTGATAAAAGTTTAAAGTTATGGGTGAAATATGAATTTTTTTTTCAAAATAAGCAAGTGGTTATAAAATAATCATTGTTGTCGGGGAATATTCGTTTGGTCGTGAAATATTCTTTCTGTCGGGGAATATTCGTACGACAGCGCAGCTACTTGTGGGCCCCATAACGAATAACTGTAGGGTGAAGAAAACGATAAATTTGAGTTTTTATAAATAACGGCGTAGTTATTACCGTTAACACTGTTGGAATACCCGGTGGTTAAAATACAGTAATACGCGTTATTGCACAGTAGCACACGGTATTGCATAGTATTTTTGAAATTATTGATTCTTACGTAAGAAGGCACTACTCAATAATTGTTACAGTAATTACTGTTCAATATTTTATTTTATTGATTCAATAATTGCTACGTTGAAATTTTATATTATTGTTGTTCAATAATTGTCACTGCACAGTATTTCTCATTATCAGATCAATAATTCATATTATTTGAATAATATTATTAGATAACATTATTGGCACTGTCTAGAAAGTTCTGTCTAAGTAGAGGTTTGGTCACCTAATTGCACGCCAGTAAGGAAAAAATTCTTATTGGAAAGCCCCCTCTTTCCTGGGAACGGCCTGGTTGTCATAAATGTGATTCTGTAATATTATTTGTGAATAATTAATTATTGATTCATATGATAAGGAAATATTTATTTTATGTGGATATAAATGAGGGATATATTTTTGTGGTTAAAAATGAAGGAGTTAATGTTGAGATTTTTATCAGTATTTTTGTTGAAATGGAGGTATTAAAAATCAGGGTTTTTGAGATATTTTGCGGGGGTTATAATTTTTAATCCGACCGTTGGATCGTGGTAATTTTTGGATATGTTATACATATATAAGTTGAGTATATGTCCATAAATTTTGAACCGTTAAAAATAAACGTATGATTTATTATGAATTTTACGAGATGACTGGTTCAGAAATTGTTGAATTTTCGGAGTTAATCATTTTGGTAGAAAATTCTAGAATTGGTGGGCCCCACTTGTGGTTGGTGAAGAAATGTGCTGAATTATATTTCAAATGTGGTGGGTGGGAATAGTAGCAGGTAAAGCCATCAGGTTGCAGGTCAAGCCTACTAAAATTTTTCTATAAATAGAGGGCTAAGTTAAAATTGAAAATTACACCAGAAACAAGTTTTCTCTGTTTCTCTCTCTATATTATGAAGCATATTTTGTGAGTATTTAGATACTTTGAGAGTTGCTACTCAGTGCAAGTTTCCTTCGGCTTTGCATACCGATCAGAAGTACTGCTCTTTTGAGGTAAGGGATAGTAAGGGATTTTAAGGGTTGTTATGTTTTTCAGTTTCATAATTTTTCTGACCTACAGAAAATTCTGGAAAAATTTAAAATGATATTTTGATGAGTTTTCTTGATTGTGTCCAAAAATGGTTATTTTTGGATGTATAGATTGAGAGTTATGAATTTTACGAGAAAAGATTATTTTAAAAGTAACCGCTTATAATTCCTTGTGGTTAACTCTAAAATTTATGAAATTTTTATTGGGAGTACATGTATATGATAGAAGTATACTCTGTAAATTTCAGAATTTTTGGACAAAAGTACAATTTTTGATAAATGTCTAAATATTCGGCTGTTTTGGCCATATGAAAAATAGTAAATGACTTTTAAAAATTCTGAGAAAAATATATGTTCACTATGGGACTATATTATACTAAATTCCAAAAAAGAAATATTTTTAGAACTGATTTGGTATTTTTCATAAAAATGATCTAGTTATGAGTAAATGAATTAAATATGTTTTGTGAAGTAAGAAAATTGGAAAATAGGATTTTATGGCTTGAGAATCCTATATGAGGTATATGCAGATTTTTGATGAGAGTTTTGGTTATTGATGATGAAATTGTAAGAGTTGCCATTTTATGATGATTAAATGCATTAATTAGTAAAGTGTAAATAATTTAAATAAATTGTTTATAAGCTTAAGAAATATTATTCTTTCAATATCATTATACCGAAATACTGGTATGGATTTTATTGTGGAATTTCTACCTTTTTGTATCGGGTTTACTATTTATGAGTTACTATTCACGAGTTACTATTCATGAGTTACTATTCACGAGTTACTATTCACGATAAAAATTGGTTTCTTTTTCTAACCAAATTATAGTTGATTTACGAATATTACTCTTGAGATTAAAACTAGATGTTGATCATATTATTTTTATTATTATATATAACATTTTTATAACCCTAATGATGATATTTTTCTTTGACTTGAGTGTAAAGATGGGTAGATTTTTGGTATGATCATGACTATGGGTTATCTTTGGCCAGTAGTGCAAAGTTGAATCGTTGATTGGTATGATCATGACCATTGAATTTATAAGTGAATATCTTTAGCTTAAGTGCAAAGGTGAATTGATCAACATGGTTATAATTATTGTTTATATAAATTCTGAAATGATTATATATTTCTTTGAGATATTAATATCTTTGGCCTGTAGTGCAAAGATGAAATATTGATGAATATCTTTGGCCTGTAGTGCAAAGATGAATTGTTGATGAATATCTTTGGCCCGTAGTGCAAAGATGACATGTTGTTGAATATCTTTGGCCAGTAGTGCAAAGATGAACAGATGTTGAGATAAACATGACCAACTGGTGATACAAATGAATGTCTTTGGCCGTAGTGCAAAGATGAAGTTATTAGTATGATTATGAACAGGAAATGTGATTTGGTGTAACCATGATCTTTGATATTTCAGGTAAAGATAGGTGATGAAAATTATCTTCGTCCTGGGTGAGAAGAGGAATTTAGAACTACAGTTATGATTATGAGTTATTCATATGATTGTGGACCAGAATTGTTGATTGATGTTACAGGGATAAAACATTGTTGATGGATTTTTAATATGGAGAAGATAATAGACTTTATAGTCTATTTGACTCTTCTAATGGATTGCTCGTTCCGCTGCAACTATGGTTGAAATTTTTATCATTTACCATATGTTCTAAATCTCTGATTTATTATTGATGAAGGCTATTGATAATTTAATTATCTTTAGTCATGATATTCTTTACTGAGCTAGTTGTGCTCACCCTTTTGCTTCACAATTCCTTTCAGGTAATAAGAGTGTAGCTGGGTCGAGCGGGGGTAACAAGGGAATAGAACGGTGGTCATCATTTAGTAGTTATATTTGGTGAAGAAAATAGGGTGAGGCAAACCCAACGTTGGAAGGGTGTTTTGTCACTATCATACAAGATGTCTAATGACATACAACCTCGTGTCATCATAAGACAAGGTTGTGCTCATCCACTTGCTGAGTATATCTATGAGCACTACCTATATAATCTTGGTGTTTGTTTGAAGTATAATTCACGATTAAAGACAGTGGAGATAATGATAAGTCAAGAGAAGACTCACCATTGGGAAGAATATGATAGTAATCTTCTCGTTTTTCTTTGGGGTCTATTGGGTCAACCAAGGATAATTCTGTGGCCGTATGATATCTATCATAACCTAGACGCATGGCCTCCCATGTACGAAGGTTTCCTTGAGCACTTCCCAAAGATTCTAATTTCTAAAATAGTTTTTGACTATACCTTTATGTAAGGTGTCATTGTGAGGTGCTGTCCACGGTTGGGACATGAGTCACATTTGGTATATATTTGTATCCAAACTCACAGCATATGTGTTGTTGTACATTGCACGACAATTGTTGTAATAAAGTTGTAGTTATTTTCTGTACCATGTATTTAGCGACTCAGAATAGGTTGGATGGAATGGACCTATTTTGAGCTCGTCACAGTTGGTATCAGAGCTTAGGGATATGATCTCTGGCGGAGATCGGAAAATAAAACTAGGAGGAGAGAGATAAGTAAATCATTCGCTAGTGTGTCCTACCTAAGCTTATTTGTTGGTTAGTCATAATATTGGGATATTATGTGATATGTTAATTTATTTAATTAACCCTTATTTTATGGCAGTATTTGAGAATGGCAGCTGAGAATGCTAACAATGGAGTGAATGAGACTGTGGGGATACCTCTAATCACTAACCGTGATAATGTGATGTCAGACGAAGAAGGAATTAGAGATATCCATATGGTGAGTGAAGAATTGATAGTTACACCCGAGATAGTCGCAGAGGTAACAGCTGAAACTGAGGAAGAAGAGGAAGAAGAAGTACCAGAGGAGAGTTTATTAGAGGTATTATATGATCAAAATGTAGAATTTCAAAATCGTATTCATGAGTTAGAAGAGCAGGCAGAAGAACGACAGGCGGTCGTGGAACAAAAAGATGCAACAATTCAAGCTTGTGTTACCCGATATGTGATGCTTAAACAGAAGCATTCTTTGGCAGAGTATAAGATGATAAAAATAGAATCTGAGCTGAAAGAAGAAAAAACTGAACGAGTGAGAATAAGTGATGCATGGGCAAAAGCCGCACGACACGTGGATATTGTGAAAAGAGATGTTCGATCTAAGAAGGCTAAAATAGATGATATGAATTTCTCTTTTTGGAAAGCAATTGGGAGAACCCAACATCGAGTTTTGAATTACCCTGTACATAGCGGTCAACCTGAATCCGATATGGATCGAAGATTGATGATTCAGATCATGAATGAGGAATACGAAGAGGCAGTTGAGGGAGGAATATGTCCTATAGAAAGGTATATTCCAACGGTAATGATGACGCCAAATGCTGCTCCAGACAAGTCAAAGCCGAGTAGTTCGAGGGATGGCGGTTGTCATGACTTCCCAACAAATGAGGAACCCAAATGAAGTTATCATGGGAGATGAGCAATGGAGAAATCATGATGATCTGAGAGATAGAATCTGAAATGGAAGCAAGGTATTCTCAACTCTTCGAAATACCAGGTACGTAAATTTCGGGGACGAAATTTCATAAGGAGGGGAGATTGTAAGACCCCGAATTTTATGAAATAAAAGTATTCAATTTTTCTTATAATTACTATTCAGTAAATGGTTAAATTGATAAACGTTTAAAGTTATGGGTGAAATATGAATTTTTTTTTCAAAATAAGCAAGTGGTTATAAAATAATCATTGTTGTCAGGGAATATTCGTTTGGTCGTGGAATATTCTTTTTATCGGGGAATATTCGTACGACGGCGCAGCTATTTGTGGGCCCCATAACGAATAACTGTCGGGTGAAGAAAACGACAAATTTGAGTTTTTACAAATAACGGCGTAGTTGTTACCGTTAACACTGTTGGAATACCCGGTTGTTAAAATACAGTAATACGCGTTATTGCACAGTAGCACACGGTATTGCATAGTATTTTTGAAATTATTGATTCTTACGTAAGAAGGCACTACTCAATAATTGTTACAGTAATTACTGTTCAATATTTTATTTTATTGATTCAATAATTGCTACGTTGAAATTTTATATTATTGTTGTTCAATAATTGTCATTGCACAGTATTTCCCATTATCAGATCAATAATTCATATTATTTGAATAATATTATTAGATAACATTATTGGCAATATCTAGAAAGTTCTGTCTAAGGAGAGGTTTGGTCACCTAATTACGCGTCAGTAAGGAAAAAATTCTTATTGGAAAGCCCCCTCTTTCTTGGGAACGACCTGGTTGTCATAAATGTGATTTTGTAATATTATTTGTGAATAATTAATTATTGATTCATATGATAAGGAAATATTTATTTTATGTGGATATAAATGAGGGATATATTTTTGTGGTTAAAAATGAAGGAGTTAATGTTGAGATTTTTATCAGTATTTTTGTCGAAATGGAGGTATTAAAAATCAGGATTTTTGAGATATTTTACGGGGGTTATAATTTTTAATCCGACCGTTGGATCGTCGTAATTTTTGGATATGTTATACATATATAAGTTGAGTATATGTCCACAAATTTTGAACCGTTAAAAATAAACGTATGATTTATTATGAATTTTACGAGATGACTGGTTCAGAAATTGTTGAATTTTCGGAGTTAATCATTTTGGTGGAAAATTCTAGAATTGGTGGGCCCCACTTGTGGTTGGTGAAGAAATGTGCTGAATTATATTTCAAATGTGGTGGGTGGAAATAGTAGCAGGTAAAGCCATCAGGTTGCAGGTCAAGCCTACTAAAATTTTCCTATAAATAGAGGGCTAAGTTAGAATTGAAAATCACACCAGAAATAAGTTTTCTCTCTTTCTCTCTCTATATTATGAAGCATATTTTGTGAGTATTTAGATACTTTGAGAGTTGCTACTTAGTGCAAGTTTCCTTCGGCTTTGCATACCGATCAGAAGTACTGCTCTTTTGAGGTAAGGGATAGTAAGGGATTTTAAGGGTTGTTATATTTTTCAGTTTCATAATTTTTCTGACCGTCAGAAAATTCTGGAAAAATTTGAAATGATATTTTGATGAGTTTTCTTGATTGTGTCCAAAAATGGTTATTTTTGGATGTATAGATTGAGAGTTATGAATTTTATGAAAAAAGACTATTTTAAAAGTAACCGCTTATAATTCCTTGTGGTTAACTCTAAAATTTATGAAATTTTTATTGGGAGTACATATATATGATAGAAGTATACTCTGTAAATTTCAGAATTTTTGGTCAAAAGTACAATTTTTGATAAATGTCTAAATATTCGGCTGTTTTGGCCATATGAAAAATAGTAAATGACTTTTAAAAATTCTGAGAAAAATATTTGTTCACTATGGGACTATATTATGCTAAATCCCAGAAAAGAAATATTTTTAGAACTGATTTGGTATTTTTCATGAAAATGGTCTAGTTATAAGTAAATAAATTAAATATGTTTTGTGAAGTAAGAAAATTGGAAAATAGGATTTTATGGCTTGAGAATCCTATATTAGGTATATGCAGATTTTTGATGAGGGTTTTGGTTATTGATGATGAAATTGTAAGAGTTGGCATTTTATGATGATTAAATGCATTAATTAGTAAAGTGTAAATAATTTAAATAAATTGTTTATAAGCTTAAGAAATATTATTCTTTCAATATCATTATACCGAAATACTGGTATGGATTTAATTGTGGAATTTCTACCTTTTTGTGTCGGGTTTACTATTTATGAGTTACTATTCACGAGTTACTATTCATGAGTTACTATTTACGAGTTACTATTCACGATAAAAATTGGTTTCTTTTTCTAACCAAATTATAGTTGATTTACGAATATTACTCTTGAGATTAAAACTAGATGTTGATCATATTATTTTTATTATTATATATAACATTTTTATAACCCTAATGATAATATTTCTCTTTGACTTGAGTATAAAGATGGGTAGATTTTTGGTATGATCATGACTATAGGTTATCTTTGGTCAGTAGTACAAAGTTGAATCGTTGATTGGTATGATCATGACTATTGAATTTATAAGTGAATATCTTTAGCTTAAGTGCAAAGGTGAATTGATCAACATGGTTATAATTATTGTTTATATAAATTCTAAAATGATTATATATTTCTTTGAGATATTAATATCTTTGGCCTGTAGTGCAAAGATGAAATATTGATGAATATCTTTGGCCTGTAGTGCAAAGATGAATTGTTGATGAATATCTTTGGCCCGTAGTGTAAAGATGACATGTTGTTGAATATCTTTGGCCAGTAGTGCAAAGATGAACAGATGTTGAGATAAACATGACCAACTGGTGATACAAATGAATATCTTTGGCCGTAGTGCAAAGATGAAGTTATTAGTATGATTACGAGCAGGAAATGTGATTTGGTGTAACCATGATCTTTGATGTTTCAGGTAAAGATAGGTGATGAAAATTATCTTCGTCCTGAATGAGAAGAGGAATTTAGAACTACAGTTATGATTATGAGTTATTCATATGATTGTGGACCAGAATTGTTGATTGATGTTACAGGGATAATACATTGTTGATGGATTTTTAACATGGAGAAGATAATAGACTTTATAGTCTATTTGACTCTTCTAATGGATTGCTCGTTCCGCTGCAACTATGGTTGAAATTTTTATCATTTACCATATGTTCTAAATCTCTGATTTATTATTGATGAAGGCTATTGATAATTTAATTATCTTTAGTCATGATATTCTTTACTGAGCTAGTTGTGCTCACCCTTTTACTTCACAATTCCTTTCAGGTAATAAGAGTGTAGCTGGGTCGAGCGGAGGTAACAAGGGAATAGAACAGTGGTCATCATTTAGTAGTTATATTTGGTGAAGAAAATAGGGTGAGGCGAACCCAACGTTGGAAGGGTGTTTTGTCACTATCATACAAGATGTCTAATGACATACAACCTCGTGTCATCATAAGACAGGATTGTGCTCATACACTTGCTGAGTATATCTATGAGCACTACCTATATAATCTTGGTGTTTGTTTGAAGTATAATTCACGATTAAAGACAGTGGAGATAATGATAAGTCAAGAGAAGACTCACCATTGGGAAGAATATGATTGTAATCTTCTCGTTTTTCTTTGGGGTCTATTGGGTCAACCAAGGATAATTCTGTGGTCGTATGATATCTATCATAACCTAGACGCATGGCCTCCCATGTACGAAGGTTTTCTTGAGCACTTCCCAAAGATTCTATTTTCTAAAATAGTTTTTGACTATACCTTTATGTAAGGTGTCATTGTGAGGTGCTGTCCACGGTTGGGACATGAGTCACATTTGGTATATATTTGTATCCAAACTCACAGCATATGTGTTGTTGTATTTTGCACGACAATTGTTGTAATAAAGTTGTAGTTGTTTTCTGTACCATGTATTTAGCGACTCAGAATAGGTTGGATGGAATGGACCTATTTTGGGGTCGTCACAGTTGGTATCAGAGCTTAGGGATATGATCTCTGGCGGAGATCGGGAAATAGAACTAGGAGGGGAGAGATGAGTAAATCCTTCGCTAGTGTGTCCTACCTAAGCTTATTTGTTGGTCAGTCATAATATTGGGATATTATGTGATATATTAATTTGTTTAATTAACCCTTGTTTTATGGCAGTATTTGAGGATGACAGCTGAGAATGCTAACAATGGAGTGAATGAGACTGTGGAGATACCTCTAATCACTAACCGTGATAATGTGATGTCAGCCGAAGAAGGAATTAGAGATATCCATGTGGTGAGTGAAGAATTGATAGTTACACCCGAGATAGTCGCAGAGGTAACAGCTGAGACTGAGGAAGAAGAGGAAGAAGAAGTACCAGAGGAGAGTTTATTAGAGGTATTATATGATCAAAATGTAGAATTTCAAAATCGTATTCATGAGTTAGAAGAGCAGGCAGAAGAACGACAGGCGGTCGTGGAACAAAAGGATGCAACAATTCAAGCTTGTGTTACCCGATATGTGATGCTTGAACAGAAGCATTCTTTGGCAGAGTATAAGATGATAAAAATAGAATCTGAGCTGAAAGAAGAAAAAACTGAACGAGTGAGAATAAGTGATGCATGGGCAAAAGCCGCATGACACGTGGATATTGTGGAAAGAGATGTTCGATCTAAGAAGGCTAAAATAGATGATATGAATTTCTCTTTTTGAAAAGCAATTGGGAGAACCCAACATCGAGTTTTGAATTACCCTGTACATAGCGGTCAACTTGAATCCGATATGGATCGAAGATTTATGATTCAGATCATGAATGAGGAGTACGAAGAGGTAGTTGAGGGAGAAATATGTCCTATAGAAAGGTATATTCCAACGGTAATGATGACGCCAAATGCTGCTCTAGACAAGTCAAAGCCGAGTAGTTCGAGGGATGGCGGTTGTCATGACTTTCCAACAAATGAGGAACCCAAATGAAGTTATCATGGGAGATGAGCAATGGAGAAATCATGATGATCTGAGAGATAGAATCTGAAATGGAAGCAAGGTATTCTCAACTCTTCGAAATACCAGGTACGTAAATTTCGGGGACGAAATTTCATAAGGAGGGGAGATTGTAAGACCCCGAATTTTATGAAATAAAAGTATTCAATTTTTCTTATAATTACTATTCAGTAAATGGTTAAATTGATTAAAGTTTAAAGCTATGAGTGAAATATAAATTTTTTTTTCAAAATAAGCAAGTGGTTATAAAATAATCATTGTTGTCGGGAAATATTCGTTTGGTCGTGGAATATTCTTTCTGTCGGGAAATATTCGTACGACGGCGCAGCTATTTGTGGGCCCCATAACGAATAACTGTCGGGTGAAGAAAACAACAAATTTGAGTTTTTACAAATAACGGCGTAGTTGTTACCGTTAACACTGTTGGAATACCCGGTAGTTAAAATACAGTAATACGCGTTATTGCACAGTAGCACACGGTATTGCATAGTATTTTTGAAATTATTGATTCTTACGTAAGAAGGCACTACTCAATAATTGTTACAGTAATTATTGTTCAATATTTTATTTTATTGATTCAATAATTGCTACGTTAAAATTTTATATTATTGTTGTTCAATAATTGTCACTACACAGTATTTTCCATTATCAGATCAATAATTCATATTATTTGAATAATATTATTAGATAACATTATTGGCAATATCTAGAAAGTTCTGTCTAAGGAGAGGTTTGGTCACCTAATTACGCGCCAGTAAGGAAAAAATTCTTATTGGAAAGCCCCCTCTTTCTTGGGAACGACCTGGTTGTCATAAATGTGATTCTGTAATATTATTTGTGAATAATTAATTATTGATTCATATGATAAGGAAATATTTATTTTATGTGGATATAAATGAGGGATATATTTTTGTGGTTAAAAATGAAGGAGTTAATGTTGAGATTTTTATCAGTATTTTTGTCGAAATGTAGGTATTAAAAATCAGGGTTTTTGAGATATTTTACTGGGGTTATAATTTTTAATCCGTCCGTTGGATCGTCGTAATTTTTGGATATGTTATACATATATAAGTTGAGTATATGTCCACAAATTTTGAACCGTTAAAAATAAACGTATGATTTATTATGAATTTTACGAGATGACTGGTTCAGAAATTGTTGAATTTTCGGAGTTAATCATTTTGGTGGAAAATTCTAGAATTGGTAGGCCCCACTTGTGGTTGGTGAAGAAATGTGCTGAATTATATTTCAAATGTGGTGGGTGGGAATAGTAGCAGGTAAAGCCATCAGGTTGCAGGTCAAGCCTACTAAAATTTTCCTATAAATAGAGGGCTAAGTTAGAATTGAAAATCACACCAGAAACAAGTTTTCTCTCTTTCTCTCTCTATATTATAAAGCATATTTTGTGAGTATTTAGATACTTTGAGAGTTGCTACTAAGTACAAGTTTCCTTCGGCTTTGCATACCGATCAGAAGTACTGCTCTTTTGAGGTAAGGGATAGTAAGAGATTTTAAGGGTTGTTATGTTTTTCAGTTTCATAATTTTTCTGACCTTTAGAAAATTCTGAAAAAATTTAAAATGATATTTTGATGAGTTTTATTAATTGTTTCCAAAAATGGTTATTTTTGGATGTATAGATTGAGAGTTATGAATTTTATGAGAAAAGACTATTTTAAAAGTAACCGCTTATAATTCCTTGTGGTTAACTCTAAAATTTATGAAATTTTTATTGGGAGTACATGTATATGATAGAAGTATACTCTGTAAATTTCAAAATTTTTGGTCAAAAATACAATTTTTGATAAATGTCTAAATATTCGGCTGTTTTGGCCATATGAAAAATAGTAAATGACTTTTAAAAATTCTGAGAAAAATATATGTTCACTATGGGACTATATTATGCTAAATCCCAGAAAAGAAATATTTTTAGAACTGATTTGGTATTTTTCATGAAAATGGTCTAGTTATAAGTAAATAAATTAAATATGTTTTGTGAAGTAAGAAAATTGGAAAATAGGATTTTATGGCTTGAGAATCCTATATGAGGTATATGCAGATTTTTGATGAGGGTTTTGATTATTGATGATGAAATTGTAAGAGTTGGCATTTTATGATGATTAAATGCATTAATTAGTAAAGTGTAAATAATTTAAATAAATTGTTTATAAGCTTAAGAAATATTATTCTTTCAATATCATTATACCGAAATACTGGTATGGATTTTATTGTGGAATTTCTACCATTTTGTGTCGGGTTTACTATTTATGAGTTACTATTCATGAGTTACTATTCACGAGTTACTATTCACGATAAAAAATAGTTTCTTTTTCTAACCAAATTATAGTGATTTACGAATATTACTCTTGAGATTAAAACTAGATGTTGATTATATTATTTTTATTATTATATATAACATTTTTATAACCCTAATGATGATATTTCTCTTTGACTTGAGTGTAAAGATGGGTAGATTTTTGGTATGATCATGACTATGGGTTATCTTTGGCCAGCAGTGCAAAGTTGAATCGTTGATTGGTATGATCATGACCATTGAATTTATAAGTGAATATCTTTAGCTTAAGTGCAAAGGTGAATTGATCAACATGGTTATAATTATTGTTTATATAAATTCTGAAATGATTATATATTTCTTTGAGATATTAATATCTTTGGCCTGTAGTGCAAAGATGAAATATTGATGAATATCTTTGGCCTGTAGTGCAAAGATGAATTGTTGATGAATATGTTTGGCCCGTAGTGTAAAGATGACATGTTGTTGAATATCTTTGGCCAGTAGTGCAAAGATGTACAGATGTTGAGATAAACATGACCAACTGGTGATACAAATGAATATCTTTGGCCATAGTGCAAAGATGAAGTTATTAGTATGATTATGAACAGGAAATGTGATTTGGTGTAACCATAATCTTTGATGTTTCAGGTAAAGATAGGTGATGAAAATTATCTTCGTCCTGAATGAGAAGAGGAATTTAGAACTACAGTTATGATTATGAGTTATTCATATGATTGTGGACCAGAATTGTTGATTGATGTTACAGGGATAAATCATTGTTGATGGACATTTAACATGGAGAAGATAATAAATTTATAGTCTATTTGACTCTTCTAATGGATTGCTTGTTCTGCTGCAACTATGGTTGAAATTTTTATCATTTACCATATGTTCTAAATCTCTGATTTATTATTGATGAAGGCTATTGATAATTTAATTATCTTTAGTCATGATATTCTTTACTGAGCTAGTTGTGCTCCCCCTTTTGCTTCACAATTCCTTTCAGGTAATAAGAGTGTAGCTGGGTCGAGCGGGGGTAACAAGGGAATAGAACAGTGGTCATCATTTAGTAGTTATATTTGGTGAAGAAAATAGGGTGAGGCGAACCCAACGTTGGAAGGGTGTTTTGTCACTATCATACAAGATGTCTAATGACATACAACCTCGTGTCATCATAAGACAGGGTTGTGTTCATACACTTGCTGAGTATATCTATGAGCACTACCTATATAATCTTGGTGTTTGTTTGAAGTATAATTCACGATTAAAGACAGTGGAGATAATGATAAGTCAAGAGAAGACTCACCATTGGGAAGAATATGATAGTAATCTTCTCGTTTTTCTTTGGGGTCTATTGGGTCAACCAAGGATAATTCTGTGGTCGTATGATATCTATCATAACCTAGACGCATGGCCTCCCATGTACGAAGGTTTCCTTGAGCACTTCCCAAAGATTCTAATTTCTAAAATAGTTTTTGACTATACCTTTATGTAAGGTGTCATTGTGAGGTGCTGTCCACGGTTGGGACATGAGTCACATTTGGTATATATTTGTATCCAAACTCACAGCATATGTGTTGTTGTATTTTGCACGACAATTGTTGTAATAAAGTTGTAGTTGTTTTCTGTACCATGTATTTAGCGACTCAGAATAGGTTGGATGGAATGGACCTATTTTGGGGTCGTCACAGTTGGTATCAGAGCTTAGGGATATGATCTCTGGCGGAGATCGGGAAATAGAACTAGGAGGGGAGAGATGAGTAAATCCTTCGCTAGTGTGTCCTACCTAAGCTTATGTGTTGGTCAGTCATAATATTGGGATATTATGTGATATATTAATTTGTTTAATTAACCTTTGTTTTATGGCAGTATTTGAGAATGACAGCTGAGAATGCTAACAATGGAGTGAATGAGACTGTGGGGATACCTCTAATCACTAACCGTGATAATGTGATGTCAGACGAAGAAGGAATTAGAGATATCCATGTGGTGAGTGAAGAATTGATAGTTACACCCGAGATAGTCGCAGAGGTAACAGCTGAGACTGAGGAAGAAGAGGAAGAAGAAGTACCAGAGGAGAGTTTATTAGAGGTATTATATGATCAAAATGTAGAATTTCAAAATCGTATTCATGAGTTAGAAGAGCAGGCAGAAGAACGACAGGCGGTCGTGGAACAAAAGGATGCAACAATTCAAGCTTGTGTTACCCGATATGTGATGCTTGAACAGAAGCATTCTTTGGCAGAGTATAAGATGATAAAAATAGAATCTGAGCTGAAAGAAGAAAAAACTGAACGAGTGAGAATAAGTGATGCATGGGCAAAAGCCGCATGACACGTGGATATTGTGGAAAGAGATGTTCGATCTAAGAAGGCTAAAATAGATGATATGAATTTCTCTTTTTGAAAAGCAATTGGGAGAACCCAACATCGAGTTTTGAATTACCCTGTACATAGCGGTCAACTTGAATCCGATATGGATCGAAGATTTATGATTCAGATCATGAATGAGGAGTACGAAGAGGTAGTTGAGGGAGAAATATGTCCTATAGAAAGGTATATTCCAACGGTAATGATGACGCCAAATGCTGCTCTAGACAAGTCAAAGCCGAGTAGTTCGAGGGATGGCGGTTGTCATGACTTTCCAACAAATGAGGAACCCAAATGAAGTTATCATGGGAGATGAGCAATGGAGAAATCATGATGATCTGAGAGATAGAATCTGAAATGGAAGCAAGGTATTCTCAACTCTTCGAAATACCAGGTACGTAAATTTCGGGGACGAAATTTCATAAGGAGGGGAGATTGTAAGACCCCGAATTTTATGAAATAAAAGTATTCAATTTTTCTTATAATTACTATTCAGTAAATGGTTAAATTGATAAAAGTTTAAAGCTATGGGTGAAATATAAATTTTTTTTTCAAAATAAGCAAGTGGTTATAAAATAATCATTGTTGTCGGGGAATATTCGTTTGGTCGTGGAATATTCTTTCTGTCGGGAAATATTCGTACAACGGCGCAGCTATTTGTGGGCCCAATAACGAATAACTGTCGGGTGAAGAAAACAACAAATTTGAGTTTTTACAAATAACGGCGTAGTTGTTACCGTTAACACTGTTGGAATACCCGATAGTTAAAATACAGTAATACGCGTTATTGCACAGTAGCACACGGTATTGCATAGTATTTTTGAAATTATTGATTCTTACGTAAGAAGGCACTACTCAATAATTGTTACAGTAATTACTGTTCAATATTTTATTTTATTGATTCAATAATTGCTACGTTAAAATTTTATATTATTGTTGTTCAATAATTGTCACTGCACAGTATTTCCCATTATCAGATCAATAATTCATATTATTTGAATAATATTATTAGATAACATTATTGGCAATATCTAGAAAGTTCTGTCTAAGGAGAGGTTTGGTCACCTAATTACGCGCCAGTAAGGAAAAAATTCTTATTGGAAAGCCCCCTCTTTCTTGGGAACGACCTGGTTGTCATAAATGTGATTCTGTAATATTATTTGTAAATAATTAATTATTGATTCATATGAGAAGGAAATATTTATTTTATGTGGATATAAATGAGGGATATATTTTTGTGGTTAAAAATGAAGGAGTTAATGTTGAGATTTTTATCAGTATTTTTGTCGAAATGGAGGTATTAAAAATCAGGGTTTTTGAGATATTTTACGGGGGTTATAATTTTTAATCCGACCATTGGATCGTCGTAATTTTTGGATATGTTATACATATATAAGTTGAGTATATGTCCACAAATTTTGAACCGTTAAAAATAAACGTATGATTTATTATGAATTTTACGAGATGACTGGTTCAGAAATTGTTGAATTTTCGGAGTTAATCATTTTGGTGGAAAATTCTAGAATTGGTGGGCCCCACTTGTGATTGGTGAAGAAATGTGCTGAATTATATTTCAAATGTGGTGGGTGGGAATAGTAGCAGGTAAAGCCATCAGGTTGCAGGTCAAGCCTACTAAAATTTTCCTATAAATAGAGGGCTAAGTTAGAATTGAAAATCACACCAGAAACAAGTTTTCTCTCTTTCTCTCTCTATATTATAAAGTATATTTTGTGAGTATTTAGATACTTTGAGAGTTGCTACTCAGTACAAGTTTCCTTCGGCTTTGCATACCGATCAGAAGTACTGCTCTTTTGAGGTAAGTGATAGTAAGGGATTTTAAGGGTTGTTATGTTTTTCAGTTTCATAATTTTTCTGACCTTTAGAAAATTCTGAAAAAATTTAAAATGATATTTTGATGAGTTTTCTTAATTGTGTCCAAAAATGGTTATTTTTGGATGTATAGATTGAGAGTTATGAATTTTATGAGAAAAGACTATTTTAAAAGTAACCGCTTATAATTTCTTGTGGTTAACTCTAAAATTTATGAAATTTTTATTGGGAGTACATGTATATGATAGAAGTATACTCTGTAAATTTTAGAATTTTTGGACAAAAGTACAATTTTTGATAAATGTCTAAATATTCGGCTGTTTTGGCCATATGAAAAATAGTAAATGACTTTTAAAAATTCTGAGAAAAATATATGTTCACTATGGGACTATATTATGCTAAATCCCAGAAAAAAAATATTTTTGGAACTGATTTGATATTTTTCATGAAAATGGTCTATTTATGAGTAAATGAATTAAATATGTTTTGTGAAGTAAGAAAATTGGAAAATAGGATTTTATGGCTTGAGAATCCTATATGAGGTATATGCAGATTTTTGATGAGGGTTTTGATTATTGATGATGAAATTGTAAGAGTTGGCATTTTATGATGATTAAATGCATTAATTAGTAAAGTGTAAATAATTTAAATAAATTGTTTATAAGCTTAAGAAATATTATTCTTTCAATATCATTATACCGAAATACTGGTATGGATTTTATTGTGGAATTTCTACCATTTTGTGTCGGGTTTACTATTTATGAGTTATTATTCACGAGTTACTATTCACGATAAAAAATAGTTTCTTTTTCTAACCAAATTATAGTGATTTACGAATATTACTCTTGAGATTAAAACTAGATGTTGATCATATTATTTTTATTATTATATATAACATTTTTATAACCCTAATGATGATATTTCTCTTTGACTTGAGTGTAAAGATGGGTAGATTTTTGGTATGATCATGACTATGGGTTATCTTTGGCCAGCAGTGCAAAGTTGAATCGTTGATTGGTATGATCATGACCATTGAATTTATAAGTGAATATCTTTAGCTTAAGTGCAAAGGTGAATTGATCAACATGGTTATAATTATTGTTTATATAAATTCTGAAATGATTATATATTTCTTTGAGATATTAATATCTTTGGCCTGTAGTGCAAAGATGAAATATTGATGAATATCTTTGGCCTGTAGTGCAAAGATGAATTGTTGATGAATATCTTTGGCTCGTAGTGTAAAGATGACATGTTGTTGAATATCTTTGGCCAGTAGTGCAAAGATGTACAGATGTTGAGATAAACATGACCAACTGGTGATACAAATGAATATCTTTGGCCGTAGTGCAAAGATGAAGTTATTAGTATGATTACGAACAGGAAATGTGATTTGGTGTAACCATGATCTTTGATGTTTCAGGTAAAGATAGGTGATGAAAATTATCTTCGTCCTGAATGAGAAGAGGAATTTAGAACTACAGTTATGATTATGAGTTATTCATATGATTGTGGACCAGAATTGTTGATTGATGTTACAGGGATAAAACATTGTTGATGAACATTTTACATGAAGAAGATAATAGACTTTATAGTCTATTTGACTCTTCTAATGGATTGCTCGTTCCGCTGCAACTATGGTTGAAATTTTTATCATTTACCATATGTTCTAAATCTCTGATTTATTATTGATGAAGGCTATTGATAATTTAATTATCTTTAGTCATGATATTCTTTACTGAGCTAGTTGTGCTCACCCTTTTGCTTCACAATTCCTTTCAGGTAATAAGAGTGTAGCTGGGTCGAGCGGGGGTAACAAGGGAATAGAACAGTGGTCATCATTTAGTAGTTATATTTGGTGAAGAAAATAGGGTGAGGCGAACCCAACGTTGGAAGGGTGTTTTGTCACTATCATACAAGATGTCTAATGACATACAACCTCGTGTCATCATAAGACAGGGTTGTGCTCATCCACTTGCTGAGTATATCTATGAGCACTACCTATATAATCTTGGTGTTTGTTTGAAGTATAATTCACGATTAAAGACAGTGGAGATAATGATAAGTCAAGAGAAGACTCACCATTGGGAAGAATATGATAGTAATCTTCTCGTTTTTTTTTGGGGTCTATTGGGTCAACCAAGGATAATTCTGTGGCCGTATGATATCTATCATAACCTAGACGTATGGCCTCCCATGTACGAAGGTTTCCTTGAGCACTTCCCAAAGATTCTAATTTCTAAAATAGTTTTTGACTATACTTTTATGTAAGGTGCCATTGTGAGGTGCTGTCCACGGTTGGGACATGAGTCACATTTGGTATATATTTGTATCCAAACTCACAGCATATGTGTTGTTGTATTTTGCATGACAATTGTTGTAATAAAGTTATAGTTATTTTCTGTACCATGTATTTAGCGACTCAGAATAGGTTGGATGGAATGGACCTATTTTGGGGTCGTCACATGAATGGGTAGCGCCGGTATCTAGTAAGGTATGAACTTCACAAGAATTTATGATTAGCTTACTCGTGATCACCTCGTTTGAGTTCCTTGTATTTTGACTAGTCACGACAAATGCTCTTCTAGGAACAGTTGACTTTGACTTTTTTGGGACAACCTTTTGAGTCACCATCCCGCTGGACTTAGTTTTATTACCGTATAATCTCGAGCGATATGTCCTTCCTTTCCACAATTGTAGCATACCTTGAACTGTTGTGGACAGTTTGGGCAGATATGTCCCTCTTTTCCACATTTGTAGCATACGACCGGTGGTCGTTCTCCTCCCTTAGAACCAGTTGCTGCTGGTGCTGACGTCTTCACATTGTCATTGTTGAATTTCCTCTTTTTAAAATCTCTCCCCACTCACTT
Source organism: Panax notoginseng (assembly GCA_016801055.1). Classification (NCBI taxonomy): domain Eukaryota; kingdom Viridiplantae; phylum Streptophyta; class Magnoliopsida; order Apiales; family Araliaceae; genus Panax; species Panax notoginseng. Next base: position 33,285,853 of record CM029012.1, on the reverse strand, counting down.
CTTCTATTATCATGGCCACGATTACCACCAGAGTGGTTACCGTTTTTGTCCGTGTTCTTCTTTCCCCGCTGGTTATCGTTGCTCCGATGATTGCTGTCACCAGTACGATCCTGGTTGTGGTGCCTCGGTTGAACGTACTCGTTATCTCGCTCTAATAATTGAGCCATGTTGACAACATCTGAATATAGAGAAAATTTATGAGAAATGAGATACTGACGTATGTCGGGTTTCAAACCTCTCAGAAACATCCGTGTCATACGTTCGTCATTCTCCACCAAATGAGGTGCAAACCTGGATAACTCCGCGAACTTCGCCTCGTATTGGGACACCATCATGTTGTTCTGCTCCAGTCTAATAAACTCTACCTCCTTCATATGACGAATACTTTCAGGAAAGTACTTGTTATTGAACAGTTTCTGAAATGTCTCCCAAGACATGTTGAGTGCGGCTGGATGGGTACGCTTCACAGATTCACACCAGTAATCTGCGTCATTACGGAGCATAAAGGTGGCAAATGGAACCTTCTATTCCTCCGTGCATCCCAAGACATCGAATATCTTGGTAATTTGCTTGACTCACGTCTCCGCCTTAATTGGATCCGGCTTTCTCCAGAATTCTAGTGGTCCCAACTCTTTGAACTGCTTGGCCGTGACAAATCACGCGTTGCTATCATTTCCACCTGTATTTTGTACACGAGTCTCTCTCATCTGATTTTGCATGAACTGTAAAAAGCTTCTAAACATTTCATCGTTCATCATTTGCTCAGTGGTGTTGTTTACAGGAGGAACATTGCCAACCTGTTGCACGTTCTCCTCGTTGCTGAGTAAAGGTGTCTCCGCAGTCTCATTTACTCCACTGTTAACATTCTTAGTCGATATTCTCAAATACTGCCATAAAACAAGGGTTAATTAAAGAAATCAACATATCACATAATATCCCTATATACTGACCAACCAACAAATAAGCTTAGGTAAGACACATTAGCGAATATTTTACTCGTCTCTCCCCTCCTAGTTCTACTCTCCGATCTCCGCCAGAGATCATATCTCTAAGCTCTGATACCAACTGTGACGCCCCCAAAATAGGTATACATCACCCATTTTGAGTTGTCAATAACATGGTACAGAAATAACTACAACTTTATTAATACGACACATAAACTATGAGTTTAAATACAAATATTGTCATCTAGACAATATTCACACCCAAATAAGTCCTCATTACAATTATTGATACATTATTTTACAAAACTGGTGATGACTACTAAACAACTTTCTAGAACCATCATTCTATACCCTGACTAGTACTTGCTACATTCTCGCCTCCTGAGAAGAAAAATGGAACAAAAAGGAAAAGGGTGAGCTCAACTAGCCCAGTAAAGAATATTATGACTAAGATAATATAGAACAAATTATCGTTAGTCTTCAACAGGGAAAAATCTGATATAATACAATAGACAACAAGTTTTAAATCAATATTCGCAGCGGAAATAATAATTCATTAGAAGAGTTAAGTAGAGAATGAAATCTACTATCATCTACGAATTTAAAAGTCCATCATCGATATTTTATCCCTGTAACATCAATCAATATATATATATATCTGGAATTAAATGTTCATCTTTGCACTACAGGCCAAAGATATTCATCAGTTGGTCATCTTCATCTAAACACCTGTTCATCTTTGCACTATGGGCCAAAGATATAATTCATCAGAAAATCATTCATCTTTGCACTACATGCCAAAGATATTCAGTTATATCATCATTTAGGACTGAGGATGATGAAAAATCTTTTAAAGAAAACGAATCCAGTGAAACAAAAGAACAAATATTAAGGATTCGTACTTTAAACAATCTGAGTTCAAAAATACTTCATAAATAATCGTAGCGAAGTAAAATTCAAGAATGATCAAAACATGGATACAATCAAAGTTAGTATCCATAATAAATATCTTGGACAAAAACAAAAATTTAATTTTTTCGGTGAATAGTGTCGTATTCGTGAATAGTGCCGTATACGTAAATAGTGCCGTATACGTGAATAGTAACCCCGACACAAAAATTTCCAAATTTGATAAAAAATTCAGATCAATATTTCAGCATAATGATATTGAAAGAAATAATATCATTTATAAAAAAAATAACATCCCTTACTCAGAAAAGACAGTACTTCTAGCTGTAATACTGGATATAGTGCTGAAGGGAACTTACACCGTATAGCAACACTCAAACTATCAAAATACTCACAAGAATACGCTCGATAATATAGAGAGAGAAAGAGAGAGAAAACTTTAGTTTCTGGTATGATTTTCAATTCTAACCTAAGCACCCTATTTATAGGAAAATACTTAGAACACCAAAGTAGAAAATTTAATAATATATTAATATTATTTACTTAAATTCTTACGCCCACCTTGACCATCTGAATTCAACCACCAATAATGACAAAAACAAATAAAACATTTTCGTTATTAAAAATAATTAAAACTTTTAAAAATTAATTATTTCGGAACTATGGAACTTCAATAATTCATAATAAATAGTCATTTTATCAGAAAAAATCATACCTTATGTCCTTTCCAAAGGAAATTTCATTCTCTACAACTTTAGAGAATAAAGTTTTTCCAAATTCCAAACAGAAATTGACCGAAATTCCATAAACGAGCGATTTTACAGGCTATAATCAAATTTCAGTCAAGAAATGGGGTCCACAAACATGACAAATAATTTTTAAATATTTTTAGTAACAAAAATACTCTTCCTCCTCATTTATTCATATATCCCACATTCATTGTAAAAATATCACCATTATTATGTTATTATAATATAATAATATATTTAAATGAATTTTTTATCAGAAAAAGATAAAATATTAATTTTTAACAATTGTCACATTAAAAATTTTCTCCATTTATATCCACATACAATGAATATTTTTCTCATCATATAAATTAATAATTAATTATTCACAAATAATATTACAGAATCACAATACTGACAACCAGGCAGGTCCCAGGAAAGAGGGGGCTTTCCAATAAGGATCTCTCCTTACTGGCGCGTAATTAGGTGACCAAACCTCTCCTTAGACAGAACTTTCTAGACATTGCCAATAATGTTATCTAATAATATTATTCAGATAATATGAATTATTGCTCCGATAATGGAAAATATTGTGTAGTGACAATTATTAAAACAACAGTAATATAAAATATCAACGTAGCAATTATTGAATCAATAAAATAAAATATTGAACAATAATTACTGTAACAATTATTGAGTAGTGTCTTCTTACGTAAGAATCAATAATTGGTGCAATACCGTGTGCTACTATGTTTTAACCACCGAGTATTTCAACAGTATTAACGGTAACAACTACGCCGTTATTTATAAACAACTTATACTTGTCGTTATCTTCATCCAATCACTTTCCGTTATAGGGCGCACACAAGGTTGCGCCGTCGTACGAATATTCCCCGACAGTAAGAATATTCCACGACCAACCAAATATTCCCCGACAACAATGAATATTTTATAACCACTTGCTTATTTAAAAATATTTGCACATTTGTACCCATAACTAATCACATTAATCAAATCAACCCTTACTATTTTAAAATAATAAATAGAGGAAATTCAATTTCATTTATAATAAGTTGGGGTCTTACAGGCCCATGCCCGGTGATGTGAGAGTTAGGGATCGCATTCTTCGACGATTGTTCCTGGTTATTATTAGGGATTTTTTCATAGCAGATAACTCTTCCACGGTGTCATTCGCTTTGATCAGTGCCGCTCAAGAGGTGGACCGTATTGGAGAGTATGATTGGGGCTCCTACACCTTTACCTATTTCCTCAAGGGAATGCGCATGTGTTCGCAAGGCTTGATAGAGGCTTAGTTATGATTTTACCCATTTCTGCTGGTGAGTATTTCTCTTTTGATTTTCCGTGTACATGTTCAGAGTGTTCACTGATAGCAGATGTTTGCCTTTGTGTTGGCAGTTTTGGGCCTATGAGAGGCTTCCATGTTTGCGTCCTATGAGTGTGGTTGGTTTAGAGACCTATCCACGAGGACAACGATGACATCACTCCATACTGGCGGAGGTTCCTGTTGTTGAGGGTTTCACCCATTGTCGCTTACAGTTGGAGCTGTTGATAGCTCATGTCATCACTTGGGTTCCCTACTCTGGGGAGCATTTGACCATTGGATTTGAGGATGGATTCTCGACTGGTGTCGAGCACGTGATATCAACTTGTAGGATTCCACTCTTCACAGATGGAGGATGGGAGCTCTATTTAGGAGAGCGTGCTATTAGGAGCACCACAGGAGAGATTCGTGTACCGATCTTACCTCCTGCTTGTCGTTATTGGCCTGTGTTGCAGTCACCCGTCGATGACATCCCATTGATGGGTATGGACGAATATACTTTGTCAGATGGTTCACATTCCCAAGATACGTTCCATCACTGGTGGTCCCCTCGTACCATTAGAGCCCAGACCTGCGCCACTCAGTTTATGCGGGATATGGTTCCTAGATCCGTGATGATGACGGATTGGCTGACCTGTGTTCGAGATCCGACTCATTTGACACAGATTGACAATTTGACCCGACAGTTGGACTGGGCACATTTCTTTATCCGACACTTGGCCAGAGATCCTTTAGAGGCAGATACTTTTGATCCTTCCAGCTCAGGCACTGGCCCCTCAGGTGACCCATATGGCTTTGCCGGTGCAGATCATACACTATATAAGCTTGACATCCCTGTTAATAGAGATCCAGTGACTCAAGAGGAGTTACATCAGGTGGACAGGATTGATGATGTAGATATTGACACCATTGTCTTCTTCTTATGTGTATTCTCATTATCTCTTTTGATAGGCCTCTGTTAGATATTGGGTGGTTGTGCCCCATTCTCGCTATATCTTTTGATAGGCCTCTGTTAGTAGTAGGGCGTCTGTGCCCCATTTCCCTGTATTTTTAGCTATACAGAGATGATGTATGTAGATGATGATGTACTTAGGAATGTATGTACTATTTTCCATTCCATACATCATATTGTTATGCATGTATCATATTATACATATGTTTGTATGTCCAGAGATATTCAGCATTGACCCTTGGATGGTCTTATGATACAATCTACACAGATGTCTTCTTCGACAGTCAGCCGCATAGATCACACTACAAAAAAATGGGGCTTCAGCAACAACCGATTTTCATTGCTAAAGGTGCCAAATTTCGTTGCAAAAGGGTTTTGGCAATGACTTTACTATCGTTGCATCTTTCGTTGCGCAATGAGCATTGCTAATTGTTCCGCAACGAACGTATTTTTTTCGTTGCCAAATGTAATACATTTTGCAACGAAATTTGGCTTTCGTACAGAGACATCGATCCTTTAGCAACAAAATGTATTGTTTTAGAATAATTAAACTTTCGTTGCTAAAAAACCTATTTCGTTGCAAAAGCCTTCTAATTGGCAACGGAATGAACTCTTTTTTTTACAGTGACCATACATTTTTGTTGTAACTGACACCATTATTCAACGACATTTTTCGTTGCAGTAAATTATGAAAATTGTTGCCTAAGCTTGCTTTCATTGCGGAATGTAAACTTTTTAGCAATAATTTTCGTTGCTGATTATATTATTTGGCAACGACATTATGCTAAATCAGCAATGAAAATGTTTGTTGCTGGTTATTTTTCAATAGCAACGAAAGTCATCGATTAACAACAACATTATATGTTGTCGTTGCTTTATATGTGCAACGAAAGTTGATATGATTTGCAACGATAAAAAATGTTGCCTTTTATTTTAGTATTAGCAACAATATCCCCTCCGTTGTTATTAGGTAACTTTTTCGTTGCCAAATATTATATTTTTAATGCCATTAGCAACGAAAATTTGTTGCTAAATGTATAAAAAATTGTTGCTATATTAAAACTTGTTCAATGCTTTAGTAACGAATTATATTGTTCCCAAATCAAAATTTGACATTCTTTTTGTGTACCTGGCTGACTCAATGTCCCCATAGCAAATAATGATAAAAATACAAAAAACTAAAATATTATTAACTTAATAAAATCATCCACTACATAATCATTCATTATCTTTACAATTAACCATCTAAAGCTACCACAGTTCTTCAATCAAAGTATATATCTACATATATAGAGAGAGTACACTTCATAATTTCGTCCCTTATCTTCCATAAACGTAGCACGACAATTTGATACCCAGTATTGTAAGGCAGGTCATAGAAGCAGTCTTCTTGCACATATTTAAAATTAATAGCAAGTCAGGAAAATGAAGCAAATAGGTTACCAGAGGCACTTAGTGCCAAAATCAATACACAAAGACAATTGAGTTGCTACGTGGTACTAATGTACACCGTATTACTCATAAGCAGAAAAAGACAAATAAACAATCACAATATCATTTGCTACAAATCTAAATAGAAAAAGAACCTTCAGTGCAACTATACGATTGCTTTGTTATAAGAAAAAATTGAAATCTTAATCGGCCATGTTGCATCTATTGTGTACTCATTCTTATTTCTCAATCACATAGACAGTTCAAAAGGAAATGCAACAGAAATTAGACAAAGGCTTCTCTGAATAACACATAAGAACAATCTGAAACAAAATAAAGAAGGCAAGTATATTATGATACTAAAAAAACCAGATACCCGTGGGCTATGAGATCATTTAAAGCATCGTCATGTAAAACAGGTGCAACTTCCTCTTTCTTAGACTCTCACAGAAGGGATTCCAAATATTCTCTCCGATCTTCTGCACTGTGAGAATATAACAGAATCTATTTAGTACAAGCTCTGCAACAACTGGGAAAATATAAAAAAATCATGTTATATAACATTACCTTGTGTTATTGTCAAAGAAGCCAACAGTAATGCTCTGATTAGCAACTCCAAGTTTATGCTCAGCTGCAGCTCTAACTTGTTCTTCCACAGTTTGCACCTTATTTACAGTAGTTAAAAAAATCAATAAAACTTGAATCTAAAAATTGCATAGTAATCACCAAATGGATTCTAGAAAATTGTCGCATCCTCGAGAAGGACAAAATTGGTAGTGTTACATTTTTAGCAAAGTTTAATTAAAATAAAAAATAAAAATATGATCTTAAAAAATATGTATTTTAATAGTGTCATTTGAATTCGGAGGGAGGGATTAAAAAGCTTTCGAATGGAGAAAGAACTTTTTACTAGTAGAAGAGAGAACAAGTGGAACCTAAAAATAATGTACATATAATAGTTCAGCCTTCTGATTTCTACAAATCAGATACAAAAAAAAAGCCCCTAAGTTCCCATAGCAGAAGCTCACAACGAAGTAAAAAAATTGATCCTATCCTATAACAATCAGGCAGCTGATAAATAGCTAACCCTGAAAAGCCATGCACTTGTTCCAAATCCCACAGAATAGAAGAAGTAGCACACTTCCAAAGCAGATTAATATTCCTTATTCCCCCCCAAGCAACAACTCAATGCAAGTAAAGAAAAGGTTTAAAACATATAACAATATCGTGTCTCATTTATTTTGTTAACACATAAAACATAGGATAATGCTAGGGGTCTCAAATTTTTTACCCCAAAAAGTGTCTCAAATGATGTGTCATCATTACATTGGTTAGGTAAATCTCTTGGGATTGGTTATGCTATAAAGTGTAATATCCAATGACACATCATATGAGACCAAAACTTTGAGACCCCTAGCTTTACCCTAAAACATATGACCAATAAAATTAGGATCCCTGGCGCCATCCTAACTTCACATACCAAGCCAGCATCAAAATCATCTATTAAAATGTAAGTGATTCACCGCTATAGTTAGAATACATCTGCTAGGTATTTTATTAAAACCAATATTTTCTTTTCTTTGATCAGTACAAACTATTTTATTTAAAGCAACAATTCAATCCAAGGTCTAAGAACTCACAGTTTCAAATCGAAGAACAAGCACTTCCCCTTTCTAACCAATCCTATGAGCCCTAGCTTGGGCTTTGTAACGACCGAGAAATTCGGATCTTATTGTAAAATAATTTTATTAAATTAAATAATAATAAAATCTTATTCTATGTGTTATCAAGATGGTTGTCGTTATATAACCTATTGATGTTAGAATGTCGTAGTATTTGAGCTACGTGGATGAATTAAAGTGTTTGAATTTCCAAGATGAAAATAAAAGTTTTCCGATAAATTTTTCGAAAAAACACTATTTATCTGGATTTGCTCGGGATATAATTTTGAAATTCCGAGAAATACGTAATGATGGAATAACAAGGTAAGATGGATTATGTAATAAAAATATAATTATAAAAAATGTAATATTTCGCTCGTGGACTTAATTTATAAACAATAAGGAAGTCGAAATAGTAATGAATAAGTAATAATAGTATGATACTTAGGTATTGTACAAAGGAATGAAAAGAGTATAATACGAAGTATTATACGAGTTAGTATGAAGAATGAATTATCATATATAAATTCTATATGAATTGGAATATGAAAATAATACATAAATTATATGTACTAGATAATGTTAATGGACTTGGAAGATTGATTAACATTTATTAAAGTCAGAGTAAATTAAATGTTAAGGCCCAATTATTGGTTAATAAACAAGTTAGTGTTTGTTAATGTAAAGTCCAAGGATTTATTTAATCCAAGTCCAAGCTAGAATCCATGAGTTGTATGACCCATGGGGCAAACCATATTTATATGGTTGAATGTGGTGACCAAGGAATGTGGTGACCCAGTAATGTGGTGACCAAGTTAAGGTGGTGACCAAGTAATAAGAGTAATGGCCAAGCATAGGATAAATGTTGTGCCTTACAAGTAATGAATAGTAAGGAGGTGGGATTGTTTTAAAGACCAAACTACCCTAACCTTGCAAATTCTATAAATAGAGAAGGCTTGCTAGTCATTTAACACTTGTTCAAATAATCCAACTTATTACAAAGTACTAAAGTGTTAGAGAGATTAAGTTACAAATAAGTCACTTCCATAAGTAAGAAGAAGAAGAAGAAGCTACTTACCAAGACTTCAAAAGTAAGACTTCTTCTCCATTATCTTCTATCTCTGCCATGATAGGTTAATAAGAAAAGTTTGGATTAAGGAACATGAATGTTAAAAAATAAGAAGAATGAGTAAGCAATGAACTTAAGTCACATAAGTTGGTAATAAGTCATTTAAGTTAGCATAAGTTATAAACTTATTTGAAAGTATTATGAACTTGTAATGAGTTTATTAAGAGAAATGATATAGATGTAAAAGAAATTGTATAATTATATGTATCATGTATACATAAGTAAAGTTATATGTTAAGAACATATTAGGTATGATGATTAAGAAACTTTAATTGTCATAAGTCATGAATAATGAAATCTTAAGTAGTTTATAATTTGATAAAGTTATAAGCTCATTAAGAAATAAATCTAAAATCCAACAATGAATATAAGTTGTTGTAATAAGTATGTTAAGATGTTCACATGATGAATGGAATTCATTGGTAATGTAGAACAAATCATAAGAATGAAGATTTGCCGGAAATTGCACGATTGGACTATAATCGTCGAATTCGTGAAATTCTCGGAATAGAAGTCAAATTTTGTGTTTAAACTCAGAACCATTGTTTTCCAATGGAGACAAGTCATATTTGGCATTTAAGAGTTGCGAACTCAAAAATGACCGGATTTCGACTTAGAATGAAGAAACGAGCGTTGAACGGTCACGAACGTTTATCGTTTTCGTTAAAAATGAATCAATAGGTGAAGTTTTAGCAACCAAAGTCAAATAGATAAAACTCTTGTATGAATGCGTAGATTACATAATTTATGAATCGTAGGCTTTTGAACGAGCCAATTCGGACTTATAACGAAGAAGTTATGCGTCCGGGAAGTTCATAAAATTTAAAAACTGAAATTGTTTTCTGGTGCACAGAGTTGGCGCCGCGGCGCCAACCCTAGGCTAAATCAGTAGCGCCGCAGTGCATAACAGTAGCTGAGCGCACTGCAAGAGTTCACCACAGCGAGAACCGTAGTACAATTTATGGCGCCGCAGCGCCATGTACAGTACGAAAAGTTTCTGGAGTGTGGCGCTGCAGCGCGACCCATTAAGTAAGGACACGTGCCGTAGCGCCAAGTCCGGAACAATGCTAGTATAAGGCTCGCGCCGTAGTATGAGATGTAAGCATAAAGCTGGCGCTGCAGCGCCAGTCTCAGAACAAAGATAGTAATGAATGTTTCTAAGTACACAGAAAGGAAAGCTAATTGTTTTGAAAGTAAACACAACTTAGGGAATGTAATGTAACTTGTTTAAATTTTGTTAAACCTTAAGGATGTTGTATAAAAGTTGAGATAACTTAGTCGAATATAAATGCAAAGATAATGATAAACCAGAACGAATAATAACTGAATCTAATACATAATTAGATTGAGAAGAAGGGTAAGATATAGTCATATACATACTTGATTATATGTGACCTAATGTAAGGCATTATGTGATCATGTATTGTAGAGACTTGAAAGGCTTAAACATAAAGTTAATTTACAGTAGCAGACGCTAAAGGCAAGTATTCTCACTCTTGTCTCAGTTCAATCTGAACAAGTTTTTGAGGTTAATGTATTCTTTCGCATGAATTAAGGTATGTTGAAGTTAAAGCCAATCCCTTGGCTAGACTTGGTAATTTATTCATCTATTATCAAATGTTGTTGTCTTTTGTCAACTACTCGATATGGTTTTCAAAAGAAGACTGAAATGTTAAGCAAATATTTTGTCGATAAAACGACAGGCACGTGAGGTTGCCAAATGATTAAACGTACATACGTTTAATGAATGTAGTGTTGATCAACATAGAGTACAATAGGCTGATCACCTAGAAGTGCTCGTAAGTAATATCGGGCTTACGGACTTGTTTCTGGGTTGTCCTTTTTCAATAAAGAATGAATGCTCGAGGTCTTTGACCGGAGTAAATGTTTTACTAAATATTGTTATGATTGTAAAACATTTTGAAAGAAAAGATGAAGTGCTATTTTGAATTAATAATAGTACTTCATAACTATTGTTCAGTTATTGAAGATATACGATTCGTATGTGTCAAGCATGTTGTTATTGAATTGTTATAGTTGCTGAGCTAGTTATGCTCATTCTTGCTTGAACCATATGAATGCAGCTAAGACTGAACATCCCGAAGGATCGAAAAAGGATAAAGGAAAAGCTAAGGCAGATTGTTAAGTTGTCTTGTAATAGAATAGGTCTAATGTTGTAATGTAACTGATATTATGACAAGGAACCTTTGTAATGGGTATAGAACTTGGGAAATGTAAATATTACTTTAAATATATAGAAGTTATGCTCGTTCTTTGAGACTTTCAATTGAATGAATGTATGAATGATTGTACAGTATAGCACCATCTTTCGGGTTGGAAGATACCCGGATTTGGGGGCGCTACAAGTTGGTATTAAAGCCTAGGTTGTAAAACTTAAGGGGTAAAATAGAACCTTAAGTCATAACCTTAAGAAAGAATAAAGAAGTAAAAGATGGAAGGTAACCCTATAAAAATGCATTATATTATGTTATGTGTTTTTATTATCTTACTGACATGTACAAATCAAACTATATTGTTTTATTGCAGATGTAAGGAGAAAATGATATGTATAGAGACATACATGTAGTGAGCGAGGATTCGGTTAATCGGGTAGAGATAATACCAAATCCTGTAGCCGTAGAACCAAAGGTGGTGACAATCGAGTCTGGAGATTCAGATGATTTAGACTACATGTCTATATTTGATGGCATGCTACATGTCGATGAAGGCATTATTTATGTTAGTATTGGATAGGAATATCCATTACTGCCACGAGGTTAAGGAGTTGAAAGAGGAACTCCAAGCTATCCGTGAGGAGAAGACTAGCATGGAGGGAATGTGGGAAGAGGAGCACGATGATAGAATTCTAGCTAAGGACAAGGTCCGAGAGCTGAAATGTGAAGTCTTTGAGCTCAAGCAGGAGCTAAAGACTAAATAGCAGAAGTTGGAGAGGATGTCCTCTATACATAGGAGTTCCCATGTAGATTTCCAGCAGCAGGTAGCTGGGTATCCGATAGAAGCAAGACAGACCCGACATACTATCAGTAGAGATGTTATTGCCGGTCTGACCAGCAAAGATTTTGAAAATGCCCTAAGGCAGATGTAACCTAACAATAGCTAGAGTAGCTTAGATATGTAAATATTATGTATCTAGTAGTGACATAAAACCCTCTTTTTTATAACAAAGGGTAGTCTTTTGTAAAATGTCAATTTTTGAAAAGTAATTACGGGATGGTAATGTAATCAGCTAAGGCTGAGTAATGTAAACAACGTAGTGTTATACTACAAGTTATGAATCAATATAAGTCTTTTTATGGAATATATTGAGTAATGAGTATGAGTTATTGTTTTATTACAAATAATAACAAACCAACACGAATAAAGTAATAATGATGTGTTAATTTCTTAACAGCAAAATGCCGCCAAGAAGAAGACAACGAAATTAAGGCACTAATGTTAACCAACCAGAGGGTGGTCCAATTAATCCAATGCAGGAGTTCGTTAATCTTTTAACGGCTGCATTTAATAGAACGGGGGCTAATGTACCTGTGATTCCGGGAGTAGTACGAGCTACTACTTTTAAGGATTTTAAAAGTGTAGGTCCGCTAGAGTTCAAAGGAACTACGGACCCTATAGAAGCCCAGACTTGGGTAAAAGAGATCGAGAAAGCATTTGTAATAACAAATGTTGAGGAGGGTCAAAAGGTTTCCTTTGCAACCTATTTGATGAAAGGAGAGGCCAAGTTCTGGTGGGAGGCAAACCAGGCTAGGGCCGATATAGGAAATCTAACGTGGGAGAGGTTTAAGGAGATTTTCTTCGAGAACTATTTTCCCACTAGTATGCAAGGAAGGATGGAAATGAGGTTTCTTGAATTGAAATAAGGGGATATGACAGTTCCCTAGTATGCCGCCAAGTTTAATGAACTGACACGATTTGCTCCACATCAAGTGGACACTGAAGTGAGAAAGGCTAGAAGGTTCGAGCAGGGCTTGAAACCCTGGCTCTATAGTCGAATTTCTGTGTTCCAAAGTACTTCCTTTGGAACCATATTAGAAAAGGCAATAATTGCCGAAGGTGGGAATGAGGCTCTCAGCCAATACCACAAGGATAAGAAAAACAAGGGCAAGGTTGATGGAGGAATCAAGACCGAGGGAGCCAGTGGAAGTGGCAACGGTCAAAAGAGGAAGGGCTTTAACTCTGGGAATACCGGAGTAAAACAAGGGGATTCTAAGAGAAGGATGGAGGCCTGTAAAACCTGCGAGAAGACTCACTTAGGATTCTGTCTCAAAGGAAAGGAAGTATGTTATAATTGTGGACAGAAAGGGCACATTTCGCCTAACTGTCCAAATCTGAAGAAAAATCACGGATGTTTTGTATATGGATCAACTGACCACATAGCGAAGAACTGCCCGGAGAAGGGGACGGAAGGAAATAAGGGAACTAATTGCGATAAGTTGGCTATTAGTGGTCCATCTCAGCCAGGTAAATCAATGGCTCGCACTTTTAATATGACGGTCCAAGATGATGTGGCATTAGTGGATGTAGTTGCAGGTATAATTTCGATCAATAACATAAATGCATACGTTGTGACGCCCCCAAAATTAGGTATACGTCACCCATCTTGGGTCGCCACTTACATGGTACAGAATACAAATACAACTTACTAATACAACTGTCGTGTACAATACGACAAAACATAAACTGTGAGTTTGAATACAAATATTATCTTCTAGAGAGTATTCATACTCAAAAGGAGTCCTCATTACATTTATTAACACACTATTACATAGAATAGTGAGGACTACTAACTAATACTATCATTCGGACCATCACTCCGTTCTCCGACTTGCCCCAGCTACGTTCTCATTTCCTGAAGAGAACAGTGAAAGAAAGGGTGAGCTCAACTAGCCCAGTAAGAAATATTATGACTAAGATAATACAGAATAAATTATCATTAGCCTTCAACAATGTTAAACTGATAAAATATAATAGACATCAAGTTTAACTGCAGCGGAACAAGCAATCCATTAAAAGAGTCAAGTAGAAAATAAACTCTATTATCTTTTATGATTTAAAAGGTTTTTCAATACTGTGATCGCTGGGACTCAGCTTAATAAAATAATCCACATCATCGAATCACCCCTGCACTACGGCCAAGGATATTCGTATATTCATTAATGGTCATGATCATGCCAACAACTGTCCATCAATGCACTACGGGCCAATGAGGACTTTTACCACATCATTTGTAATATTACGGTCATGATTATACCGAATAATCCCTGGTCATAATCATACCAAGTCCATCTATGCACTACAGGCCACAGATGACTTTCAACATTTTACAGACATGAGGATGATGACAATGATATAAGAATTCAATAAAACAAGTTCAAGAATTAATTTATCCAAGAATTAACAACGTCCAAATTGTCAACATGATACAGCTTTGTGGAGTAAAATTCAAGAACGTTTAGAAGAATATTTTCATGAAAAGATACTGGATGAAACGCAATTATCAAGAATATTCCACAAATTTCATGGAGTATAGAAGTCAAAACTTAACCAACTGAGTACAATAAAGAATGGAATAACAAAAGAAATCACCATGCATGCGATAGACCGCACAGACAGGTTATTCCAACAGAATAATAAATAATAGAACCAGGTCCGGCGTAAACGCACAGACAGGATATTCCGACAGAATAATAAATAATGGAACCAGGTCCGGCGTAAACGCACAAACAGGATATTCCGACAGAATAATAAATAATGGAACCAGGTCTGGTGTAAAACACACAGACAGGATGTTCCAACAGAATAATAACAAGACGGAACCAGGTCCGGTGTAAAACACACAGACAGGATGTTCCAACAGAATAATAATAAAAACGGAACCAGGTCCGGTGTAAAACACACAGACAGGATGTTCCAACAGAATAATAGAAGAATGTCACCAAGTATAGGGTAGACCGCGTATACAGGTTATTCCAACAGAATAATAAATAATGGAACCAGGTCCGGCGTAAACGCACAGACAGGATATTCTGACAGAATAATAAATAATGGAACCAGGTCCGGCGTAAACGCACAGACAGGATATTCCGACAGAATAATAAATAATGGAACTAGGTCCGGTGTAAAACACACAGACAGGATGTTCCAACAGAATAATAACAAGACGGAACCAGGTCTGGTGTAAAACACACAGACAGGATGTTCCAACAGAATAATAATAAAAACGGAACCAGGTCCAGTGTAAAACACACAAACAGGATGTTCCAACAGAATAACAGAAGAATGTCATCAAGTATAGGGTAGACCGCGTATACAGGTTATTCCAACAGAATAATAAATAATGAAATAACAACAGTTCTCTTCATGAATAAGAAAGAATAACACTCCTTACCGTTTTAAAGAAGAGCTGAAGTAAGGAAGTAGTTAAGTAGCAGAATACTCTTCTTCTCTCTCTCTATAGTTTCTCTCTATAGTTTGTCTCTCTAGAGTTCAGTGAATTCGTAAGAAATAATGAAGGAATGAGCTGCTATTTATAAAAAAATAGAATGCATAGTAACTAATCCATGAATGGTCCAGATTGATTACTTTAATCTGACGGTCCATATTTAAAGAAAAATCTTTTAAATAAAATATAATATATTCTATTTATAGAATAACTTTAATAAAGTATTTTGTTTTATATAAAAAGATGTTTCTGTTTTATTACGTTAATAATACGAATAAAACAAAACGTCATTGTCGCTAAATAATTCATATTATTAACTGACAATTATGGAATCAAACTGAGTGACTTCTCACATAAGCATTAATAATCAATACCGTGTGCTACTATGCAACCACACGTATTACTGTACTTTTACTACCGAGTAGTTCAACAGTAACAATGGTAAAACTTCTGCCGTTATTTTTAATAAATTTTTTTTGTCGTTTTCTCAATCCGACAATAATTCCGTTGTGGGGTCCACCAATGATTGTGTCGTTGTACGAATATTCCCTGTTAAAACGAATATTCCCCGACCAATCGAATATTATATAACAACTTGCGTACTTTACAAAATTTATAAATATTACCCACAACTATAACATTAAATCCACACCATAATATAAAAAAATTATTTCGAGAAAAATTAAATATTTATTCATAAAATTTGGGGTTTCACAATCTCCCCTCCTTATAGAATTTTGCCCTCAAAATTTACGTACGTACTTGGTATGCCGAACATGTGAGGATACCTTGACTTCACTTCAAATTCTAACTCTTGAGGTATAACCTTTAAGCATCGAATATGATCCTTCTTATCCAAGATGTTAACACGTATCTCCTCATACGTTAAATCTTTCGCTATCTCGTCCGGTTCTAAATTAATAATGTTGTTCGGGTCGTCCACATATTTACGTAACATCGATACGTAAAAATAATGTTCTGAACACGCAACATACTTGGCGGTAAAACGAGTCTATAGGCCACAGTTCCTACTTCATTGAGGATTTCAAATGGGCCAATTAAATCGAGAGTTGAGATTTCCTCTCTTCGTCGATTCTTGCTTCTAGAATAACGCCCTCTTGAACCTTCTTCTTCACATTTATCAGCTCTGAGTATGTAGCTTGAGCGGCTTTAACTTTATCGATTAAAGTCGATTTTAATCGTATATTCGTTATCTTCACGTGGGTTCGTATATTTGCACTTGTAACCGTATACGATCTTCTACACAACGCGTCAGCTACCACATTCGCTTTTCCACGATGTTATTGAATGGTACGATCATAATCTTCAACAGCTCGAGCCAACGTCTTTGGCGCATAATACGTTCGTTTTAGTTGAAGAAATATTTGAGGGTTTAAGAAATGGGTTTTGTACTGGGGTCAATACAAAATTTAATTTTACGCTCTGGGGTAGGCTAAAAAGTCTTCAAGAATACGTCAAGAAATTTATTAACAATAGAAATATCGTTCAAAACTGTGACCCTCATCCAAGACTTGGATAACACGTCACATTGATACCTATCAACTTGCCATCGTCATTTACAACGTCTCCTACGGAAAGTCTAGCTTCGGTGCATTCCATACCAGGAAGTCAACAACGAAAGGAACGGGGATTTTTACTTATGGCTTGATATGACAATGATTGACTTTAGTGATTTGGTTACTTGAATTCGCATAATAGGTTGGTTAGGAATATGAAAGCTAACAACCTTACGAAAAGCATGATGAGCAGTTAACCAATCGTTTCAAAAAATCACATCAATGCAAGTATTTTCAAAGAGATGAGATCAATAGGTAACGTGAAAGTGTTGATTTGAACAAGATTTATAAATAGTAGAGGTAACAAAGGTTTCTCCCACGGAATTTCAACAGAGAAATCAAAGTCTAACTTCTCCGGAGTTAAGTTCAAATATTGAACACAACTAGGTGAAATAAAAGAGCGAGTAGAACCGGTATCTAACACGGTATAGACTTCGGAAGAGTTTATGATTAGCTTACCCGCGATAACTTCATTTGGGTTCCTCACTTGTTGGAAAGTCATGACAACCGCTCTCCCTTGAACTACCCGGCTTTTACTTGTCTGGGGTAGCATTTGGTGTCATTACTATCGTTGGAATTGACTTTAATATAGGGCATATTCCACCCTCAACTGCTTCATCGTACTCCTACTTCATGATCTGAATCATCAATCTTCGATCCATATCGAGTTCAGATTGACCGCTCTGTACAGGGTAATTCAAAACTCGATGTTGGGTTCTCCCAATTGCTGTCCAAAAAGAGAAATGTATATAATCTATTTTAGCCTTTTTGGATTGGACGTCTCTTTCTACAATATCAACACGTCGTGCGGCTTTTACCCACGCATCCTTCATTCTCACTCGTTCAGTTGTTTCTTCTTTCAGCTAATCCTTGATATTTGAATTCTCAGATTCTAACTTTAATATCTTACACTCTACCAAAGCGTGATTTTGTTCGAGCAACACATATCGGGTAACACAATTTTGAATCGTTACATCTCTTTGCTCCACGACCGCCTGTCGTTCTTCAGCCTGCTCTTCTAACTCATGAACACGATTTTGTAATTCTAAGTTTTGATCATAGATTTCTTCTAACCAATTCTCCTCAGGTTCCTCTTCTTCCTCTTCTTCCTCTTCTTCCTCACTCTCAGCTGCTACCTCTGCCACTAACTCGGGTGAAACTATTAGTTCTTCACTTACCACGTAGATATCTCTAATTTCTTCTTCGTCTGATATTACATTATCCTGGTTGGTGATTAGAGGTGCCACGGTCTCATTCACTCCATTGTTGACATTTTCAGCTGCCATTTTTAAATACTGCCACAAAACAAAGGTTAATTAACATATAACATATTATCCATATACTTTGACCGACCAATTAAATACCAATTAAATTTAGGTAGGTCATACTAGCGAAGGAATTTTCCGTCTCTCCCCTCCTAGTTCTATTCTCACATCCTAGCCAGGGATCATATTCCTAAGCTCTGATACCAACTGTGACGCCCCCAAAATTAGGTATACGTCACCCATCTTGGGTTGCCACTTACATGGTACAGAATACAAATATAACTTACTAATACAACTGTCGTGTACAATACGACAAAACATAAACTGTGAGTTTGAATACAAATATTATCTTCTAGAGAGTATTCATACTCAAAAGGAGTCCTCATTACATTTATTAACACACTATTACATAGAATAGTGAGGACTACTAACTAATACTATCATTCGGACCATCACTCCGTTCCCCGACTTGCCCCAGCTACGTTCTCATTTCCTGAAGAGAACAGTGAAAGAAAGGGTGAGCTCAACTAGCCCAGTAAGAAATATTATGACTAAGATAATACAGAATAAATTATCATTAGCCTTCAACAATGTTAAACTGATAAAATATAATAGACATCAAGTTTAACTGCAGCGGAACAAGCAATCCATTAAAAGAGTCAAGTAGAAAATAAACTCTACTATCTTTTATGATTTAAAAGGTTTTTCAACACTGTGATCGCTGGGATTCAGCTTAATAAAATAATCCACATCATCGAATCACCCCTGCACTACGGCCAAGGATATTCGTATATTCATTAATGGTCATGATCATGCCAACAACTGTCCATCAATGTACTACGGGCCAATGAGGACTTTTACCACATCATTTGTAATATTACGGTCATGATTATACCGAATAATCCCTGGTCATAATCATACCAAGTCCATCTATGCACTACAGGCCACAGATGACTTTCAACATTTTACAGACATGAGGATGAGGACAATGATATAAGAATTCAATAAAACAAGTTCAAGAATTAATTTATTCAAGAATTAACAACGTCCAAATTGTCAACATGATACAGCTTTGTGGAGTAAAATTCAAGAATGTTTAGAAGAATATTTTCATGAAAAGATGCTGGATGAAACGCAATTATCAAGAATATTCCACAAATTTCATGGAGTATAGAAGTCAAAACTTAACCAACTGAGTACAATAAAGAATGGAATAACAAAAGAAATCACCATGCATGCGATAGACCACACAGACAGGTTATTCTAATAGAATAATAAATAATGAAACTAGGTCCGGCGTAAACGCACAGACAGGATATTTCGACAGAATAATAAATAATGGAACCAGGTCCGGCGTAAACGTACAGACAGGATATTCTGACAGAATAATAAATAATGGAACCAGGTCCGGTGTAAAACACACAGACAGGATGTTCCAACAGAATAATAACAAGACGGAACCAGGTCCGGTGTAAAACACACAGACAGGATGTTCCAACAGAATAATAATAAAAACGGAACCAGGTCCGGTGTAAAACACACATACAGGATGTTCCAACAGAATAATAGAATAATGTCACCAAGTATAGGGTAGACCGCGTATACAGGTTATTCCAAAAGAATAATAAATAATGGAACCAGGTCCGGCGTAAACGCACAAACAGGATATTCCGACAGAATAATAAATAATGGAACCAGGTCCGGCGTAAACGCACAGACAGGATATTCCGACAGAATAATAAGAAATGGAATAACAACAGTTCTCTTCATGAATAAGAAAGAATAACACCCCTTACCGTTTTAAAGAATGGCTGAAGTAAGGAAGTAGTTAAGTAGCAGAATACTCTTTTTCTCTCTCCCTCTATAGTTTCTCTCTATAGTTTCTCTCTCTAGAGTTCAGTGAATTCGTAAGAAATAATGAAGAAATGAGCTGCTATTTATAAAAAAATAGAATGCATAGTAACTAATCCATGAACGGTCCAGATTGATTACTTTAATCTGACGGTCCATATTTAAAGAAAAATCTTTTAAATAAAATATAATATATTCTATTTATAGAATAACTTTAATAAAGTATTTTGTTTTATATAAAAAGATGTTTCTATTTTATTACGTTAATAATACGAATAAAACAAAACGTCATTATCGCTAAATAATTCATATTATTAACTGACAATAATGGAATCAAACTGAGTGACTTCTCACATAAGCATTAATAATCAATACCGTGTGCTACTATGCAACCACACGTATTACTGTACTTTTACTACCGAGTAGTTCAACAGTAACAATGGTAAAACTTCCGCCGTTATTTTTAATAAAATATTTTTATCGTTTTCTCAATCCGACAATAATTCCGTTGTGGGGTCCATCAATGATTGTGTCGTTGTACGAATATTCCCTGTTAAAACGAATATTCCCCGACCAATCGAATATTATATAACAACTTGCGTACTTTACAAAATTTATAAATATTACCCACAACTATAACATTAAACCCACACCATAATATAAAAAAATTATTTCGAGAAAAATTAAATATTTATTCATAAAATCTAGGGTTTCACATACGTGCTTTTTGATTCGGGTGCTACTTGTTCGTTTATAGCATGTGATTTTGCTAGACGACTAGAATTATTTCCCAAAAAATTACCTATACCTTTGAACATTAAGGTAGCAAATGAAGAGATAATTCCTGTTGAAAATATTCATAGGAGTTGTTGCGTAGATGTACGGGGTTGTAAGTTATCGGTAGATTTAATACCGATAAAGTTAGGAGAATTCGACGTAATTCTCGAAATGGATTGGTTAATTAATCATAGAACAATTATAGATTGCCAAAAGAAGTGTGTGAGCATCAAGATGTTGAATCAACCTCCTGTAGTATTTTACGGTAGTAAGTTGTCGGGACGTCCGTGTTGCCTTACGATGACATAAACTAGAAAATTATTAAGGAAGGGTTGTGTAGGTTACCTATGCCATGTTGTGGATACCCAGAGAATGGGAGCAACCATAGAATAACTACCTATAGTAAATGAGTTCATGGATGTATTTCCAAGTGACTAACCGGGGTTACCGCCGGATAGGGAGATCGAATTTGTGATAGACGTTGAGCCAGGATCGGTACCAATCTCAAGGGCACTGTACCATATGGCGCCTGTGGAAATGAAAGAACTAATGGTTCAGCTATAGGAATTATTGGACAGAAAGTACATTCAACCAAGTGTTTCTCCGTGGGGGGCACCAGTGTTGTTTGTTAAGAAGAAAGACGGATCGTTGAGACTTTGTATCGACTATCGGGAGTTGAACAAGTTAACGATAAAGAATAAATACCCATTGCCCAGGATCGATGATCTCTTTGATCAATTGAAAGGGGCAAAGTATTTTTCTAAAATAGATTTGCGGACGGGGTATCATCAGTTGAAGGTTAGAAAGGAAGATGTACCAAAAATGGCATTCAGGACTCGTTATGGTTATTACGAGTTTCTGGTAATGTCATTTGGATTGACGAATGCACCAGCTACATTTATGGATATGATGAATAGAGTGTTCAACCCATATTTGGATAAGTTCGTCATTGTGTTTATCGATGATATTCTAGTCTATTCTAAGACGCTAGAAGATCATGCTGAACACTTAAGATTAGTGCTGGAGACACTAAGGAAAGAGAAGTTATATGTGAAATTCACTAAATGTGAATTTTAGCTGGAAAAGGTGCAGTTTTTAGATCATGTCATTGACCAAGAGGGGATTTCAGTAGATCCAGCGAAGGTAGAAGCAGTGATGAATTGGGAACAGCCAAAAACGCCGACTGAGGTGCGGAGTTTGTGATGCCCTCAAAATTAGGTATACATCACCCATCTTGGGTCGTCAGATACATGGTACAGAAAATAAATACAACTTACTAATACAACTGTCGTGTATAATACGACAAAACATAACTGTGAGTTTGAATACAATTATTGTCTACTAAGACTATACAAACTCAAAAGGAGTCCTCATTACAATTATTGTCACACTATTTAACAGAATAGTGAGGACTACTAATACTATCATCTGGTCCATCACTCCGTTCCCCGACTCGTCTCAGCTATATTCTCATTTCCTGAAGAGAACAGTGAAAGAAAGGGTGAGCTCAACTAGCCCAGTAAGAAATATTATGACTAAGATAATGCAGAATAAATTATCAGTAGCCTTCAACAGTGTTAAACTGATAAAATATAGCGAACATCAAGTTTAACTGCAGCAGAACAAGCAATCCATTAAAAGAGTCAAGTAGAGAATAAAATCTACTATCTTCTATGATTTAAAAGGTTTTTTAACACTGTTATCGCTGGTGTGAGGGCCCCAAATCCGAGGTCCCGAATCACTGCGGATCCGGTTCGATCATTCTAACACTATTACTATATTTACGAAAGATATAAACATAAATTATTTATACAATACATTTTACACACTATTCCCCAAGGTCAAGTAACCTTAACTTATACATAAAATTCATAACTTAACTAACATATAACATTATTATCATTCAACACTATTACAAAACTAATCACGAACATTAACTAAAGCTGGAACTGTCTTTAACCTTTCCTTGTATCTGAAGCATTCGTCTTAATCTGCAATGTTTTATCATGATATAGAAAGGGTGAGCATGAGGATTGCCCAGCAAGTTTAAATTCAATAATATAACGATATATCATGATTGAAAGAGTCTGAATAATAAGCTAGCTATAATTTAACAATATAATTGTGAACTAGCAGGAACAAATTTATGACTGAACAAGTATTATACATGAACAAATATATCTGAACCAACTGGTAATGAAGGTGATCAGCCTTTCATACCTGACTTATACATGTAATATGTACATAGTACAATTCATGGCAACCAACAATGATTAACCATAAGCTTATCCAAATGAAACACTCTTAGTAGAGTTAAGTAAGACAAACTTGCCTGAACCGTTGATTACCGCTACGCAATTCATATCGCTTCATCCGAAGACCTAATATTAGTAATATAGATCTCCAATATTAGAATAATATCATCACAGTATAATACTACTATATATATAAACATAGAATAACCTAAACACATAACACAAAACCCTATCAGTCTATAACACACATAAGACTCAGTATCAAGTCAAACTATTGCAGTCTGAGTTGAGTTCGACAAAGTTCTAACGTCCCGACGGTCTAGTCAGAATTTTATCGAGTTTAAGTTCAACTAAACTCTGCCTAACACTTAACAATTATCTCAGATAATTTTATTTTCAGTCAAAATATTTTTCTAAGTCTTATAATAATTTTCAGATAATTATTATCATTTATCGAAAATTTTCAATCATTAAAACGTATTTAAATGAATTAAATACCACATAATTTCTTAATCATTAATATTTATTTATTAATGAAATACATGTCATAATATTATAATATATTTATAATATCACAAAATATTTTTAATACTTTAAAATCACCTTTATGATTTTTAAAGCGTTAAATCCATTATTCGATAATTGCTATTAATATTTTCATGATAAAATATCAAAAGTTATATTTTATAACTTAAAATATTTTTATAACACTTAAATTATTTTTATATGATTTTTAAATCATTAATTCTATTTTTCCTTAATTTATTTAATATATTCATTAAATAAACTAATTACCATTAATAATAATTTTTTTTACTGAATTTCATCACAAAATAGTAAAAGTCACTTAAAATATTTTCTAATACCATAATATAATTTTTCATGATTTTTCATGAATTAAAACTATTTTTAAATAATTTATTTAATTTTGTAATTAAATAAATTAAATACCATTTATATTCCAAAAATATTAAATATTTATGAAATATACTTAAAATAATTAAAAACTATTTTTCAGAATTTAAAATAAATTTTCGAAATTTTTTAAGTATTTTTAATAATTAAAATCTATATATTTCAATTAATTTAATAATTTCTGGAAATTAGAAATTAAAAATGTCACTAAAGGACCCTATAGCGACAGAACCGTCGCTATAGGTGTTCTTCGTGTTCTTGAGCAAGAACCCAGAACTTCATGGCAGTTAACAAGTAGGTAGGTTTGACCGTGAATAGATTCTTGGTCTTCATGATTTTGGGCTAGTACTGTTGTTACACATGTAGTATAAGTGTAATACTATAACTACAATTACATTTCCTGGCCATTCAACAAACCCATCAGAGAGATCTAAGCTCTCCAAATCGTTGTCAGACCCAGTTCTTAAGTTTTTGGGTTTTCCAGAATCGAGATAGCTACTTTGAGCCTTTAAATCTTTGCCTTCCTAGCTTGGTTTGGGTGATATAATGGTTCAATCGTCTAAAGAACATGTCCGAGTCCATTTATATATCATAATATCATAACAATAACATAACATATGACAGATAATGGCAGGTCAAAGTAGGGACCAGGGTCTATTTTTGAGAAATCAGGGGTTTCCAGATTTCGTCCCCAGGCTGGTGGTCAACGCATGTTTGACCGGCTACAAATTTGTGTCGATGCAAGATCTGGTTAATCTAAGGGCTGGAATGTGTTGTCCTTATACTTCTCTACAAGCTAACAACAACAACTTGTCCAAACTAACAAACAACCGTGAGATCTAAAGCCTGGAAAAGCTTGTCAGAGTGTTCTTGAAATCTGGGGATTTTCTAGGCTGCCCATAATTGGTTTTTCGTGAACGGTCAACTGGTTTTGACCGTTCATATCAGGAGATCTAAGCTTGATCCGACCCTGTATCCAGTTTCAGATCAAAGCCTACATGACACAGAATATATCTATAACTTAAAACACAACATAGCATTAACAGGTTGAGATCTATGAGCTCTGACATATGGTTGTCAGGCCATATTTTTCAACTTTTCCATATTTCTAAAATCATCAAATTCGAGCATCAAAATGATATGGATCTAGGTTTTGACCACCCAGATCATCAAATGACACCCTCTAACACATATCTAAACAACAAACAACAACATTAACACAAAAGTTTAAGGATTTCTAGAATTAGGGTTTAAACCTCTTTAACATTTGATTCTAGGATCTGATCTTGATGATCTGATATTGGAAGACTAATATATGATATATGCTTAACTTATCTCACTTTCTCACTCTAAATTCCCAAAATTCTAGAGAGAGAAGGTCTTGGTGAAATGAAAAATAAAAGTGGTCTTTTCTCTCTCTTTAATCTTTATATTTGATATGATGCAAAGAATATGGCTATCCAATTGGCTAGATTATTGAGATTTTAAGTCAAGGAGTGGTTAGGGTTTGCTCACCAACCACAAATATGGCAATATTCTTACTCCAACCAATTAAAAATCAAAAAAGGGCATTATGGTCATTTTAATTTTATATTTAATGGCATTCTTGTCAATTAGCCAAACCCTTAGGGTTTAGGGTTTAGTTAGAGTTTAGGGTTTAAGCCATTTAGGTTTAAACCCTTAGGTTTTAGAAATTAAATTCTAGAATTTCTAAATTAGGTTTTCAAAAATAAAAAAATATAATATTTCTAAATTATAACTAGAATTTTCTAATTATATTAAAATTTCTTAATCATAACTCTAATCTTTCTAATTAGGATTAATATTTCCTAATTAAAATCGCTAATTTAGCAATTAGGGTCGTAGTTGGTCATTTAGGGTTTTAAACCTAGAATTAGGTTTTCTAATAGAAAATTAATTTTTTATTTTAGAAATTAGATTTCGTAATTAGATTAGGGTTTACTAATTAGTTAAGCTTTACCCTAAATAATCTAATAATTATTTACACTTACGCCATTAAGTTCCCAATTTAGGATTTTATACACCGAATTAGGGTTTCGAATTCCCAGAACTAAAATTAGGGTTTCCAAAACCGGTTTCTAGGGTTTCTTGTTAAACACTAAGGTTTTCTAACCGAACACTAACGTTCTTAATATATACTTAGGGTTTGTTACAGATATCAATTATCTGGTCAACCCTTGACCCTTAACCACATATTGTACACATATACACAGAACATATTCACATATTACTTAATCTTGAATAATTCTCTTAAATCCTTCATAGAATTTTGAAATCCTCAAAATTCCTTCTTAAAAATATCACGCATACACTTATTTTCTGTCTAGGTTCTAATTTTGAACCATAAATTAATTAATTAAAATTTTAAAAATTTTCTAAATTCTCGGGTTGTCACATTCACCCCTTCTTATAAAAATTTCGTCCCCGAAATTTACCTTACACCATTCACACATCATCAGATGCTACCCAATACACCACTCACAAGAGTAAAAATCTTCAAATTTTGCTGAGGAGTTATATAGACTATTTGTCTATCATTTTCGCAAAGGTTTTATGGAAATTCATCTAAAAACCATCATTACTTACGGACACAAAGGGTGATTAGCCCGATATGCCCTGTACTGGCCAAGTACTGCTTTTATCTGTTTCTCGTCACTGCCAAAGGCATAAAAATTCTACATCAGTCATATTGGATTTCGCACCAAAACAATTTGGTTCGAAAATTTCTTTCAATGAACACTTAGAGTTTTCATAAACTTTAGTCTAGCTGAATCGAATAGCATAGACCCATATCAATAATTCAATTCAATCGAATTATTTAGGTGTAGCCAAACCCCGTTGGCAAATTAAACTTTTGAAAACATTTTCGAGAATGACGTGATGATGTTGTACTGTATTAACAGTTCGTTTGAGGATGCCGTCATTATATGACTTTGTCATAACACATCATACAATAGTGGAACAGTGATTTTCAGATCGGATTCGCACTAAGTATTCCTGTATTTACAACTCCATCACCTTTTTATCATCTCTGCACCAGGTTACATGGTACATGACTGATAAATAAAATATATTTTGATATTTCAAATCATTTGCGTCTAGCTAAAATAAGTAGCATAGACTAGACTTTAAACCGTTTCAAAAATGATTACGAGTCTACATATTTTTTTTAAAGGCACATAGTGCGTATTTAGCTTGATGTCAATCATTTCGAAGTCTAGCATAGCTAGGAGTTTCGGAAACTTAAGTCTTCACTAATAATCATTTGCTTAACAATCTATCTGTTCCAATTATCCTCACTTCTCCATTCACACACGACTATACCCAGTTCGTTAAACCACACTTATGAGTTCATTTACTTGCCACAATCATATGAGTTTAAGAACTTGTCCTAGTCATACCTTTAGCGTCCATTCGCTGAGGGGTTCATAAACATTTCATATAACTATGAATCAAGAATGTCACATAAGTATGAGTTTTAAGAACTCGTTCTTAACCTGATATTCTCTACCTATGACCTATCTATCTGTTATACACATGAGAAATTAATCACCCTCTTAACATGCATATAGAAAATAGCACGACACAAACATTTCAATGATTATCATTGTCAGAACTAAGTAGTTGTTACACCAAGTATAATTCCTCGCCCACACAAGGAATCATACAACTCAGCTGCTGACATGAATCCTCAATTGAATCCCACCTAACACTAACCCCCCTTTTCAATACGAATTTCATTCAACTCGTATTCGTAATCCTTTCCTGAATCTGTACCAATTCATAGTACAACTGTCACACAGTAATCTTGCTGTAAACTTTTCAATCATTAGATTGATTCTTATCCCTGCTATCATTTTATCAGATCACGGGGTGATCTCATCGTATTTATTACGATTCATTTCTATATCTTGATCGTTTTGTTTTACGATCTCCTATCCCTGCACTTTTAGTCTTTTAGACTTGATCTATTCATCACTACTGTTCACTTTATTATCAGAGTTAGGAAACTTTGTATCTTATAACTCTCCGAGATTCGTCTTTGAATCTTATCGACCGAACTAACTCTATGTGAGTTAGTACTTATCCTAATCACTGCAGTTATTAGTCTCAGGTATTCCTATCTAAGGTTCATAACCTACAGCTCTGATACCAACTGTGAGGGCCCCGAATCCGAGGTCCCGAATCACCGCGGATCCGGTTCGATCATTCTAACACTATTACTATATTTGCGGAAGATATAAGCATAAATTATTTATACAATACATTTTACACACTATTCTCCAAGGTCGAGTAACCTTAACTTATACACCAAATTCATAACTTAACTAACATATAACATTATTATCATTCAACACTATTACAAAACTAATCATGAACATTAACTATAGCTGGAACTGTCTTTAACCTTTCCTTATATCCGAAGCATTCGTCTTAATCTGTAATATTTTATCATGATATAGCAAGGGTGAGCATGAGAATTGCCCAGTAAGTTTAAATTCAATAATATAACGATATATCATAATTGAAAGAGTCTGAATAATAAGCTAGTTATAATTCAACAATATAATTGTGAACTAGCAGGAACAAATTTATGACTAAACAAGTATTATATATGAACAAATATATCTGAACCAACTGGTAATGAAGGTGATCAGCCTTTCATACCTGACTTATACATGTAATATGTACATAGTACAATTCATGGCAACCAGCAATGATTAACCATAAGATTATCCAAATGAAACACTCTTAGTTGAGTTTAGTAAAACAAACTTGCCTGAACCGTTGATTACCGCTATGCAATTTATATCGCTTCATCCGAAGACCTAATATTAGTAATATAGATCTCTAATATTAGAATAATATCATTACAGTATAATACTACTATATATATAAACATAGAATAACCTAAACACATAACACAAAACCCTATCAGTCTATAACACACATAAGACTCAGTATCAAGTCAAACTATTGCAGTCTGAGTTGATTTCGACAAAGTTCTAACGTCCCGACGGTCTAGTCAGAATTTTATCGAGTTTAAGTTCAACTAAACTCTGCCTAACACTTAACAATTATCTCAGATAATTTTATTTTCAGTCAAAATATTTTTCTAAGTCTTATAATAATTTTCAGATAATTATTATCATTTATCGAAAATTTTCAATCATTAAAACGTATTTAAATGAATTAAATACCACATAATTTCTTAATCATTAATATTTATTTATTAATGAAATACACATCATAATATTATAATATATTTATAATATCACAAAGTATTTTTAATACTTTAAAATCACCTTTATGATTTTTAAAGCGTTAAATCTATTATCCGATAATTGCTATTAATATTTTCATGATAAAATATCAAAAGTTATATTTTATAACTTAAAATATTTTTATAACACTTAAATTATTTTTATATGATTTTTAAATCATTAATTCTATTTTTCCTTAATTTATTTAATATATTCATTAAATAAATTAATTACCATTAATAATAATTTTTTTTAATGAATTTCATCACAAAATATTAAAAGTCACTTAAAATATTTTCTAATACCATAATATAATTTTTCATGATTTTTCATGAAATAAAACCATTTTTAAATAATTTATTTAATTTTGTAATTAAATAAATTAAATACCATTTATATTCCAAAAATATTAAATATTTATGAAATATACTTAAAATAATTAAAAACTATTTTTCAGAATTTAAAATAAATTTTTAGAAAATTTTAAGTATTTTTAGTAATTAAAATATATTTATTTCAATTAATTTAATAATTTTTGGAAATTAAAAATTAAAACTGTCACTAAAGGACCCTATAGCGACAGAACCGTCGCTATAGGTGTTCTTCGTGTTCTTGAGCAAGAACCCAGAACTTCATGGCAGTTAACAAGTAGGTAGGTTTGACCGTGAATAGATTCTTGGTCTTCATGATTTTGGGCTAGTACTGTTGTTACACATGTAGTATAAGTGTAATACTATAACTACAATTACATTTCCTGGCCATTCAACAAACCCATCAGAGAGATCTAAGCTCTCCAAATCGTTGTCAGACCCAGTTCTTAAGTTTCTGGGTTTTCCAGAATCGAGATAGCTACTTTGAGCCTTTAAATCTTTGCCTTCCTAGCTTGGTTTGGGTGATATAATGGTTCAATCGTCTAAAGAACATGTCCGAGTCCATTTATATATCATAATATCATAACAACAACATAACATATGACAGATAATGGCAGGTCAAAGTAGGGACCAGGGTCTATTCTTGAGAAATCAGGGGTTTCCAGATTTCGTCCCCAGGCTGGTGGTCAACGAATGTTTGACCGGCTACAAATTTGTGTCGATGCAAGATCTGGTTAATCTAAGGGCTGGAATGTGTTGTCCTTATACTTGTCTACAAGCTAACAACAACAACTTGTCCAAACTAACAAACAACCGTGAGATCTAAAGCCTGGAAAAGCTTGTCAGAGTGTTCTTGAAATCTGGGGATTTTCTGGGCTGCCCATAATTGGTTTTTCGTGAACGGTCAACGGGTTTTGACCGTTCATATCAGGAGATCTAAGCTTGATCCGACCCTGTATCCAGTTTCAGATCAAAGCCTACATGACACAGAATATATCTATAACTTAAAACACAACATAGCATTAACAGGTTGAGATCTATGAGCTCTGACATATGGTTGTCAGGCCATATTTTTCAACTTTTCCATATTTCTAAAATCATCAAATCCGAGCATCAAAATGATATGGATCTAGGTTTTGACCACCCAGATCATCAAATGACACCCTCTAACACATATCTAAACAACAAACAACAACATTAACACAAAAGTTTAAGGATTTCTAGAATTAGGGTTTAAACCTCTTTAACATTTGATTCTAGGATCTGATCTTGATGATCTGATATTGGAAGACTAATATATGATATATGCTTAACTTATCTCACTTTCTCACTCTAAATTCCCAAAATTCTAGAGAGAGAAGGTCTTGGTGAAATGAAAAATAAAAGTGGTCTTTTCTCTCTCTTTAATCTTTATATTTGATATGATGCAAAGAATATGGCTATCCAATTGGCTAGATTATTGAGATTTTAAGTCAAGGAGTGGTTAGGGTTTGCTCACCAACCACAAATATGGCAATATTCTTACTCCAACCAATTAAAAATCAAAAAAGGGCATTATGGTCATTTTAATTTTATATTTAATGGCATTCTTGTCAATTAGCCAAACCCTTAGGGTTTAGGGTTTAGTTAGAGTTTAGGGTTTAAGCCATTTAGGTTTAAACCCTTAGGTTTTAGAAATTAAATTCTAGAATTTCTAAATTAGGTTTTCAAAAATAAAAAAATATAATATTTCTAAATTATAATTAGAATTTTCTAATTATATTAAAATTTCTTAATCATAACTCTAATCTTTCTAATTAGGATTAATATTTCTTAATTAAAATCGCTAATTTAGCAATTAGGGTCGTAGTTGGTCATTTAGGGTTTTAAACCCAGAATTAAGTTTTCTAATAGAAAATTAATTTTCTATTTTAGAAATTAGATTTCGTAATTAGATTTGGGTTTGCTAATTACTTAAGCTTTACCCTAAATAATCTTATAATTATTTACACTTACGCCATTAAGTTCCCAATTTAGGATTTTATACACTGAATTAGGGTTTCGAATTCCCAGAACTGAAATTAGGGTTTACAGAAGCAGTTTCTAGGGTTTCTTGTTAAACGCTAGGGTTTTCTAACCGAACGCTAACGTTCTTAATATATACTTAGGGTTTGTTATAGATATCGATTATCTGGTCAACCCTTAACCCTTAAGCACATATTGTACACATATACACAGAACATATTCACATATTACTTACTCCTGAATAATTCACTTAAATCCTTCACAGAATTTTGAAATCCTCAAAATTCCTTCTTAAAAATATCATACGCATACACTTATTTTCTGTCTAGTTTCTAATTTTTAACCCTAAATTAATTAATTAAAATTTTAAAAATTTTTAAATTCTCGGGTTGTCACAGCTGGGACTCAGCTTAACAAAATAATCCACATCATCGAATCACCCTTGCACTACGGCCAAGGATATTCTTTAGTATCATGACCACAATTATCCATGCACTACGGGCCAAGAATATTTGTGTATTCATTAATGGTCATGCTCATGCCAACAACTGTCCATCAATGCACTACGGGCCAATGAGGACTTTTACCACATCATTTGTAACATTACAATCATGATTATACCGAATAATCCCTGGTCATAATCATACCAAGTCCATCTATGCACTACAGGCCAAAGATGACTTTCAACATTTTATAAACATGAGGATGATGACAATGATATAAGAATTCAATAAAACAAGTTCAAGAATTAATTTGTCCAAGAATTAACAACGTCCAAATTGTCAACATGATACTGCTTTGTGGAGTAAAATTCAAGATTGCTTAGAAGAATATTTTCATGAAAAGATACTGGATGAAACGCAATTATCAAGTATATTTCATGGAGTATAGAAGTCAAAACTTAACCAACTGAGTATAATAAAGAATGAGATAACAAAAGAAATCATCATGCATGCGATAGACCGCACAGACAGGTTATTCCAACAGAATAATAAATAATGGAACCAGGTCTGGCGTAAAACGCACAGACAGAATATTCTAACAGAATAATAATAAAGACGGAACCAGGTCCGGTGTAAAACACACAGACAGGATGTTCCAACAGAATAATAATAAAGACGGAATTAGGGTTTCGAATTCCCAGAACTAAAATTAGGGTTTCCAAAACCGGTTTCTAGGGTTTCTTGTTAAACACTAAGGTTTTCTAACCGAACACTAACGTTCTTAATATATACTTAGGGTTTGTTACAGATATCAATTATCTGGTCAACCCTTGACCCTTAACCACATATTGTACACATATACACAGAACATATTCACATATTACTTAATCTTGAATAATTCACTTAAATCCTTCATAGAATTTTGAAATCCTCAAAATTCCTTCTTAAAAATATCACGCATACACTTATTTTCTGTCTAGGTTCTAATTTTGAACCATAAATTAATTAATTAAAATTTTAAAAATTTTCTAAATTCTCGGGTTGTCACATTCACCCCTTCTTATAAAAATTTCGTCCCCGAAATTTACCTTACACCATTCACACATCATCAGATGCTACCCAATACACCACTCACAAGAGTAAAAATCTTCAAATTTTGCTGAGGAGTTATATAGACTATTTGTCTATCATTTTCGCAAAGGTTTTATGGAAATTCATCTAAAAACCATCATTACTTACGGACACAAAGGGTGATTAGCCCGATATGCCCTGTACTGGCCAAGTACTGCTTTTATCTGTTTCTCGTCACTGCCAAAGGCATAAAAATTCTACATCAGTCATATTGGATTTCGCACCAAAACAATTTGGTTCGAAAATTTCTTTCAATGAACACTTAGAGTTTTCATAAACTTTAGTTTAGCTGAATCGAATAGCATAGACCCATATCAATAATTCAATTCAATCGAATTATTTAGGTGTAGCCAAACCCCGTTGGCAAATTAAACTTTTGAAAACATTTTCGAGAATGACGTGATGATGTTGTACTGTATTAACAGTTCGTTTGAGGATGCCGTCATTATATGACTTTGTCATAACACATCATACAATAGTGGAACAGTGATTTTCAGATCGGATTCGCACTAAGTATTCCTGTATTTACAACTCCATCACCTTTTTATCATCTCTGCACCAGGTTACATGGTACATGACTGATAAATAAAATATATTTTGATATTTCAAATCATTTGCGTCTAGCTAAAATAAGTAGCATAGACTAGACTTTAAACCGTTTCAAAAATGATTACGAGTCTACATATTTTTTTTAAAGGCACATAGTGCGTATTTAGCTTGATGTCAATCATTTCGAAGTCTAGCATAGCTAGGAGTTTCGGAAACTTAAGTCTTCACTAATAATCATTTGCTTAACAATCTATCTGTTCCAATTATCCTCACTTCTCCATTCACACACGACTATACCCAGTTCGTTAAACCACACTTATGAGTTCATTTACTTGCCACAATCATATGAGTTTAAGAACTTGTCCTAGTCATACCTTTAGCGTCCATTCGCTGAGGGGTTCATAAACATTTCATATAACTATGAATCAAGAATGTCACATAAGTATGAGTTTTAAGAACTCGTTCTTAACCTGATATTCTCTACCTATGACCTATCTATCTGTTATACACATGAGAAATTAATCACCCTCTTAACATGCATATAGAAAATAGCACGACACAAACATTTCAATGATTATCATTGTCAGAACTAAGTAGTTGTTACACCAAGTATAATTCCTCGCCCACACAAGGAATCATACAACTCAGCTGCTGACATGAATCCTCAATTGAATCCCACCTAACACTAACCCCCCTTTTCAATACGAATTTCATTCAACTCGTATTCGTAATCCTTTCCTGAATCTGTACCAATTCATAGTACAACTGTCACACAGTAATCTTGCTGTAAACTTTTCAATCATTAGATTGATTCTTATCCCTGCTATCATTTTATCAGATCACGGGGTGATCTCATCGTATTTATTACGATTCATTTCTATATCTTGATCGTTTTGTTTTACGATCTCCTATCCCTGCACTTTTAGTCTTTTAGACTTGATCTATTCATCACTACTGTTCACTTTATTATCAGAGTTAGGAAACTTTGTATCTTATAACTCTCCGAGATTCGTCTTTGAATCTTATCGACCGAACTAACTCTATGTGAGTTAGTACTTATCCTAATCACTGCAGTTATTAGTCTCAGGTATTCCTATCTAAGGTTCATAACCTACAGCTCTGATACCAACTGTGAGGGCCCCGAATCCGAGGTCCCGAATCACCGCGGATCCGGTTCGATCATTCTAACACTATTACTATATTTGCGGAAGATATAAGCATAAATTATTTATACAATACATTTTACACACTATTCTCCAAGGTCGAGTAACCTTAACTTATACACCAAATTCATAACTTAACTAACATATAACATTATTATCATTCAACACTATTACAAAACTAATCATGAACATTAACTATAGCTGGAACTGTCTTTAACCTTTCCTTATATCCGAAGCATTCGTCTTAATCTGTAATATTTTATCATGATATAGCAAGGGTGAGCATGAGAATTGCCCAGTAAGTTTAAATTCAATAATATAACGATATATCATAATTGAAAGAGTCTGAATAATAAGCTAGTTATAATTCAACAATATAATTGTGAACTAGCAGGAACAAATTTATGACTAAACAAGTATTATATATGAACAAATATATCTGAACCAACTGGTAATGAAGGTGATCAGCCTTTCATACCTGACTTATACATGTAATATGTACATAGTACAATTCATGGCAACCAGCAATGATTAACCATAAGATTATCCAAATGAAACACTCTTAGTTGAGTTTAGTAAAACAAACTTGCCTGAACCGTTGATTACCGCTATGCAATTTATATCGCTTCATCCGAAGACCTAGTATTAGTAATATAGATCTCTAATATTAGAATAATATCATTACAGTATAATACTACTATATATATAAACATAGAATAACCTAAACACATAACACAAAACCCTATCAGTCTATAACACACATAAGACTCAGTATCAAGTCAAACTATTGCAGTCTGAGTTGAGTTCGACAAAGTTCTAACGTCCCGACGGTCTAGTCAGAATTTTATCGAGTTTAAGTTCAACTAAACTCTGCCTAACACTTAACAATTATCTCAGATAATTTTATTTTCAGTCAAAATATTTTTCTAAGTCTTATAATAATTTTCAGATAATTATTATCATTTATCGAAAATTTTCAATCATTAAAACGTATTTAAATGAATTAAATACCACATAATTTCTTAATCATTAATATTTATTTATTAATGAAATACACATCATAATATTATAATATATTTATAATATCACAAAGTATTTTTAATACTTTAAAATCACCTTTATGATTTTTAAAGCGTTAAATCTATTATCCGATAATTGCTATTAATATTTTCATGATAAAATATCAAAAGTTATATTTTATAACTTAAAATATTTTTATAACACTTAAATTATTTTTATATGATTTTTAAATCATTAATTCTATTTTTCCTTAATTTATTTAATATATTCATTAAATAAATTAATTACCATTAATAATAATTTTTTTTAATGAATTTCATCACAAAATATTAAAAGTCACTTAAAATATTTTCTAATACCATAATATAATTTTTCATGATTTTTCATGAAATAAAACCATTTTTAAATAATTTATTTAATTTTGTAATTAAATAAATTAAATACCATTTATATTCCAAAAATATTAAATATTTATGAAATATACTTAAAATAATTAAAAACTATTTTTCAGAATTTAAAATAAATTTTTAGAAAATTTTAAGTATTTTTAGTAATTAAAATATATTTATTTCAATTAATTTAATAATTTTTGGAAATTAAAAATTAAAACTGTCACTAAAGGACCCTATAGCGACAGAACCGTCGCTATAGGTGTTCTTCGTGTTCTTGAGCAAGAACCCAGAACTTCATGGCAGTTAACAAGTAGGTAGGTTTGACCGTGAATAGATTCTTGGTCTTCATGATTTTGGGCTAGTACTGTTGTTACACATGTAGTATAAGTGTAATACTATAACTACAATTACATTTCCTGGCCATTCAACAAACCCATCAGAGAGATCTAAGCTCTCCAAATCATTGTCAGACCCAGTTCTTAAGTTTCTGGGTTTTCCAGAATCGAGATAGCTACTTTGAGCCTTTAAATCTTTGCCTTCCTAGCTTGGTTTGGGTGATATAATGGTTCAATCGTCTAAAGAACATGTCCGAGTCCATTTATATATCATAATATCATAACAACAACATAACATATGACAGATAATGGCAGGTCAAAGTAGGGACCAGGGTCTATTCTTGAGAAATCAGGGGTTTCCAGATTTCGTCCCCAGGCTGGTGGTCAACGAATGTTTGACCGGCTACAAATTTGTGTCGATGCAAGATCTGGTTAATCTAAGGGCTGGAATGTGTTGTCCTTATACTTCTCTACAAGCTAACAACAACAACTTGTCCAAACTAACAAACAACCGTGAGATCTAAAGCCTGGAAAAGCTTGTCAGAGTGTTCTTGAAATCTGGGGATTTTCTGGGCTGCCCATAATTGGTTTTTCGTGAACGGTCAACGGGTTTTGACCGTTCATATCAGGAGATCTAAGCTTGATCCGACCCTGTATCCAGTTTCAGATCAAAGCCTACATGACACAGAATATATCTATAACTTAAAACACAACATAGCATTAACAGGTTGAGATCTATGAGCTCTGACATATGGTTGTCAGGCCATATTTTTCAACTTTTCCATATTTCTAAAATCATCAAATCCGAGCATCAAAATGATATGGATCTAGGTTTTGACCACCCAGATCATCAAATGACACCCTCTAACACATATCTAAACAACAAACAACAACATTAACACAAAAGTTTAAGGATTTCTAGAATTAGGGTTTAAACCTCTTTAACATTTGATTCTAGGATCTGATCTTGATGATCTGATATTGGAAGACTAATATATGATATATGCTTAACTTATCTCACTTTCTCACTCTAAATTCCCAAAATTCTAGAGAGAGAAGGTCTTGGTGAAATGAAAAATAAAAGTGGTCTTTTCTCTCTCTTTAATCTTTATATTTGATATGATGCAAAGAATATGGCTATCCAATTGGCTAGATTATTGAGATTTTAAGTCAAGGAGTGGTTAGGGTTTGCTCACCAACCACAAATATGGCAATATTCTTACTCCAACCAATTAAAAATCAAAAAAGGGCATTATGGTCATTTTAATTTTATATTTAATGGCATTCTTGTCAATTAGCCAAACCCTTAGGGTTTAGGGTTTAGTTAGAGTTTAGGGTTTAAGCCATTTAGGTTTAGACCCTTAGGTTTTAGAAATTAAATTCTAGAATTTCTAAATTAGGTTTTCAAAAATAAAAAAATATAATATTTCTAAATTATAATTAGAATTTTCTAATTATATTAAAATTTCTTAATCATAACTCTAATCTTTCTAATTAGGATTAATATTTCTTAATTAAAATCGCTAATTTAGCAATTAGGGTCGTAGTTGGTCATTTAGGGTTTTAAACCCAGAATTAAGTTTTCTAATAGAAAATTAATTTTCTATTTTAGAAATTAGATTTCGTAATTAGATTTGGGTTTGCTAATTACTTAAGCTTTACCCTAAATAATCTTATAATTATTTACACTTACGCCATTAAGTTCCCAATTTAGGATTTTATACACCGAATTAGGGTTTCGAATTCCCAGAACTGAAATTAGGGTTTACAGAAGCAGTTTCTAGGGTTTCTTGTTAAACGCTAGGGTTTTCTAACCGAACGCTAACGTTCTTAATATATACTTAGGGTTTGTTATAGATATCGATTATCTGGTCAACCCTTAACCCTTAAGCACATATTGTACACATATACACAGAACATATTCACATATTACTTACTCCTGAATAATTCACTTAAATCCTTCACAGAATTTTGAAATCCTCAAAATTCCTTCTTAAAAATATCATACGCATACACTTATTTTCTGTCTAGTTTCTAATTTTTAACCCTAAATTAATTAATTAAAATTTTAAAAATTTTTAAATTCTCGGGTTGTCACAGCTGGGACTCAGCTTAACAAAATAATCCACATCATCGAATCACCCTTGCACTACGGCCAAGGATATTCTTTAGTATCATGACCACAATTATCCATGCACTACGGGCCAAGAATATTTGTGTATTCATTAATGGTCATGCTCATGCCAACAACTGTCCATCAATGCACTACGGGCCAATGAGGACTTTTACCACATCATTTGTAACATTACAATCATGATTATACCGAATAATCCCTGGTCATAATCATACCAAGTCCATCTATGCACTACAGGCCAAAGATGACTTTCAACATTTTATAAACATGAGGATGATGACAATGATATAAGAATTCAATAAAACAAGTTCAAGAATTAATTTGTCCAAGAATTAACAACGTCCAAATTGTCAACATGATACTGCTTTGTGGAGTAAAATTCAAGATTGCTTAGAAGAATATTTTCATGAAAAGATACTGGATGAAACGCAATTATCAAGTATATTTCATGGAGTATAGAAGTCAAAACTTAACCAACTGAGTATAATAAAGAATGAGATAACAAAAGAAATCATCATGCATGCGATAGACCGCACAGACAGGTTATTCCAACAGAATAATAAATAATGGAACCAGGTCTGGCGTAAAACGCACAGACAGAATATTCTAACAGAATAATAATAAAGACGGAACCAGGTCCGGTGTAAAACACACAGACAGGATGTTCCAACAGAATAATAATAAAGACGGAACCAGGTCCGGTGTAAAACACACAGACATGATGTTCCAACAGAATAATAATAAAGACGAAACCAGGTCTGATGTAAAACACACAGACAGGATGTTCCAACAGAATAATAATAAAGACGGAACCAGGTCCGGTGTAAAACACACAGACAGGATGTTCCAACAGAATAATAGAAGAATGTTACCAAGTATAGGGTAGACCGCGTATACAGGTTATTCCAACAGAATAATAAGAAATAGAATAACAACAGTTCTCTTCATGAATAAGAAAGAATAACACCCCTTACCGTTTTAAAGAAGAACTGAAATAAGGAAGTAGTTAAGTAGCAGAATACTTTTCTTCTCTGTCTCTCTATAGTTTCCCTCTATAGTTTCTCTCTTTAGAGTTCAGTGAATTCGTAAGAAATAATGACGGAATGAGCTGCTATTTATAGAAAAATAGAATGCATAGTAACTAATCCATGAACGGTCCAGATTGATTACTTTAATCTGACGGTCCATATTTAAAGAAAAATCTTTTAAATAAAATATAATATATTCTATTTATAGAATAACTTTAATAAAGTATTCTATTTTATATCAAAAGATGTTTCTGTTTTATTACGTTAATAATACGAATAAAACAAAACTTCATTATCGCTAAATAATTCGTATTATTAACTGACAATAATTGAATCAAACTGAGTGACTTCTCACATAAGCATTAATAATCAATACCGTGTTCTACTATGCAACCACACGTGTTACTGTACTTTTACTACCGAGTAGTTCAACAGTATCAATGGTAAAACTTCCGCCGTTATTTTTAATAAAATATTTTTGTCGTTTTCTCAATCTGACAATAATTCCGTTGTGGGGTCCACCAATGATTGTGTCGTTGTACGAATATTCCCTGTTAAAACGAATATTCCCCGACCAATCGAATATTATATAACAACTTGCGTACTTTGCAAAATTTATAAATATTACCCACAACTATAACATTATATCAAATTAACTCTATAATATTCAAAAATGATATTTATAGAAAATTCATCTTTATAAAAGTTGGGGTCTTACAGAGTTTCCTAGGGTTAGCAGGGTACTATCGAAGATTTATCCAAGATTTTTCGAAGATAGCTACCCTGTTGACTAATTTAACAAGGAAGACGGTGAAATACATATGGACGGAAGATAGTTTTCAAGAACTGAAGAAAAGATTAAGTGAAGCGCCTGTTTTGTCATTGCCAGATGACACAGGAAATTTTATAGTGTATAGTGATGCTTCGCATAGGGGATTTGATTGTGTGCTTATGCAACATGGCAAAGTCATTGCGTATGCGTTACGGCAGTTGAAGGATTATGAGAAATTTTATCCTACTCATGATCTGGAACTGGCCGCAGTAGTGTTTGCCCTAAAGATATGGAGACATTATCTTTATGGAGAAAAATGTGAGATATATACGGACCATAAGAGTCTAAAGTATATCTTCACTCAGAAGGAATTGAATATGAGGCAGAGAAGATGGCTAGAGTTGATAAAGGATTATGATTGTGAAATCCTGTATCACTCTGGAAAGCCAATGTAGTTACCGACACCTTAAGTTGGAAGGGTCGGGAAAAGTTGTCTATGTTAACGGCTCAAGATGAGTTAATAACAGAGATGGCTAGTATGGAAATAGAAGTAAAGATGTCGAGTGATTCAAAGCAGATACTCTTTGAGACGGAG
This sequence comes from Panax notoginseng, assembly GCA_016801055.1. Taxonomy (NCBI): domain Eukaryota; kingdom Viridiplantae; phylum Streptophyta; class Magnoliopsida; order Apiales; family Araliaceae; genus Panax; species Panax notoginseng. Next base: position 33,244,432 of record CM029012.1, on the reverse strand, counting down.
ATGTAATCTACCATCGTAGAAAGAGTCAAGGAGGTACAACTCAAGACAGACGAGTGTAACCAAATGAAGAAGCAGTTATCCGAGAAGGAAGATACTAAGTATAGTCTTGATAATGAGGGATTATTAAGATTTGAAGAAAGAATTTGGGTTTCGAATGAGAAAGAATTAAAGGAGCAAGTGTTACAAGAAGCTCATAGTTCGAGGTACTTGACACATCCTGGAAGCACTAAGATGTATCAAGACCTTTGACAGAGTTTTTGGTGGCCAAACATGAAGAGAGAAATAGCAGAGTATGTGAGTACGTGCTTGACTTGTCAAAAAGCTAAGGCCGAACATCAACGACCCAGTGGCTTATTACAGTCATTGGAGATTCCAGAATGGAAGCGAGAGCATATTACGATGGATTTCGTGGTGGGACTTCCGACGACAAATAAAGGGTACGATGCAATTTGGGTAATAGTGGACCGGTTGACGAAGTCGGCTCACTTTTTGCCAATCAAGGTCAAGTATAACTTAGACCAATTAGCTAAACTTTATGTTAAGGAATCATTTCCAGACATGGAGTACCAGTATCGATTGTGTCTGATCGTGATCCATGATTCACATCGAACTTTTGGAGGAGTTTGCAAGAATAGTTGGGAACACAGCTGAAGTTAAGCACAGCGTATCATCCTCAGACTGATGGGCAGAGCGAGAGAGCAATTCAGACGTTAGAAGACATGTTGAGGTCTTGCGTCATGGATTTCAAGGGTAGTTGGGATGATCATCTACCGCTAGTAGAATTTGCGTATAACAATAGTTATCATGCAAGCATAGGTATGCCGCCTTATGAAGCTCTGTACGGAAGAAAGTGCAGGACACCGTTGTGTTGGGATGAGGTGGGAGAACGCCGTATGCTAGGACCAGAATTGGTGCAACAGACAGCGGATGTGGTAAAGTTAATTCGAATGCATCTCGTCATAGCTCAGGACAGACAGAAGAAGTATGCGGACTCACATAGACTAAGTCAAGAGTTTGAGATGGGCTCGTATGTGTTTCTAAAGGTATCTCCTTGGAAAGGAAAGATACGTTTTGGAAAGAAAAGAAAGTTAAGTCCAAGGTTTATAGGACCTTTTGAAGTATTAAAACGGGTGGAAGAGGTAGCTTATATGATAGCATTACCTCCAGACCTAGAACGTATACATAACGTGTTTCACGTAACGGTATTACGTCCATATAAGCCAGACTATAAGCATGTAATTGAGTATGAGCCGATTCATATCGAGAAGGACTTAACATATGAGGAATCGCCGATACAAATCATTGATAGAAAGGAACAAGTTCTAAGGAACAAGGTATTACCATCAGTAAAGGTATTATGGAAGAACCGCGATGCTGAGGAAGCAACGTGGGAGCTAGAAGAACAGATGAAGAAAAAATTTCCCCATCTATTTGGTTAGAGTAGGACGAGATTATGGGGACAGAATCTTTATAAGGGGGGAAGAATGTAACGACCGAGAAATTCGAATCTTATTGTAAAATGATTTTATTAAATTAAATAATAATAAAATCTTATTCTATGTGTTATCAAGATGGTTGTCGTTATATAACCTATTGATGTTAGAATGTCGTGGTATTTGAGCTACGTGGATGAATTAAAGTGTTTGAATTTTCAAGACGAAAATAAAAGTTTTCCGAGAAATTTTCTAAAAAAAAACTATTCATCGGAATTTGCTCGGGATATAATTTTGAATTTCCGAGAAATACGTAATGATGGAATAACAAGGTAAGATTATGTAATAAAAATCTAATTATGCAAAATGTAATATTTCGCTCGTGGACTTAATTTATAAACAATAAGGAAGTCGAAATAGTAATGAATAAGTAATAATAGTATGATACTTAAGTATTGTACAAAGTAATGAAAAGAGTATAATACGAAGTATTATACGAGTTAGTATGAAGAATGAATTATCATATATAAATTCTATATGAATTGGAATACGAAAATAACACATAAATTATATGTACTAGATAATGTTAATGGACTTGGAAGATTGATTAACAATTATTAAAGTCCAAGTAAATTAAATGTTAAGGCCCAATTATTGGTTAATAAACAAGTTAGTGTTTGTTAATGTAAAGTCCAAGGATTTAGTTAATCCAAGACCAAGCTAGAATCCATGAGTGGTATGACCCATGGGGCAAACCATATTTATATGGTTGAATGTGGTGACCAAGTAATGTGGTAACCAAGTAATATGGTGACCAAGTAATAAGAGTAATGGCCAAGCATAGGATAAATGTTGTGCCTTACAAGTAATGAATAGTAAGGAGGTGGGATTGTTTTAAAGACCAAACTACCCTAACCTTGCAAGTTCTATAAATAGAGAAGGCTTGCTAGTCATTTAACAAGTTACAAATAAGTCACTTCCATAAGTAAGAAGAAGAAGAAGAAGCTACTTACCAAGACTTCAAAAGTAAGACTTCTTCTCCATTATCTTCTATCTCTACCATGATAGGTTAATAAGAAAAGTTTGGATTAAGGAACATGAATGTTAAAAAGTAAGAAGAATGAGTAAGCAATGAACTTAAGTCACATAAGTTGGTAATAAGTCATTTAAGTTAGCATAAGTTATAAACTTATGTGAAAGTATTATGAACTTGTAATGAGTTTATTAAGAGAAATGATATGGATGTAAAAGAAATTGTATAATCATATGTATCATGTATACATAAGTAAAGTTATATGTTAAGAACATATAAGGTATGATGATTAAGAAACTTTAATTGTCATAAGTCATGAATAATGAAATCTTAAGTAGTTTATAATTTGATAAAGTTATAAGCTGATGAAGAAATAAATCTAAAATCCAACAATGAATATAAGTTGTTGTAATAAGTATGTTAATATGTTCACATGATGAATGGAATTCATTGGTAATGTGGAACAAATCATAAGAATGAAGATTTGCCGGAAATTGCACGATTGGACGATAATCGTCGAATTCGTGAAATTCTTGGAATAGAAGTCAAATTTTGTGTTTAAACTCGGAACCGTTGTTTTCCAATGGAGACAAGTCATATTTGGCATTTAAGAGTTGCAGACTCAAAAATGACCGGATTCCGACTTAGAACGAATAAACGAGCGTTGAACGGTCACGAACGTTTATCGTTTTCGTTAAAAATGAATCAATAGGTGAAGTTTTAGCAACCAAAGTCAAATAGATAAAATTCTTGCATGAATGCGTTGATTACATAATTTGTGAATCGTAGGCTTTTGAACGAGCCAATTCGGACTTATAACGAAGAAGTTATGCGTCCGGGAAGTTCACAAAATTTAAAAACTGAAATTGTTTTCTGGTGCACAGAGTTGGCGCCGCGGCGCCAACCCTAGGCTAAATGAGTCGCGCCGTAGCGCGTAATAGTAGCCGAGCACACTGCAAGAGTTCGCCGCAGCGCGAACCGTAGTACAATTTATGGCGCCGCAGCGCAATGTACAGTACAAAAAGTTTCTGGAGTGTGGCGCCGCAGCGCGGCCCATTAAGTAAGGACTCGCGCCGCAGCGCCAAGTCTGGAACAATGATAGTATAAGGCTCACGCCGCATCACGAGATGTAAGCATAAAGCTGGCGCTGCAGCGCCAGTCTTAGAACAAAGATAGTAATGAATGTTTCTAAGTACACAGAAATGAAAGCTAATTGTTTTGAAAGTAAACACAACTTAAGAAATGTAATGCAACTTGTTTAAACTTTGTTAAACCTTAAGGATGTTGTATAAAAGTTGAGATAACTTGTCGAATATAAATGCAAGGATAATGATAAACCGGAACGAATAATAACTGAATCTAATACACAATTAGATTGAGAAGAAGGGTATGATATAATCATATACATACTTGATTATATGTGACCTAATGTAAGGCATTATGTGATCATGTATTGTAGAGACTTGAAAGACTTAAACATAAAGTTAATTTACGGTAGCAGACGCTAAAGGCAAGTATTCTCACTCTTGTCTCAGTTCAATCTGAACAAGTTTTTGAGGTTAATGTATTCTTTCGTATGAATTAGGGTATGTTGAAGTTAAAGCCAATCCCTTGGCTAGACTTGGTAATTTATTCATCTATTATCAAATGTTGTTGTCTTTTGTCAACTACTCGATATGGTTTTTAAAAGAAGACTGAAATGTTAAACAAATGTTTTGTCGGTAAAACGACAGGCACGTGAGGTTGCCAAATGATTAAACGTACATACGTTTAATGGATGTAGTGTTGATCAACATAGAGTACAATAGGCTGATCACCTAGAAGTGCTCATAAGTAATATCGGGCTTACGGACTTGTTTCCGGGTTGTCCTTTTTCAATAAAGAATGAATGCTCGAGGTCTTTGACCGGAGTAAATGTTTTACTAAATATTGTTATGATTGTAAAACATTTTGAAAGAAAAAATGAAGTGCTATTTTGAATTAATAATAGTACTTCATAACTATTGTTTAGTTGTTGAAGATATACGACTCGTATGTGTCAGGCATGTTGTTATTGAATTGTTATAGTTGCTGAGCTAGTTATGCTCACTCTTGCTTGAACCATATGAATGCAGCTAAGACTGAACGTCCCGAAGGATCGAAAAAGGATAAAGGAAAAGCTAAGGCAGATTGTTAAGTTGTCTTGTAATAGAATAGGTCTAATGTTGTAATGTACCTGATATTATGACAAGGAACCTTTGTAATGGGTATAGAACCTGGGAAATGTAAATATTACTTTAAATATATAGATATTATGCTCGTTCTTTGAGACTTTCAATTGAATGAATGTATGAATGATTGTACAGTATAGCACCATCTGTCGGGTTGGAAGATACCCGGATTTGGGGGCGCTACAGGCTTGCAGATCAACCTGACAGTGTGAAAAGAGATGGATTAAGAATTAATCTTAAGGTGCCAATGGATTCACAATTTCATATGATTTGGTATTCATATACTACCTAAGGGTTCCAATTTGTGTCAAAAATTATCACAGTATCAGCAGCTTGAAGATTAACATCAACACCTCCAGCACGAATGCTAACACCACATAAAAGCAGTGTAGCTAGGTAAATTCAAAAAGACGTGAACATGCGTTGAACTGGGAAAATCTACATAAGCACAACCCTCTAGAAATAGTAATTATACATGAGTCAGTGTCCACATTTCTTGCCCCAAATGCTATGTTTACAATTTTACAATGTACATGTTTCCTGTACGGTTGTACCTAGGTCACTTAACAGGAGTATACCATCTTAAAAAGGATTGATAAAATGTGAATTTAGGGTCTTGGTTATATGGGGGCAAATCTCAGTGAAATGATTAAATACTCAAATATATCTAAGCTAATTAAAGCACCCAACGACATCCCCTTCAAGATGCAAGTAGGATAACTCTGTCATTTCAAAGTTTGCAACTAAAACAAAAATTGCAAGTGCCCGTTCGCCTAATACAGGCTATAACACCAGACTAATTAACTATGATTCTTCAAAAGTATCAGTTTATCTTTGATAAGAGGAGTCAGCATCAATTTCACTCTACCAACTGTTGAAATACCTAAGCTCCAAAAAAAATCTACTTTTAAACATTATATAATGAACCACATATAAACAACACTTATTACCTGAGCAAAAATATAAAATATGGAGAACCAAGTTTGTTGAACTGATCAATCAGGGCTCCTCGGTCACCCCCAGATGTATGACCATCTAGGCGGAGGTACTTATACTGTTTCTAGTACAGATAATCCTCCATAACGTCAAGGAGCCTGGTCATTGTTGAAAAGAGAAGAACCTGCAAAACGAAAAACTTTAAATCAAACTAGCAAATCTTCGAATAAAAGAGCATTGTGAAGTGCACTGATATCTTTTCATTTTATAAGAAAAATCAAACTATGAGGACCCACCCCAAAGAACAAATTGATTTCTTAATAAGAAATATCACACACACATGGGAAAAAATAATTTTACAAACAGTAAGCATTTAAAAGTCATAGAACTATTTAAACTTTATTAGAAAGCAACAAAAGCAGAGCACAACAATAATTGCAGCGACTAATTTAGCCTTTTTTTAAATTAAAAAAAATAGTAAATATGAAGAGAATAAAAAAGAGTCCCAATACTACCTTCTACAATAAATATATTACCATAGGAAACAAAGCCTGAGGCAGATCAGTCACTTTATGATCAATAAAATTAGCTATAAGTGGAAAAATACACAAGCATCGTCATACCCGATGATCGGTTACTTTTAGCTTGGGCATTATTCGATCTAACATCTCGAGCTTCCCAAAAAGTCTCACAACATTCGGCAGGTAATGCTTAGGGATAAAATAATGAACCTACATACAGTAAATTGAAATTTAGCAACAAAAGAACATATCAATATCCATAAATTTTGGGCAAACCATGTCAAAGAAATGGTTCTTCACTCCCATCTTTAATGTCCTCTAGGAGAATCATATAGAACCTAACAAAAGGGAACATACCTCCTCTACATGAAGCAGACTGAGATAGGGATGATTGCATATATTCCGTAGCTCCATAACAAAGTTATGGACTGATCGAGCCTAATATATTGATGTTAATGTAAGAACAAATATAAATATTGGTTGAAAACGTGTGTGTGTGTGTATATATATATATATATATATATGTGTGTGTGTGTGTGTGTGTGTGTGTGTGTGTGTGTGTGTGTGTGTGCGCGAGTGTGCGCACGCTAAAATATGTCTATCGACTAGTTAAATTAGTTTGTGAATGTTGATGTTAATAGGTATGGATGAATATACGAGAATAGAACACTGAGATAGCTTGTACCTATTTAAATATAAACTTTGACAAAATTGTAAAGATTAAATAAACCTTTGAAGTCCCAAGTGCACCAAGATTTTCTTCTACTCTCTTCATCAGAAGTTTCTGATATGCAGACGCCTCACATCTCACAAGTCTTTCAATCTTTTCAGGCAGTTCATTTTCAACCTAACAATTGCATTTCGAAAGATAACATCAGTAATAATTCAAGTAGATCCAAGTCTATGAAATTCAACATCAGTATAATTTGAGTAGATTCAAATTATGAGTATGCGCGAAATGGAAACTTGAGCAACACTTTACAACACATGATTATAACCATGATTGAAGTTTAGTAGCATATAATAAAGGCAAATTAATGCCACAAAATATAACAAAAATGAAGCATCAGAAATTTATCTTTGCCCACCAAACTATGAGAAACACTTGCTGAGGTATACGATTTGCACAAGGAAATATTAACTTCCTTAGTAACTTTCAAACAATTATCCATCACCTTGAGATCGACAAGAAGAAACTCATTACAAAACATGTCTTCTAGCATGTGCTCATTTTTCTATGTGAAAAAACATAGAAACGTCCACAAGTGCAAAGAGCATAACAAGAACATAATAAACACAAAGATACGAGTAACAGAAGTAAAAGAGGAAAACCAATATAAACTAAGGCTCTATTTTAATAATTGAACTACAATGGAGAGGAAAGGAAATGAAAAAGAATAGGAGAGATAAACAAACCCAACTCTATGGGCTACAAACTAGTGTAGGCTAAAATTATCTCTCTTTATGTGTCTACGCATACACAAATTACTTCAATTATAGGATATCATAGAAGCTATTGATAGCAGTGTAGATGACAAACGTCAATTATTCATCACCTAAACCTTCAGTAGAGTACATTGGAATAAATATATAGTAGATATTATACTACAACAGTTGAAAATGAACACCTTTCATTTCATATCTTAACATATCAAAATTGTACTGATTGGGAGAGAGGAACCCCTCAAACCCTTAAATTAAATCGGTAAGTATCTCCTCAGCATTTGCTTCCCCGTGACCGCCAATCCAATTACCACGCACCTATAGTCCCAGCCACAGCCGCCGATCTCGGCTCAGCAGCCGCCTTATACAGAGCTCCCGTCCTGAGTCCCACCACCACACTATTAAAAATATCATCAGCGTCCCTCACAGCCACCATCCCGCTCTCTAACCCGGCATACATCAACCCAATCACGCCCGCCCGGTTGCCGAACTTCTAACCCGTGTGGCCAGATGCATTAAGAATTCGATTAACCCGGAGCTTCGTGGTATCTCTCGACTCTGAGGACTTAATACCTTCAATAAGGCCTTTTCTGGCACCAGAAACAGAGCCTGTGAGGTAGCCGATGCCAGTATAGTAAGTGAGATTCTCGCCCCAGGAGTGGCGCTGGGCGATGGATTCTTCTTGGAAGAGAAATTCGGGGGAAGTGGGGAGCTTGTGGGGAGCTTGTAGAGATTCTAAATGGGGACTTGGAGATCCTGATAGGGGTTGTAGAGACGATTGAAGCTAAGTATTTGAGAGAGTTTTCAATTTATATTCGATGGAAAGGTTTAGAAGGAGATTGGGGAGGATATACTAGGGGCAGAGTGTTAGGGCAAAAGGGGGACGGATATGGCTGTTGGCTAAAAATCCAACGCCACTTTAAAAAAATATTTTTTTAAACATTATCTTAATTTTTTTTAAACGATTTTATTTTTTAAAGAAATTTATAAAAAATAAAAATATGATCCAATACCAAATTAATTGGCATTATAACTTTTTTTAAATTTTTTTATAAAGCAAATTTGTGTTTATAAGTCATTTTTTATGTTTATTCTCTGTCGTCGGCGTTGAAAATGAAGGAGTATATAAGACTTCAGCTATAAAAAATAAAAATAATATTTCTAACGTCAATTAAAGTGACGTTGCATCTTACTCTTCTTTTTTATAAATTCGTTTTTTTAAAAAATTTTAAATAAAATAGGGATTAAATTGATATTACATTAATATGGGTCAAACTAACTTATTAGGAAAGACATATAAGTCATTTTTATATAATTTTATTCTGTTTTAGTTCATAAAACATAATAAATTTTTCTTCATCTTTTATGTTTTCTCTTAGAACTGATAGTATTATAATTTAATTTTATAATATATTTGGAAAAAAGGTAAAAGGAAAACTAGGAATAGCTAGGGGTATACCATTACTATTCTTCTTTTTATGTTTTATTTTTGGACTTAAAAATATGTTCATGATTTAAGTTACTCCATCTGTCTAAGAATAAAAGTTCTTATTATTTTATTTAATCTCAAGTTAAATATTTACTTATATATATATATATATATATATATATATATATATATATATATATATATATATATATATATATCAGTAGAATAAAAATATTTATCCTTGAAGTCACTTGATTGAATAAAAGTTATTATTATTTTATGTAATCTCAAGTTAAAGAACTTACACACCATTGGTGCAACTTAATTGGTCTATGCCGGAATCATTGGCGCGACTTAATCGGTGTAGTTTGGTCGATTTTTGGTGCAATTTCGGGAGCGATTTCGATTCCTTGCTCATCCCTTGCCAAAAAGTATATATGTAAAATAACGAGTTACAAGAAAAATTCATATAAATTATTTTAGAAATTAATTATATTTTTTTTCAAAATTATATTTTAATTATATATATTTTTTAATTTCTTTGATCTCTTGTTTTTATTTACAAACATCAATATTTTTTTATGTTTATTCTCTATTATCGGCGTTGGAAATGAAGGAGTATATAAGACTTCAGCTATAACAAAATAAAAATTCTAACGCCAATTAAAGTGACGTTGCATCGGTTGTCACGAGTACTATTTCAACAACCATAATCTATACTGTTGATCGCAATATTGGATGGCACGGATTGAAATGGATTTCCCCCTTGCCGCTAAAAGCTATAGCGACATGAGAAATTACTCATTTGCCCCGCATTTGCTCATGTGCTACACTGTCTACCGCTAATAGTTATGGCGGTAGTGTAGTTAACTAATAAATTAGAATGGCTCAGCGGTAGCTTAATAGTCCAGTAACCCATAGGTCTTAGGTTTGAAACCTACCTGGGATATTTTTGCTTCTTATATTATATTTTTTGTGTATTAGATAAATTCTATTACCATATATATATATATATATATATATATATATATATATATATATATATATATATATATATATATAAATTTTCTCTAAATATTCATATAAATATTTTTAAACAAATATTTATATAAATTTATAAATATTTCATCTAAAATTTATAAAATTTAGATATGAATATTTGTTATAAATATTTATATGAATATTTGTTTACATATATATATTTATATATAAAAATATTCATAGTTACTTTATATATATTTAGTTTAATGTTGAGATTTGTTTAGTATTTTATTTAGTTTGATAAGAAATTTTGAAAAGAATATGTGTGTGTGTGTGTGTGTGTGTGTGTGTGTATATATATATATATATATATATATATATATATATATATATATATATATATATGTACATACGTACATATAAATATGTGGACGGGTTGCGGTGGCGAATATTGAACTTTATCCCAAAAAAAGAATGTTGATGCACAGATTTGAACCCAAGACCTCCAGTTTAGAATATTGATCCAATGACCACCCAAGCACCTGGTCCTAGTTGCTATTAATATCTTAATTTAAGGTAACATTTTAATAGTCGTTGCAAAAAATTGTATAAAATATGCAACGAAAATAAAAATTGCTGCCAATGAATGTGGTCCATATTAGGCAACGAAATATAGCAACAAAAAAACTTTCATTGCCCACGATGAGGAGAAATCAAGTGGTTAGAAATTTTGCAACGAATTTTTAATGAATTTTTTTTTCCAAATTTTACAACTACTTATGAATTTCGTTGCAAAAAGTGAAAGCCTGACACAATCTGCAACGAAGGACAAGTTTCGTTGCTAAACATACACTTTTAGCAACGACTTATAAAGTCGTTGCCTGAGAAATCGTTGCTAAAGCCCCATTTTTAGCAACAAAAAAACTTTTGTTGCCCAAGATGACAGGAAAGCAAGTGGTCGAAAATTTTGCAACGAATTTCTAACGAAATTTTTTCCCGCCAACGAATTAGCAATGAAATTTTGCAACAACTTATAAATTTCGTTGCTAAAGGCCCATTTTTTTGTAGTGTCACACCTTACCAATGTTGATAGCCTCCCGTTTGAGGTCGTGGTATGATAACATGTCACCTCTAGATAGGGTGATAGTTGATCAGTTATTACAGCATTCTATGACTCTCTTGATATTTTAGGTTCCTGCAGGCTTTGTAGAGGGAATGCTGGAGCATTGGGTACCGGAGAGGAAGATTTTTTGGTTTGGGACCCAGGAGTTGACTCCTACATTAGAGGAGTACGAGCGGTTGGTGGCTTTGCCCTTAGACAGACCTTGCGGTCGTATGGCTATCGGAGATATACGCAGGTAGTTCATGACCCTTACCAGGTTGCGACAAAGAGTAGTAGAGGATGAGATTACATCCGACAATGTATTGTCCCAGTATTTCCTGATAGATAGATTCGGCTCATTGGACAGCTACGCACGATATTCTGAGGATTTTACCACACCAGAGGATCAGTGGCATTTGGCCAGAGTTGATGTACACGTGATGTGCATAGTGGCGTATGTGTATATGCCACAATATATGGATGAGATTGACATAGGTGTCATCATGGCAGTGAAAGCTCTCAGGAAGGGTCATACCATCATCCCGATGATCATGGCAGAGACGTTGAGGTCGGCCACGTTTTCCAGCACCTACCCTGTAGGGGTATTTACAGGTAGCTCGGTCATATTATACATGTGGTTTATGTCATACTTGACACCGATTGGTACTTTTCACCGACACGGGTACTGCTTTACCCATGATATAGCTATGTCTTACTCCTTTCAGCCATCGGAGTGTATAGACGCTATGTCTTGGTCAGTATTCTTGGGAGGGATCAGAGATTTGTTTGGCATCCTGTCGTGTACATGGCTCAGTTCACCCTATAGCTTCATTACTCACGCTCTGAGCATAGATTATCTCCCTCTGGCTGGTTTGAGGGGCATGACTACCTACCACCCATTGGCTATGATGTCACAGTTTGATCAGTTCCAGGACTTCCATCCTTTTGAGAGGGCATTAGGTCAGTGTGTAGCTTCTCGTCACTTATCAGTAGTGGACCGATCCTGGGTGTATGCTTGTTGGGATCAGCGTGAGAGAGCTATTTTTTCTGTTAGCCATTCGGGCTATTCTCCAGAGTATTCTGCATGGATGGAGACAGAGACTTCATCGGCTGCGATAGTATCCACAATGTCGGATATTGATTCAGATGGTGGAGAGCCCATAGAGAACATTGATTCTTACACCGAGGAGGAGCCATTCACTTGGTTGCCAGCAGCTCTTGTAGATTCTCCCAGTATAAGTGCTACTATGATCCAGCATTCAGCATAATATTTTGACCAGAATCTTCATCTGATGACCTTTGAGAGGGATCAGGCTAGAGCCCTGATGTTGACAGCTCTTGATGGGAGAGATGCCGCTCTATTAGAGAGAGACGAGGCATTAACACATAGAGATGTCGCTATTGAGGAGCGGGATGAGGCCAGATCAGCCAGAGATGTAGTGATAGTCGAGAGGGATAGCGCTATATTTTTCTGGGATGTAGCGGTTACAGATAGTACCACAGTGAGGTCCCTTACTACTGGCATGATTGAAAAGATGAGCACATATATTGATGAGCATAGTGTCACCATGCAGATGGTTGTAGATCTGTTAGCTCGTGTGGATACCCTTGTGCAGGAGACCACAACGTTACCTTCTTTTGAGAGAGATGCCATGTTGGGCTTGATAGCTCGCATATACACTGATTTATAGATGGGCTTATATTTTCCTGCACATACTAGCTTAGCCATTTTGTCATGTACAGTTCATATTGTATATATCAAACAACATTATATATAGCAGGGAAATATATTTTTGATCACTTCCCTTTTAGTTATGCCTTGTTACTTGCTTGATATTTGCATGTTTCTCCAAGACTTGTGATCTTGATGTAGTTTGATTCCTCCTTGATGGATGGACATTGAGCTCTCTCAGGATATTTCAGATTGGATCGTTGATCTGTGTGTATTTTCTACCATCTTTGGTGTCTTGAGACTAGTTTCTGTATGTAGATGTAGAGAGGAGTGTGACTTTCCTCTCTGAGGTTGACCACACCACAGATGGTCGCCAGTACTCCTTTGTATGGGGGAGCCCAGTTAGTTCCATCTCTTATGGATTGGTGTTTCTCTTTGAGGAGTCAACCGCAGCTTAGATGGTCGCTCATTCTCCCATTTATGGGGAGGTTAGGTAGATCCATCCCTTTGGTCTGAAGCCGATGAAATGTGGTGGATTGAATGATAATCCCAGTACCGTTGACAAGTTTTTCTTTTTTTGGTAGGGGGTTAGACCGTACCATGAATGGTTGCCTACGTACTCCTATTAAAGAGGAGATCAGGTCTATATAGTTCAAACCTGGTGTAAGAGGATTAATGTTGTATGTGGCAAAAGAGTGTAGGAATGTGTTTATAGAGAAGGGTGTAGAAATGTTTTTATTATTTTTTTTATTGCGTCCGGACCATATAAAATATGGCTGCCTACGTACTCCCGTGTATCAAGGAGATCAGGTCGGCGTAGTTCGCCCCTTGTTCAGGATGATTTACAGCCAAAGAAAAGTTTGATTCCATGCTCAGGATAAATTGCAGGGGAGAAAGTTTAATCCTATGTACAGGACAAACTTTGGGTGTGAAAAGTCTTATCCCTAGTGGGGTAAAACTGCGGGTGTGAAAGGTTCAATCCCTGGTGGGATAATCGGAGTTGAGTAAGAGCTCAAAACCAAGTTGAGAAAATGATCTGGCGATCCGAAACCAAGCTGCTGGTTAGAAAAGTGTGTTTGTCCCTGATGGGAAAGATGAGTGTGAAGAGAAGTTGTATGTAGTGAAGGGTTAGAAAACTTGAAATGACTGGGGATCTGGTGATCCAACACCAAGATGTTTGCTTGATGGTGACCTCAGACATAGTACCGTTTCACGGTGTCCGAGTTGATAAGCTGTGGAAATTCATCGTCGTCCATTTCCTATAATCTGAGAGCACCTCCTGTCAATACCTCCTTGACAATAAATGGGCCTTCCCAGTTCAGGGCGAATTTTCCCTTAGACTGATCTTGGTTGTCAATGATCTTCTTGAAAACCAAGTCGTGTTGTTTAAACTGTCGTAGCCAGACTTTTCTATTGTAGGATCTGGCGATCCTCTATTGATATAACTGACCACGGAGTTGAGATGTTTAATGTGGAATTTAATGCATAATTCCTCCATTTTGTTGTTGAGGTTCTTAGCATTGTCCGATATAATTACCTCTGGTTGTCCATATCGACAAATGAAATTGTTTCTAATGAAAGCAATGATAACTTCTTTGGTAACCCTGGGGAAGGAGGCTGCTTCTACCCACTTTGTGAAGTAGTCGATCATGGTGAAGATAAACTGATGCCCATTACTGGCTTTGGGCTTGATAGGCCCCATCACGTCCATTCCCCACATTGAGAAGGGCCAAGGAGAACTCATATTATAGAGTTCCCTTGGAGAGACGTGGATATCATTCCCATGAATTTGGCATTGATAACATCTCTTGACGTGATCATCATAGTCCGCTTTGAGAGAGAGCCAGTAATGCCCTGTTCTTAAGATCTTCTTTACAAGTAGAGGGCCGCTCATGTGTGGGCCACATACTCCACCATGGATTTCATCCATGAGCCTCTGAGCTTGGTCCTTGTCCAGACATCTGAGGAGACCTAGTCCTGCATCTCTTTTATAAAGTGCATCTCTGCTCAGGTAGAATTTCATAGCCAGTCGATGAATCCACCTTCGTTCAGTCAGGCTCGCCTCAACGGGTGTAGATCCATCTTGTAAGTACTCCTTGATAAGCAGATACCAAGCGTGCTGGATGGGAGGTAGCTCATCCGATACTTATCTAATGTAATTCCCATAGGCTGGAGCCTTTTGTTGGGCAAATATGAGGGTTGGCATGTCTCCCTTATCAGGTATATTGATCAAGGAGGCCAAGGTTGATAGCGCATCAGCAAAGTCATTCTTATTCCGAGAAATATGGAGGAAAGATATTTCTTCAAACTTCGAAGCCATCTGTAGAACTTGCCGATGGTAAGGCAACAAGTGTAGACCTTTAGTGTGATAGATTCCTATGGTTTGTCTAATTACCAACTCGGAATCTCCAAAGACAGTTAACCATCTAATGCCTATTAATTAAGCAAGTTTTAGCCCCATGATACAGCCTTTATACTCAGCTATGTTGTTGGTGTTGGCAAACTGCAATTTGACGGTGAAGGGATTCTGCTCCCCCGTAATAGATACTAGAACAGCTCCGGCACCAGAATCTTCCGTGTTTACAGCTCCATCGAAATACATTTTCCATGTTTGGAGTGCATCGCACTGATGGTGTTCCTAAATTTCCATTACCCCTTCATCAGGGAAGTATGCTTCCAAGGGTTTGAAATCCCCTGAAGGTGCGACAGCCAGTTGATCCGCAATTCCTTGACCTTTGATAGACTTTTGCGTCACGTAGATGATATCAAATTGTTGTAGGATCAACTGCCATCTGGACAGTCGACAGTTCAACATGGGTTTACTGAACACGTATTTAAGAAGATCCACATGGGATATGAGATGGGTTGTGTGACTATGGAGGTAATGGTGTAACCTCATGGAAGCCCATGCTAAAGCAATAAAATGATCAACCACCTTGCAGTAAACTCCAGACGGGACAAAATATAAATAAAACTGTAAAAGGCCACGAAGTAAACTCTAGGCCACACTAAAATGTATATAGATAGATATATATATATATATATATATATATATATATATATATAAAAGCAGTAAATGCTCCGGATGTAAATTCAGGCTCATCGAATAGAGTTCGACCACAGTTTATATATAAGAATATATATATATATATAAATAATAAACGCTCCGGATGTAAAATCCAGGCTCAATCGAGGCATAACTCGATAATGTTGGTATATATATATATATATATATATATATATATATATATATATACAAAAAGAAATAAAAGCCACGGATCGAAGTCCGGGCATACACACGCAACACGACTCTCAACATGCAGAACTGTGTGTGCATAGTAGTGGAGAAAGGCTTTAGACAGTGTAAGAAGGCTTACAGTGGACTGCCAAAGAAGACTTCAATAGCTTTAAATGGATGAACACTCGGCTCTCGCAAAAAAAAAATATAGCAATATAGAAGCTCACAAGTGTTTAAAATGAGAAACACTCAGTTTAGAGTGTGTATAGAGCAAATTGGACAGGGCTTCCTCGCCTTTTCTCTTTATAAAATGATTGTCCCAAGCCCTCTATTTATAGAGGGGGGATCCACAGGTGTACCTGCGGCTGCCCGGGGTGCCCCGGGTTCCGCAGATCCCGCCGTCTCGAAGTACGTGCACGCGTGCAACGTGTTGTTCGCTCAAACTTTTAGAACATCAATTCAGGCATCCGATCGAGGTGTATAAGACCTTTTATGGCATGTTGTTGTCGAGAGCTACACAATGACATGGGATTAGAAGTTGTACGAAGTCAGGAAGATGGGACCATGCCCTTGGTCTTCAAGCTTTAAATTCTATCTGGTGTGATATCTTATGCAGTAGTCACTCGGAATTGGAGCTCTTGGGTTCTTGTAGGACATTTCTGTGTAGAATGTATGCTTGAATGTTGTTAAGACGGCGTAATATGGGATCGAGATTGAAAATGATGGTTTTTCCCATCACGGGGATTATCTCCGGTTTAAGCTATTGTAGCGATCGTTGGTCAGGGTTATCTTTGAGATTGGACTACTGCAAGTGTTGATCGTCCTCAGGGTTATCTCTGAGGTGTGCCTAACCTCCCGGAGTTATCTTCAGGCTTGGGGAATAAGTGCCTCGGGGCTATCACTGAGTGTTGAAGCTAATTGCTGGGAGTGAAAAAGAATATTTTCAGGGTTATCTCCAGTACTGCTACGACATTCCTCGGGGTTGTCTCTGAGGTTGGGTTGAAGATCCCGGTGTTATCTCCGGGATTGGGACTGAATATCTCGGGGTTGTCTTCGAGATGGCAAATTTCTACGGTGTTGTCTCCGAGACTGTGATGGCATATCTCGGGGTTATCTATGAGATGGCAAAGAGTGGATATCTCGAGGTTATCTCCGGGACTGAGTTGAGTTATCTTCTAGGGTTATTTTTGAAAGATGATTATGCCCTCCTACAATGTTAGTAACATGAATGCAAAATTTTGAATGTCTACAATACCGTTTCACGGTGTCTGAATTGATGAGTTGGAGAAATTCTTCTGCATCCATTTCTTGCAATCTGAGGGCTCCTCCTGTTAATACCTCCTTGACAATTAACAGGCCTTCCCAGTTTGGCAAAAATTTTCCTTTAGATTGATCTTGATTGTCAAGGACCTTCTTCAAGACCAAGTCATTTTCTTTGAACTGTCGTAGCCGAACTTTCTTATTGTAGGGTTGAGCGATCCTTTGTTGATATAATTGACAATGGAAAATGGTTATGGCCTGCCTTTCTTCTATCAGAGACAATTGGTGGTATCGATTGGTCTTCCTCCATTTAAGCATCTATCAGCACTCTCAGGGATTCCAACAATGCCCTATTCTTATGATCTTTTTGACAAGTAGAGCACCGCTCATAAGAATAGGTAGAAATGGAATCCCTGAGAGTGCTAATCCAATAATGCCCTATTCTTATGATCTTTTGGACAAGTAGAGCACCGCTCATGTGTGGACCGCATACTCCACCATGGATTTCATCCATGAGTCTCTTAGCTTGTTCTTTGTCTAGGCATCTTAGAAGACCTAGTCCCGCATCTCTTTTATAGAGTTCGTCTCCACTCAGATAGAATTTCATGGCCATTCTATGGATCCATTTTCTTTCATCTTGACTCGCCCCAATGGGCGTAGATCCATCTCGTATATATTACTTGATGGAATGGTACCGAGGGCGTTGGATGGGAGGAAGTTCATCCAATACTTCTCCGATGTAATTCCCATAAATTGGAGCCTTTTAGCTGGTAAATTTGATATTTATAATGTCTCCCTTTTTAGATATATTGATCAAGGAGGCCAAAGTTACTAATGCATCCGCAAAGTCATTCTTGTTCTAAGTAATGTGGAGGAAGTATATTTCTTCAAACTCCAAAGCCATCTGGATAACTTGCCGATGGTAAGGCAGCAAATGTAATTCTTTGGTGTGATAGGCCCCAGTGGTTTGTTTGATTACCAGCTCAGAATCTCTGAAGACAGTGAACCATTTGACGCCCATGGATTGGGCTAGCTTCAACCCCATTATACAGCCTTCATACTTAGCTGTGTTGTTGGTGCTGACACACTACAATTTGATAGCAATAAGATACTACTCTCCCAGAGTAGACACCAGAAGTGTTCCTGCTTCGACACCTTCCATGTTTACAGCTCCATCAAAATACATTTTCCATGACTGGACTGTATCCTCTTGATGGTGTTGCTAAATTGTCATTACCCCTTCACCGGAGAAATATGTTTCCAAGGGTTTGAAATCCCTTGATGGTGATGCGTCTAGTTGATCCGTAATTCCTTGACTTTTAATAGACTTTTGAGTCATGTAGATGATGTCAAATTGCTGGAGGATCAACTGCCATTTGGACAGTCGACAATTCAACATGGGTTTGCTAAATACATACTTAAGAGGATCCATGCGGGAAATGAGATGGGTTGTGTGACCATGGAGATAATGTTGTAATCTCATGGAAGCCCATGCTAATGCACAACAAGTATTTTCAATCAAGGTATACATGTGCTCACTGATGCTAAATCTTTTGTTGAGGTAATAGATAACTCTTTCTTTGCCTCTATCGTCTTTTTGTCCCAGCATGCAGCCCATGGCATTGTCATTGATTGACAGGTACATAAATAGGGGAACATCATCCCTGGGAGGTACCAAGATAGAAGCTTTGACCAATTGCTCTTTAATGAAAAGCAAGGCTTTTTGACACTTTTCGTTCCATTTCTTGGAGGAATTCTTCCTTAACAACTTGAAGATGGGCTCACAGGTTGCTATGAGTTAAGAGATGAATCGACTGATGAAGTTATTTCTTCCCAGAAATCCCCGTATTTCTTTCTCTGTTTGGGGCATGGGCATCTCAATAATGGCTTGAATTTTTGTGGGATCCAGCTCAATGCCTTTGTGGCTCACTAGAAATCCCAGCAACTTACCTGGCCTGACACTAAAGGCGCACTTGGCCGGATTTAGCATCAAATTATACTTACATAACCGGTTGAAGAGTTTTTTGAGATGGTCTATGTGGTCTTCTTCCCTTCAGGATTTGACAATGATGTCATCCACATAGTCTTCTATCTCTTTGTGGATTAAACCATGGAAAATAGCCCTCATGGCTCGCTGATAGGTAGCTTGGGCATTGATGAGGCCGAATGACAACCGTCTGTAGCAAAAGGTTCCCCAGGGAGTGATGAATGTTGTCTTCACCTGGTACTCTTCAGCAACCATGATCTGGTGGTACCCAGCGAAATAGTCAACAAAGGAGTACATGCCATACTGAGCTGTATTATTAATGACTATGTGTATAAATGGTACTGGGAAGTTATCTTTGAGACAAGCTTTGTTCAAATCCCTGTAATCCACACATACTCATACCTTCCCTCCGGGTTTAGGTACGAGAACTATATTGGATAGCCACTCAGGGTATTTTGATACCATGATGATGCGGGCTTTGAATTGTTTCACAATTTCTTCCTTGACTTTCAAACTCCACTCAGTTTTCAATCGCCTGAGCTTCTGTTTAACTAGTTTAAATCCCTCTTTAATGGGTAGGCAAGAAATGATGATATCAGTTGACAAACCGATCATGTCTTCATGAAACCATGCAAACACATCCTGAAATTGGGTCAATAAAGCAACCATGTCATTCCTTTGGCTTTAGGTAAGGTCCATGCCAATCTGGATTTTTTTGGAGTTTTCTGAGGTTTCGAGGTTGAAGGAGGTGGTTTGATCAAGGTTTGGTTTGGGTTTATCTTTGACCCATTCTTTGATCTCCTCACACACCTCATAGTCCTCTTACTCAATCTCCATCAAGTGAGAGTCCAACTTTACATCAAAGTTGCAATTATTGTGAGGAATTGGCATTCTATCAGCAAGTTTAGACACCTAACTCTGGAGTCCTGAAAACAAAATGCTTTCACTTAATATATGAAACTGTTTGATCATACAAAGTGTTAGCATGGCATGACAAAGACAACTGCTAATACTATGCAACAAAAGTAAGCAGTTAATGCTATCTACAGGGCAGAGGGTTTTTTTTGCCCTTTTTACCCTTTTTGGCAAATGCAAGTAGTGTTGCACCAATTGCCTAGGGTCAAGTCCTGGTGGACAACTGTGATGAAGGGGCAGTTATCATCCTCCTTCTCTTGAATTATGACCATGACATCTAAACAGTCATCATCTGATATATCATCATTTATACCATCTGTATGTACCAGAACGTATATCTTTGAAAATCATCTCTTTATGTCCTATTTGCGCCTTTGATTCCTTTCCTCAATATCTGGGTATGGAATTAAGACTTTTTTCCCATGAGGCGGTCTGGGCTTAGGAAATAGCATACCCGCCACAGAGACATGAATTTTCCTTTGGGGCCGTAGAAAATTTGTATCTGTATGTTTAGGCAATAGCATTGTAGATGAAAGAACCGGTGTATACTTGTGTGTGTTTCTATTACTTGACCCTGAGGAATAGCCTAGTCTGGCCTTCCCTGTCTGGCTGGGAATTTAAATTGGGCATTTGATTCCTTGTTTATTCTTTCCTAACCCTTGTCCTGGTTTGAAACCCAAGGATATCATCTCTTGACTGGCCGACATTACCTCGGCAAAAACATTGGGTTTCAAAGCTAGACCCCGATGAGTTGATAGTGAGTGTTGCTCACCTCAAGGGCTTGGAAGCTGACAGACTCAACTTCTTCATTGAAACTGAATAGAGGCATATCACTTTGGATAAGATACTCTGGTACAACATTGACAGTGACCAAATTACTATTGATGATATACTTGAGCTATTGATGAAGAGTGGATGGGATGGCTCCCGCTATATGGATCCAAGGTCTTCCCAACAGTAAATTATATCCTATAGTGATTTTCAGCACTTGAAAGGATATGTAGAAGGCATATGGACCGATTTCCACTGGTAATTCAACCTCTCATACAACATCTCATCGAGACCCATCGAAGGCTCTTATGATTGTGTGGCTGCTTCGAATTCGATTGGGATTGATCTTCATCCTTTCTAATGTGGCATATGGGCAGATGTTGTGACAACCCGAGAATTTAGATAATTATTAAAATCTTAAAATAATGGATTAAAGGTTATAAGATGAACCTAGACAAAAAATAAGTGTATGGAATTGACATTTCTGTGAAGGAATTTTAAGGTTTTCAAAATTTTTAAGAAGAACCTATATGGTTTCTTAATTGAATGAGAATAAAGAAATATGGGTTACAAAATTTCAAAACCCTAGAAATGAATTGATATATATTTGAATGAATATCAATAATAAGGTATTATGACACCTGTAAAATTTGATGTGAATTGAATAGTGTAAGAAATGTTATACTAATACAACTGGAATTTTATTAATGAAATAAGATTTCACAAGAAGAAAAGCTATGAGGTTAAACGAAGATGGGTATATATATATATATATATATATATATATACACACACACACACACACACACTTAGTAAGGTGCTATATATATTTTAGCAAGAGGAATGATGAATTAAGTTAATGATATAAGGATCAAAATAAAACTATGTTAGTAATTAACATAGCTTGAATATGGGCCTTGATTGGCAAATAAGAAGATAAATAAGCTAAAAGTTATTAGCTAATATGATTAGCAATAAAAATGGAGTAATTTAAAACTCAAATTTTGTGTTAGAGATAGAATTTTGAAGCACGAACTGCTCGATTGCGTCCGGGACGTTAAGTTTAAAAAGAATGGACAGTAAACACAAAAGGTGTAAAAGTTGACTTTTGGTCAAAGTCAACAGTTGACTTTTTATGGAGAAAAGTCAAAATCAGTGTGAGAAGTGAAAGATGTTATATGGATAATAGTAAAATATTTAATATTATACCAAATAAGGTAAAGCTAAAATATGAGATGAGATCCAATATGTAGATATGAATATTGGTATCAAAGTAGTTAGTAAATTAAATTCATATTTGAATAAATGATTGAATATATTAAATTATATATTTAATATATAAATAAATTGTTTGAAAACAATTTATGGAGAGTAGGAGGAAATTAAATTAAATTATACAATATAAATTGTATAACTTAAATAAGTTATTTAAATTAAGTATGATAATTAAATAACCTAAATGGTTATTGTTATTTAGTAGTACTAGTATTTAAATATATACTAGTGACCTAATCTAAGAGAATTGTGGAGCATGTCACAATTTATTTAATGATTATGTGAGTAAGTGAATACGAATATTATGTGATGGTTTATATTTGTTTATTATATAAACAAATAAAAGAAACTAGTGTACTCCTAATTTTATATTAGGAATGAAGGATTGAATAACTTAAGGGTTATGGGATGAGAGAATTATGGTATTTAAAATATATACTAACTCTAAGAGATTTATTTTATATATCTCAATTAATTAATTTTATAACCTAATTAATGTAAGTCTAATTGGGTTAAGGAAATTAAATGTACTTGGGGTAAGAATTTGAATTTAAATTGAGTGCATGGAAACCCTAACTAAATGATTAGGGTAAGATATAATTAAATGTAATGGACCATATTAATTTTTATGACCCAAACATTTTAGTTAGGAAGTCCAAATATTTTATTTGAAAAAGCCAAAGGAATTAAGTTTTAAGCTCAAGTGAGCCAATTGTTAAGGAACATGTGGGAGAACAATAATATTAAAAATTATATTAAGTTAAGAGATATATTTTTATTATCTCAAGTTATTAATTTTATAACTTAATTAAAACAAGTTTAGTTTGGTTATAGAATTTAATATACAAGACTAATGATTTAAATTCTATATATTTAGAATGGATACCCTAATTAAATATTTAGGATGGAATACGATGGAAATGATTGGACTATGTCAATTTTACATAGCCCAAAGAATTATTAAGAAAGCCCAAAAGATTAAATGAGTGGATTAGGAACCCTAATTAAATAACTAGGGTAAGAGAGATTAAATGTGTTGGACATATGATATTTTAAGTGGTCCAAATAAGTTAAATAGAAGCCCAAATCATTAAGGGATTGACCCAATTTTGGCCCGAAATTTTGTGGACCATTTAGATCATTTAATTAGTAAATGTATCAAATAAATAAAAAAATCAAATTTGGGCCAAACAAAAAGGAATGAGTGGATGGATAAGGATGGAGTATGTTAGCACATGGTTAATTGAATTTGGCAAGATTTATTTCATATCTCTTAGCCATGTGTCAATTTATTTATGGAGCCACATTACTTAATAATCTCCCATATATCTATGTGGGGGTAATAATAGATAGATATATACAATATATAATAGATAGAGTGGGGGTAATAATAAATAGATATATACAATGTATCTATACAATTTTTTCTTCAATCAAAAGAAAAAAAATAATAATAATCTCTAGCTAATATCTCTTCCATTTCATTTTTTACCAACATAAGAAAGAGAGAGAGAGAGAGAGAGAGAGAGAGGAAGAGGCAAGAGAGAGATAAAAATTCGGTGGGAAGAAGAGAGAAGGAAGAAGGAGATCCACCATTGTTGCTCCATAAGTTCATCTCATACTTTGGAAAGGAAAGAAGTGTTCCCAAAACTCAAGGTGAAAAGAATTAAACTAGCTTATTTCTTTTTATTTTGGTTGATTTTGGTGATTTAAAGTTTGTGACTTTGAGGATTAAAACCCTCTATCTACATGTTAATGATTATTTCATGTTTAGATATACCCATATTGGGTGCTATTTTAGTTGGAAATCAAAAGGAAAAGAAAAGTGATTTTTCTAGTTTATAAGCCATAAAATTTCTATGTACTTTGGATTTTCACCGTTTTTGATCTACACCTTCTTTTTACGATCCGTCAAAGGGATGTGCTAGATATGTAAGTTAACTACTAAAAC
This sequence comes from Panax notoginseng, assembly GCA_016801055.1. NCBI lineage: Eukaryota > Viridiplantae > Streptophyta > Magnoliopsida > Apiales > Araliaceae > Panax > Panax notoginseng. The sequence goes on along the minus strand of CM029012.1, from coordinate 33,220,275 downwards.
CAAGTGGTAGAACTCAAAAATGTTAAGTACACAAGTTGTAGTGACTGTTTTACCAAAAACAGTTTCGTTGCTAAAAGTGAAAAACAGACTATTTTGGACTGTCAAAGAGTAGGGGCAGTTTGGTCATTTTTCGGACATCTAAAAATTTTGAAAAACTTTGGAAGGGTACTATGATAAGTTATCTAACATCTCCAAGTGGAACCACTGAAAAAGGAGTTGTAGATTTCCGTATGGAAAATGTTTAACAAAGTACGAAAAACTGCAAAATGACATTTAGCTTCTGCCCAAAATTTTAAAAGGGCATTTTCGGCAACTTAATTTATGAGAAAAATTCTGGCCTTTTGGGACATGAAAATATATGGTATAAAGTACCTACTATCCAAAAATGAACACATTCTGAGTTAAAATGAGCAAGTTATGACAATTTCAATTTTTGTGATTTTCCGACGAAAATGGCTATAACCGGAGTTCTATAACTCCGATGGCCACGAAATTTAAACTGGAGTGTCATGTTAACACGTATAAGATTGTGTCAAGAGATGGAAATTTCTGGAGTTAAGCACGAGGTAGCTAATTTTTTAAGGAATTAACTAAAAATATTTTTTGAAAAATACCAAAGGAAGTTGAAAAATTTTGGAAAAATACTTTTTGTGTATGAAATATATGTATACATGTTTGTACAAAGGATAGAAAATTAATAAGTTGATTTGGAATTTTCGTGAAAAGGATATGGAATCCAGCTTGCTGGATTGGAAAATCTGATGAATCCAGCTTGTTGGATTAAAAAGAAGTTTACTGAATTGAAAATATGTTGAATCTAGCTTGCTGGATTACAATCTAGTTGCTGGATTTGTAATCCAGTTTGCTGGACTGCAGTTTGGCTTGCTAGATTGGAAATTTGATGAATCCAGGTTGCTGGATTCTGTATCCAGTCTGCTGGATTGGCAATTTGGTTGTTAAATTTAGAATCCAGGTTGTTGGATTAGTATTTGACTTATTAGAGTATAAAGAAGAACTTATAATGTATAAGATTAAGTGTTTAATCATAATGAATATGATACAGTGATTGAAGAATTATCCAAGAATGATAATAATACCGATGTGTTAGGATGTTATCTAATATTTGATTAAGTGTTAGATAATCTAGTAATAAAGTAATTGTATTATGATACAAAGTAGAATATGCTGATTGAAAGACCAATCTTATTATTAATGATAGGTCTTACCAAAAGAAGTTAACTTAAACTGCGTAGCAGTAGTCAACGAATCAGGCAAGTTTTTCCTTAACTCAAATATGTGTTGTATGTTCGAAGCATGTTAATGAATAATTGTTGTTGATTATTCACGTCTATATTGATTATTGATTCGCACGTTGTGCATATTGTAAATGTTCATCAGGTATGAAAGGATGATCACCTTCATTACCATTTGGTTAAGTTAATCTGTTCATGTTTATGCATGACCATTCATTTTTATTAACTTGGTCGTTCAGCTAAGAAAATTTGTTCATGCTCTTTCACAATGTTTATATTGTTGAAAGTTAGCTAGCTTATTGTTCAATTCTTTCAATCATGATATATCTTTATTGAATTTAAACTTGCTGGGCAAATTTGATGCTCACCCTTGCTATATCATGATAAAAATTTTCAGATTAAGATGAAAGCTCGAGTAAAGACAGAAGTAAAGTCAAAGTGCAAGATTAAATTACATTGCAGTTAGATCTATTAAATTTTCTGACGAAAATAGTATTGTAAATCTTCTAAGATATTGAAGGTATGTATTATGTTAAGGTTGTAGACCTTGGGAAAGATGTGTAAAAGTTTAATGTATAAACAATTTATGTTTATATCTTCCGCAATAGTTATAGAAATAGTATACCAAATTCTTGGTGATTAGGACCGGGATTTGGGGATGCTACAGTTGGTATCAAAGCCGTAGGTTATAAACCTTAGGTAGGAGTACCTTAGGCTATAATCGTGTAGATGATGATAAGGAATAAACTCAGACCGAGTTTAAGGGATAAGAGATGAATTTAAGAAATTCATCATTTAAGTAAAGAGAAAGATAAATAAGATTCAAAGAAGAATCTTGAAGAGCTATAAGGAAAAGAATCCGGAGTTACCTGACTCATGTAATAAAGATGATAAATGATAATAAATAGACTATGTCTATAAGATGAGAAGTGTTAATAAAATCATAATATAATATGATTAAAGAGAAGAATAAGAAGATCGTAAAATAAAACGATCGTAAGTTTAAGGAGAAATGATTACCAAATAAGATCACGACGTGATCAGATTAAATTGTTGAATAGCATATGATATGTTAAGTGATTGGAATGATATAGCTTGACGCTATAAAGAGAATGTACTATGAAATGGTACAATGTAAACTCAGAAAAGAGTGATAAATGTTAAGATACAGATTAAAGAAAATTCGTATTAAGAAGAGAAAGTTAGAATGGTGTGGGATTTCAATTGAGGACTCAAGTCAGCAGCTGAGTTGTATGATTCCTTGTATGGGCGGGGAATTTGTACTTGGTTTTAGAATCACTTAGCCTCCTGGTCGATATAGTGGTTAGGTTGACCAATTCTTTGTATGGGTAGGGAATTGTTCGCTTAGCTTCCTATATTGATTAGTGGCCGAGTTTGATTTGACAACCACTTAGTTTCTGGTATTGATAATCATTGAAACCTAATGTCGCGCTATTTGCTATATGCATGTTGATAAGGTGATTCTTTTTTCATGTGTATAACGAATAGATAGAGAATATAAGGTTAAGTACGAGTTCTTAAAACTCATACTTATGGTACGTTCGTGACTCATAATTATATGAAATGTTTATGAACCCCTCAGCGAATGGACGCCAAAGGTCTGACTAGGACAAGTTCTTAAACTCATATGATTGTGGAAAGTTCCTGAACTCATAATGTATGATAAGTTTGACGAACTGGTATAGTTATGTTGAGATTGGAGCATTGAAGATGATAGAATAGATAGATTTATTAAGCAATGGATCGTTAGAGAAATTAAAGTTGATGGTGGAAGCATAGGTATTCCAAATCTTCTAGCTATGCTAGACTTTAAAGTTTTTGACATCAAACTAAATTCGCACTGATGTGCCTTTCGAAATAAAATGAATTTTTGTTATCCTCAACATAGGGTTACAACTGTGTAGAAGTGGGCTTCGTACTACTAACACATCGTTACCTGTTGTGGCGTGATGACACCAAAGATGATTTTCAAAGATTTTTGAACGGTTTAAAGAAGAGTCTATGCTAATTGATTCGGCTAGATAAAAAATGATTTGAGATGTCAAAATGTATTTTATATCATTAATGTATCATGTAACCTGGTGCAAAGATGATAAAAACGATGGAGTTATCAATGCATAATTACCTAGTGTGGTATGTGATCTAAAGATCGTCAGCCCACTATAGAATGATGTAGTATGACAAAGTCACACAATGACGGAATCCTCAAACGGACTGTAAATGCAGTGCGGTATCATGACGTTATAAAATGATTTTAAGAATTTTAAAGATAATTTATGGCCAACTAAATTTAGCTAGCAATGTTTCGATTGAAATTCGAATTATTGATATGCGTCTAAGCTATTTGATTCAGCTAGATAAATTTTTATGAAATTCAAAGTATTCTTTGAAAGCTTATGCCGAACCAAATTGCTTTGGTGAGGAATCTTATGATGAGTCTGAGGTGAATAACCCTAAAAATGGGAATATACTAATGGGATAAAATATTCCAATCTAAGAACGCATATAGTTGTTCCGATTACTAAGGTACAACAGACTGATCCTCTAAAGTACCCGCATCTATAGTTTACCTTCTTTGTGATTGTAAACATACCAAATATAAAATATTTCAGAGGTAGAGTACCTTTCTTTCTTAATTGAAAGAGGTAGCAGGTAGAAATACCCTAAACCTCAAAGTTCATGGTTTTTATGACACCTCAGACAGATATGAATTTTTTAAACTCTTTAGAGTAATGTTGTGGTAGAAGGTGGTGATGGATATGAAATATTGTGAACTCGTTGCGTACGAGTAGAATCTGAGATGATTGAATAAAGGTTATTATGACAACCTAGTTTTAATGAATGTTTAGAAGATGTAAACTCCTAGTGAGTAGTTATGGTGAAATGTGATAATAGATGAGAAATCCTCAAAGGAGAAAATTGTAAAGGTTAAGTTAAAAACCTAGTTTTGATCAAGAGAATAAGCAGAGATTAGTATGCTTTAATTTCGGGGACGAAATTCTTAGAAGAAGGGGTGAATGTGACAACCCGAGAATTTAGATAATTATTAAAATCCTAAAATGATGGATTAAAGGTTATAAGATGAACCTAGACAGAAAATAAGTGTATGGAATTGACGTTTCTGTGAAGGAATTTTAAGGATTTCAAAATTTTTAAGAAGAACCTATATGGTTTCTTAATTGAATGAGAATAAAGAAATATGGGTTACAAAATTTCAAAACCCTAGAAATGAATTGATATATATTTGAATGAATATCAATAATAAGGTATTATGACACTTGTAAAATTTGATGTGAATTGAATAGTGTAAGAAATGTTATACTAATACAACTGGAATTTTATTAATGAAATAAGATTTCACAGGAAGAAAAGCTTTGAGGTTAAACGAAGATGGGTATATGTATGGAAATATATATATATATATATATATATATATATACTTAGTAAGGTGCTATATATATTTTAGCAAGAGGAATGATGAATTAAGTTAATGATATAAGGATCAAAATAAAACTATGTTAGTAATTAACATAGCTTAAATGTGGGCCTTGATTGGCAAATAAGAAGATAAATAAGCTAAAAGTTATTAGCTAATATGATTAGCAATAAAAATGGAGTAATTTAAAACTCAAATTTTGAGTTAGAGATAGAATTTTGAAGCACGAACTGCTGGTTGCGTCCGGGACGTTAAGTTTAAAAAGAATGGACAGTAAATACAAAAGGTGTAAAATTTGACTTTTGGTCAAAGTCAACAGTTGACTTTTTATGGAGAAAAGTTAAAATCAGTGTGAGAAGTGAAAGATGTTATATGGATAATGGTAAAATATTTAATATTATACCAAATAAGGTAAAGCTAAAATATGAGATGAGATCCAATATGTAGATATGAATATTAGTATCAAAGTAGTTAGTAAATTAAATTCATATTTGAATAAATGATTGAATATATTAAATTATATATTTAATATATAAATAAATTGTTTGAAAACAATTTATGGAGAGGAGGAGGAAATTAAATTAAATTATACAATATAAATTGTATAACTTAAATAAGTTATTTAAATTAAGTATGATAATTAAATAACCTAAATGGTTATTGTTATTTAGTGGTACTAGTATTTAAATATATACTAGTGACCTAATTTAAGAGAATTGTGGAGCATGTCACAATTTATTTAATGATTATGTGAGTAAGTGAATACGAATATTATGTGATGGTTTATATTTGTTTATTATATAAACAAATAAAAGAAACTAGTGTAATCCTAATTTTATATTAGGAATGAAGGATTGAATAACTTAAGGGTTATGGGATGAGAGAATTATGGTATTTAAAATATATACTAACTCTAAGAGATTTATTTTATATATCTCAATTAATTAATTTTATAACCTAATTAATGTAAGTCTAATTGGGTTAAGGAAATTAAATGTACTTGGGGTAAGAATTTGAATTTAAATTGAGTGCATGGAAACCCTAACTAAATGATTAGGGTAAGATATAATTAAATGTAATGGACCATATTAATTTTTATGACCCAAACATTTTAGTTAGGAAGTCCAAATATTTTATTTGAAAAAGCCAAAGGAATTAAGTTTTAAGCTCAAGTGAGCCAATTGTTAAGGAACATGTGGGAGAACAATAATATTAAAAATTATATTAAGTTAAGAGATATATTTTTATTATCTCAAGTTATTAATTTTATAACTTAATTAAAACAAGTTTAGTTTGGTTATAGAATTTAATATACAAGACTAATGATTTAAATTCTATATATTTAGAATGGATACCCTAATTAAATATTTAGGGTGGGATACGATGGAAATGATTGGACTATGTCAATTTTACATAGCCCAAAGAATTATTAAGAAAGCCCAAAAGATTAAATGAGTGGATTAGGAACCCTAATTAAATAACAAGGGTAAAAGAGATTAAATGTGTTGGACATATGATATTTTAAGTGGTCCAAATAAGTTAAATAGAAGCCCAAATCATTAAGGGATTGACCCAATTTTGGCCCGAAATTTTGTGGACCATTTAGATCATTTAATTAGTAAATGTATCAAATAAATAAAAAAATCAAATTTGGGCCAAACAAAAAGGAATGAGTGGATGGATAAGGATGGAGTATGTTAGCACATAGTTAATTGAATTTGGCAAGATTTGTTTCATATCTCTTAGCCATGTGTCAATTTATTTATGGAGCCACATTACTTAATAATCTCCCATATATCTATGTAATGATTAAGGAGAGAGAGAAAGCTAGAGTGGGGGTAATAATAGATAGATATAAACAATATATCTATACAATTTTTTCTTCAATCAAAAGAAAAAAAATAATAATAATCTTTAGCTAATATCTCTTCCATTTCATTTTTTACCAACATAAGAAAGAGAGAGAAAGAGAGAGAGAGGAAGAGGCAAGAGAGAGATAAAAATTCGGTGGGTAGAAGAGAGAAGGAAGAAGGAGATCCACCATTGTTGCTCCATAAGTTCATCTCATACTTTGGAAAGGAAAGAAGTGTTCCAAAAACTCAAGGTGAAAAGAATTAAACTAGCTTATTTCTTTTTATTTTGGTTGATTTTCGTGATTTAAAGTTTGTGATCTTGAGGATTAAAACCCTCTATCTACATGTTAATGAGTATTTCATGTTTAGATATACCCATATTGGGTGCTATTTTAGTTGGAAATCAAAAGGAAAAGAAAAGTGATTTTTCTAGTTTATAAGCCATAAAATTTCTACGTACTTTGGATTTCCACCGTTTTTGATCTACACCTTCTTTTTGCGATCCGTCAAAGGGATGTGCTAGATATGTAAGTTAACTACTAAACCCAAGTGGTAGAACTCAAAAATGTTGAGTACACAAGTTGTAGTGACTGTTTTACCAAAAATAGTTTCGTTGCTAAAAGTGAAAAACAGACTATTTTGGACAGTCAAAGAGTAGGGGCAGTTTGGTCATTTTTCGGACATCTAAAAATTCTTGAAAAATTTGGGAGGGAACTATGATAAGTTATCTAACATCTCCAAGTGGAACCACTGAAAAAGAAGTTGTAGATTTCCGTTTGGAAAATGTTTAACAAAGCACGAAAAACTGCAAAATGACATTTAGCTTCTGCCCAAAATTTTAAAAGGGCATTTTCGGCAACTTAATTTATGAGAAAAATTCTGGCCTTTTGGGACATGAAAATATATGGTATAAAGTACCTACTGTCCAAAAATGAGCTCATTCTGAGTTAAAATGAGCAAGTTATGACAATTTTAATTTCTGTGATTTTCCGACGAAAATGGCTATAACCGGAGTTCTATAACTTCGATGGCCACGAAATTTAAACTGGAGTGTCATGTTAACACGTATAAGATTGTGTCAAGAGATGGAAATTTCTAGAGTTAAGCACGAGGTAGCTAATTTCTTAATGAATTAACTAAAAATGATTTTTGAAAAATACCAAAGGAAGTTGGAAAATTTTGGAAAAATACTTTTTGTGTATGAAATATATGTATACATGTTTGTACAAAGGATAGAAAATTAATAAGTTGATTTGGTATTTTCGTGAAAAGGATATGGAATCCAGCTTGCTGGATTGGAAAATCTGATGAATCTAGCTTGTTGGATTGAAAAGAAATTTACTGAATTTAAAATATGTTGAATCCAGCTTGTTGGATTGCAATCTAGTTGCTGGATTTGTAATCCAGTTTGCTGGATTGCAGTTTGGCTTGCTAGATTGGAAATTTGTTGAATCCAGGTTGCTGGATTCTGTATCCAGTCTGCTGGATTGGCAATTTGGTTGTTAAATTTAGAATCCAGGTTGTTGGATTAGTATTTGACTTATTAGAGTATAAAGAAGAACTTATAATGTATAAGATTAAGTGTTTAATCATAATGAATATGATACAGTGATTAAAGAATTATCCAAGAATGATAATAATACCGATGTGTTAAGATGTTATCTAATATTTGATTAAGTGTTAGATAATCTAGTAATAAAGTAATTGTATTATGATACAAAGTAGAATATGCTGATTGAAAGACCAATCTTATTATTAATGATAGGTCTTACCAAAAGAAGTTAACTTAAACTGCGTAGCAGTAGTCAACGAATCAGGAAAGTTTTTTTCTTAACTCAAATATGTGTTGTATGTTCGAAGCATGTTATGAATAATTGTTGTTGATTATTCACGTCTATATTGATTATTGATTCGCACGTTGTGCATATTGTAAATGTTCATCAAGTATGAAAGGCTGATCACCTTCATTACCATTTGGTTAAGTTAATCTGTTCATGTTTATGCATGACCATTCATTTTTATTGACTTGGTCGTTCAGCGCTAAGAAAATTTGTTCATGCTCTTTCACAATGTTTATATTGTTGAAAGTTAGCTAGGTTATTGTTCAATTCTTTCAATCATGATATATCTTTATTGAATTTAAACTTGTTGGGCAAATTTGATTCTCACCCTTGCTATATCATGATAAAAATTTTCAGATTAAGATGAAAGCTCGAGTAAAAACAGAAGCAAAGTCAAAGTGCAAGATTAAATTACATTGTAGTTAGATCTATTAAATTTTCTGACGAAAATAGTATTGTAAATCTTCTAAGATATTGAAGGTATGTATTAAGTTAAGGTTGTAGACCTTGAGAATGATGTGTAAAAGTTTAATGTATAAATAATTTATGTTTATATCTTCCGCAATAGTTATAGAAATAGTATACCAGATTCTTGGTGATTAGGACCGAGATTTGGGGATGCTACAGATGTTTAGGGATTATCCTCCATCTATGAGCACACCTCCGACCACATATCCGAAAGACATCACTGTTATGTACAGTTGCTTGTAATGACCCGTCCCTTCGAGAGGTATGTCATCATCAGTGAAAGAAATCACACTACTGTTGAAAATGTGATCTACCAGATGATGAAACTTTTCAACATCCACCGTCTTTAGTAGACGGGCTTCCTCCAATATCTTCGTTAAGACCTTCCGATGATCTTCAGAAGAGAATACCAAGTCCAGGATAGAGATCTGTTGAGGTACTTCTTTCAAGCTATGCACCACCTTGGCTTCATTATATCTCATCTTGCGGATGAATTTTTTTAATTTTCTCTTTGGACACTTTCCCCTTAGATCTGATGACTGGCTTCATCACTCATTGAGGAAGATATAATAGATTTTCCTTGGATACCGCAACAGTTGTATTTTATATTGATTCTTCAACCTTCCCATAGTTCCATGGGACTTTCTTCAGGCTGGTGATAGGATATTACAGTCTGAATGGCAATACTAGTGGTTCTAGTGCAGCCACCTTCAAAGGGTTTTCAACTCCTTTGAGCTTGATTGGTTAAATTGTAAGGGGTGTTGTAACCAGGTCTCCCTCGGAGGATATAACTGCTATGATTTCTCTCCATCTTTGCGCTCTTGGAGGAAATGTTTTCCCATTCTTGGGCAATACGGTGTCATCATCTGCCATTTGTAGGTCACCGCTGTCAATTATATTTTGGATAAGACGATGGAATGCCCAACATCCTTCAGTGTTGTGACCACGAGTATTGAAGTGGTATTGATACACCCCGATTGCATGAAATCTTTTTGAATGTGGATTAGCTGGGGGTAGCAGTGCTGTGATTTTTCCCTCATTGATCAGCATCTGTAAGATTTCTTCCATCGGGTGCCCCAAATGGGTGAATCCCTTTTGTTGGCAAAGTCCCGACGGGCTTGGGCTATTACTTTTCTTGCAAGCTTTTCCTCCAAACTCTTGGGTCTGTGGTGGATTCTTTGGGATAAGAGAGAGGAGACTTACATGTTCCTGAATGAACAACTGCCATGTGACTTGGTGCTAATATATCACCAGTTCTGCCAGTTGATTGACTTGTTCATCAATAGACTTTAACTCCTATTCTATCATGAACTAGAACTTTGAATAATCCCACTTATCGGAATTATCTTTGTTGGTTTGGGGAGAACCACGCACGTATTTGAGGAAATTGGAACTCTATCCACTACCCCTATTGATCATGTTAACATCCTCTTCCTTGTGTTGGGGGATAGGGTTATCTTGAACATATGGTTACTCGGGCTTTGTCACCACGATCTAACCACTGTGTATTAAGTTCTGGATCATATGCTTGAGGGTCCAACAATCTTGGGGGTTGTGGCCTGGATGTCCAGAATGTTAAGCACACTTCTTGCTTGTATTAAAGCCATTTCCTCTTCGATTTGCTGGTGGAAGAAGATGAGTGATTTTCTTTTGAGCTGTTAGAAGTTTGAAAATGCTTTCTAGTGAGTCCCCTAAGGGTGTGAACACTCTTGAACGTCTGACTTCTCCACTTTTTGTTAAGGGAGGGTTTGATGATTGTGCTTGAAAAGGGGAATAGTTTCTCCTTTGAATATGCAAGTTTTGATTGCCTTTTTGGTTTTGTCCTTGCAGTATCAAAGAGATATCCTCTTCTTTCTTCTTATGGACCCTCCGGGGGTTGTTCCCACAACTTCCAGATTGGATATGCTTAGCTACGACTTTTAAAGTGGCGAGGTCTTGAATCTTCCCAGATTTTAACCACATTTCTCAATGCTTAATCATTAATGAGAATGATTTTCCTATACCTACTAGGACCCTCTAATAAAATGGAGCTTATTGAATATCTATGAAGGTCATCACCGTCTTAGTCTCTGTAATATATATATGGGATTACTTGAGCAGCCAGACGCCTCCATCTTTGGGCATACCCTCTCAATGACTCATTGACTTGCTTCTTGACTTTGGTAATCTGATACCTGTCTGGAACGATTTGAGTTTGAAAGCTGTATTGATTGAGGAAAGAATCGGCTAACTCCTCCTAGCTATGAATTTTGGAGTTATCCAATCTGGGTTCTCTAATTTTGGAGTTTTTCGAATAATGAACCCCGGAGAAGATGCAAAGGTATGAAAAAGTAAAGCTTTCGTGTGTTCCAGTCCCTTTAATGGATCGAATGGTCTCTTCCATTTGTAGAACCTTTTTCCGAATATTACCGATGCTTGATCTTCTTTAAGATTGGTGATTTCAGGGGTTTTGTTGGACTTCTCAGTCTGAGACTCAAGTATTGGGACTTCTCTATCCAAACCCTGGATTCCTCCCTGTGTAGAGGATTCTGTTTGAATGGGGATTTGTGGACCCTAAGTTGATTTGTTTAGTTTTTTCAGAAGAACAACCTACTCTATTATTTGATTCCTTCATCCTTCGAACTCCTCGCGGGAAACAGGAGTAAGATTAGGCTGAGCACTTGTAGCCATGTCTAACGGTGGGCTAAGTGCCTTTTTGGACTTTGAACGGGTAACGAGACCAATTGTTTCCCTATAAAAAGACTATGGAGTTTAGTTAGGGGAAACGTGGAGATGTTATATGCTATGCAATGTGTCCGTTTTTAGGAGTGTTTTAATGTTCTACTGCAAAAAGGATGTCAGTCATTTGATGATAGGATAGCATGACAGGTCTTGATATGAAAAAAGAATACATATTTACATTATCCTTTAAATTTTCCATTACATTGAGATTTATATGGAACTAAAATTACACGGAATTAAAATGACATGTAATTAAAAAGGGAAGGTATGAAGAGACTTCCCTTCACATTTGGTTTATCAAAGGCTGACCTATCTTAGGCTACTCTAGCGGCTTTTCGACATGAAGGTCCCCAGATCATCGCAATTTATTGGATGGGAAGTTAATCCAATCTTTTAACTAGAGCGAATCTGGGTGGTGCCTTTCCTGAGCCTCGCGGGATTAGTCTCCCTTGAGTCCAGTAATTAAATACCGACTGGTTTGCCTCCTGGTGGAGGAATCACACAACAAACATTCACATACATCGCGTCTCACCGTATGGAAATGATGACATGTGCGAAGCACTAATATCGCATGCATATATGGTGCAAAGTACTAAAGTGCAGTAAATAAAGCATTAGTCTACATCCACTCAATGTAAATGTAGTATTCACACATAAGCAGATAAAAGTTTTGTTTTGAAAAAGTTTGAACAGTGGCTTAAGCCCTCTTACTGGAGTCCCCAGTAGTGTCGTCACCTGTCGAGGTCGGGATGGTTTGTGTCCCTTTCTGTGCTTGTCTTTTGGTGTTCTCATTTTGGGTGAGTTTTTTCTGAAAAGACAAGTTTAAAAAGGTCCAACATGTAAATGTCGACGATTTGACTTTAGAGTCGCCAGTTGGTAGATTTGAAATGGTTATACCAACTCACCCGATTTTGAAAAGGTTTGCACAAAGACCCTGTGACAACCCGAAAATTCATAAGATCTTGAATGATTAAATTAAAGGTTAAAGAATAAAACCTAGGGTGGAAATAGAGAGTGATTTAAAAAATTTAAAGAAAAATCTATATGGTTTGCTATTTGAATAGAATTAAGAAAATAAAGGTTACAAAATTCAAAACCTAGAATGAAATTATATTTGGAAGTATGTTAATAATAAAGTATTATGTTACCTTTAACATTATGTGAATTAATGAAAGAAAGCATGAGAATGATTGAAATTTTGAAAAGAATGAAATAAGTTATGAATGAGGAAATTTTTATTAAGGAAATAAAATTCATGTGAAAAGATATTATAAGGATAAAGTGAATGTGTATATGTATATGTACATATATATATGTATATGTACATATATATATATATATATATATATATATATATAATGTGCTATATATATATTTTAGTAAGATGAATGATAAGGATAAATACTTATGTGAAGTATGTATGTGATTAAATAAATAAATATATTAAGTATATATATTTATTTATTATATAAAGAAAAATTAAATAGAAAGTTACATAACCTAATTATAAATTAAGTATTGGAATTAAATAACCTAAATGTTTATCTTTATTTAGGGGTCCTAGTACTCGACTACTTACTAGTGACCTAATCTAAGAGATTTGTGGATCATGTCTCCACCTACTAAATTAATTTGTGTGAATATGTGAGTAAATGAATATGAATATTACGTGTTTATTATATAAACAAAAAAAAACAAACTAAGGTAACCTAATTATATATTAGGAATGAAAAAAATTGAATAACTTAATGGTGATGGTATGGGAGAATAATAGTATTTAAAATATATACTAATTCTAAGGAATTTATTTTATACATCCTAATTTGTTAATTTTATAACCTAATTATAGCAAGTCTAATTCGGTTAAGAAATTTAGTATACATGAGTAAGGATTTAAATTATGACGCCCCCAAATCCGGGTTACCTGACCCCCGAGTTTGATGCTCACGATCCACAATATAAATAACATCTAACTACCCAATCATTTATAAATAGCAATACATATATCATTAACAAATATTGTTAATACATTCATTTCAGGTTATCTGATCTTAACATTACAAACATACCCTTTAGATATACAAAAAGGGTTTACAAAACAACATAATAATAATGTTCAAAATAGCTACTCCAGCACTATGCCTTTGTCCTTCTTAGCCCCGCTGGCCCCTTCGTTCCTAGCTGAAATATTTTATTTAGCAAGGGTGAGCAACAAATTTACCCCGCAAGTTAAGATCATATACAATGAATGTATAAGAATCAATAATAACATAGTATTTATTATGATAGAATGAAACCAAAGTTCGAAGAACTTTGAAATAGCTGAACAAATCACTAATTACTAACAAGTCTTCTCGCATTCTATGCAACATAATAATCTGATAATGAAAGAGTACAACGCTTTCAAAGTTTCACGATATTCTATTAAATAATCAAGAATAAATTCTATGCAATAACAAAGTGGAATGTTTTCCAAATTTATGCTGAGCGATCCACTGGATCTTGAACTTCTCTTCTCGAGTAACTATCAAAGATTTGACTTTGATATACCCAGGTGTATTAGATAACAATAAAGATTAAGTCATACCCCTCAGCAAGTACTTAGAGTGGCCAACTCTTTGTACCCTATATTATGCATAATACTTACACGTGCGCAACGACCGAATTTACGACCAAAATATTCCCTTTATATTAAAGGTTGTTCTTCTCAGTCTTATAAACATATTTTGAATCTTAATAACGAAATACTGTGATTTCAATACCTATTCTCTTTCTCAATCTAGCCGAAACAATTGGCATTGACATGTCAATACTAATTGAGTTCTCTTCTCGAACCTATCAAGTTCCAACAAAAGTTCGTCTAACAAGAACAACTAGCTAAGATATGTCTCAATACGATTTAACAATAGACATAATTTAATTGTACTATTTGTAATCAATAATAGCTTCTACAGATGTGAATATCCAACAACAATTATTCTACCAGTATATTCTCAGAATCACTAATTCAATTTGAATTAATAAACATGCACTAACTGCGAATAATCAATAATAATTCTCAGACATGGTCTAATCAACAATAATTAACCACCATAATATTTAAACAGTATTAACTTAAGATTGAGTTAAGAGAACTTGCATTCCGCATTGATTACTGCTACACAATATACTTATCTACGTTCACAAGACCTATAATCACAATATCGGTCTCACAATTAGAATAATAAATCACAACACGTATCACTGTAATTTACATTCAGTTTTTCTCTTAGGCACATTACCACATAGTCACATCAGTGTTTATAACCGATATAAACACTTATCAAGTCTAACTAGTTCGGTCTGGTTGGACTTCAGTCTATTCTCGGTGTCCTAGTCACCCTTTTCGACAATTAACACATTTAGTATCACTTAAATTCGGTCTCTAAGCTCCAATGTTATTTTAGATAAGTCAATTATCATTTATAATATTTTTGGAAGCTTTTAATAATTTTCTAACAATTATTATAATTTATAATAATTTTTCAAACACTGCAATCATTTTTAAATGATTTAAATACTATATAATACAATCATCATTAATATTTAATAATATTATAATATTAATGACATACTTGTCAAAATATTAAAGTTATTATTAATAGCTTAAAATATTTTTAAATCATCAATATTATCCTTAAATAATTTTTAAAATAATTAAAATTATTTTTAAACCATCACCATTAATATTTAAATATTAATGAATTTATCATAAAAATATTAAAAGTCATTAATTATAGCTTAAAATATTTTTAAATCATTTTTCTCAGTTTTAAATGTTTTTTAAATCAATAAATCATTTTTCCATCATTTATTTAATATAATAAATTACATAAATCCAGTATTATTTATATTAATTTATTAATGAGAATTCTCCAAAAATATTAAAAATTACATTTTATAATTTAAAATATTTTTAAACAATTTATTTTTATTTAAAATAATTTTTATAATATTAAAATCATTTTTCTCTAATTTATTTAATACACTAATTAAATAAATTAAATATCATTAATATGAAAATAATTATAAATATTAATAAAAAATATCCCAAATTATTAAAAGTTATTTTTCATAACTAAAAAATAATTTTTAAAACTATTTTTGTAATTTTCAGAAATTATTTCTGTCGTTGTAGGTGTTCTTGGGGGTCAAGAACATTGACACCCAGTGTTCAAGGGGTCACGTTTGACCAGCCTTAAATCTCAGTTTAATCATGTTCTGGGCTAGCTTGAACCTTGATCTTGTAGTATACATGTAGTACTACAATTATCAACCACTACCTTTGTCATACAACAACACAGATGCACGATCTGAGCCTTTGAAGTCTCTGTCAGACAGCTCTTGGGTTTTCTGGGTAACCTAGAAACCCAGGCAGTTACATGGTACCACTTTCCAGCCCAATTAAGTTTATGTTCTAGTCATTAGTTTGCTGATTTTATGGTTCAAGTCTATAGTCCTTATGTCAAAGAATACACACACACACACACACACACACACACACACACACACACACACACACACACACACATATATATATATATATATATATATATATATATATATATATATATATATATATATATATATATATCAACATATCAGTTCAACAACAACAGAATCACAAGTTATGATTCGGTCAAACCCTGTCAGAGGGCTTGTTCTAACGATTTCTTGAATTCCCATAAAACATATTCGTGACCGGATGGCCTAGTTTACCGTTCCCTACACTCGATCTGTTGATGGTTTAAAGGATCTAAAGCCATATATCTAGAGTCCATGTAACAGGCTACAACATGTATATAACAACAAAATCAAATCTCTTAAAACCTGACAGCTCCGGGCCTTAGAAGATCTTGCCAGACACTGGAATATGATTTCTGGGTTACCCAGAAATCATCTGGTAATGCTCGGTCAACATGGTTTGACCGTTAATAACTTACAATCTGGATATGGAATGACTATGATTCCACTTCCAGATCAAAGACCTCATGACAAACTACAAATATAAAACTTAAAACAACAAAAATCATAAACAGAGAAGAATCTAGGGCCACTGACGTCTGCTTGTCAGACCACTATTAGTGTTCGTGGACAGTTTTTGAAAACATCAATTTTTACCCACTTTGATGCTATGGATCTATGATAGATCATCATAGATCATCATGAATCATCATGAAACATCTTCTAGCATAAATTAAAACACAAAAACACAACTTTTATCTTAACATGTAAGATCAAAAATCAACATAGGGTTTATACCTTCTAGTTCCAAGCTTTGATCCTATCTCTCTTCTACTAATCTTGATGATCTAAGGGGTTATTTAGTGACGGAATCACTTGGTAAATTCGGAGATTTGGTGAGAGAGAGTAGGTTGAGTGTTTGAGAGAAAAATAACCAAATGCTTAGACTTCCTCTCTCTTTATCTCTTTAATTAGATACAATGTATGTATGTAATGTAAGGTGGCTTGATAGATCAGATTAGGGATGAGATATAAGTCACATGCAAGTCAAAAGTTGGTGAACAACTAAAGTTGTTGGCAAATTTTACAAGTTACATATTAAAGAATGTGAAAAGGGAATTTTGGTCATTCTCCTTGTAATTTTAATGGCATTCTTGACCATTGATCCAAACCCTTAGGGTTTAACCCTAAGGTTCTAACAATTAGGTTTTACACCATTAATTTCTAGGATTTTCTAATTAGGGTTTTAAAATAGAAAATTAAGATTTCTAAACTATAATTAGGGTTTCATAATTATATTAAAGTTTCCTAATCACATTAGGCTTGCCAATTAGGATTAAGGTTTCCTAATTAGGGTTTAGGGTTCCCGAATTTAAAATTAGGGTTTTTCGACTTTCAATTAGTGTTCCTAACGGTGCATTAGGGTTTCTAATCATGAGATTAGAGTTTTAATCCCTTATTAGGGTTTACTAATATTGTACCCTACCCGATCAATCATTGATCAAAATTTCTATACAGTAGGACTAAGTTCTCACATTTATGTTTATTATAACCGTAATTTCTATCGAATTTCTATCCGAACCTAGGGGTAGGGTTTCTATTCTCTGTTAAGCACAACTCTACTCTTATTTTCTCAGTCAATACACAAATTGTCCATATCCCAAGACTCGTATCACAGATACACAGCATAATATTATTAGTCAATATCAATATTAAAGAAAAAAAATTTATTCGTAAAATTCGGATTATTCGAAATCCCGGGTTATCACATAAATTACAAGAGTCATGTGTGGAATGAAAACCCTAATTAAATGATTAGGGATTAGTGTAAGATAGAATTTAAGATGATGGACCATATTAATTCTTATGGCCCAAATATTTTAGTTACGAAGTCCAAATATTTTAATTGGAAAACTCAAAAGACTTACGAGTTGAGCCCAAGTGTTGGCCCAATCAAATTCGTTAGAGGCCCAAACAATAAATTAAAAAGCCCAAGTGTTGGCTCAATTATAGAAGGATATTTTGGTCATTTATAAAGCAAGATATTTCATTAATTTTTTTAACCCAAATGGGAGAAAAGGGGAGGCCAATATCCGGCCAACATGGTGAGAGAAAAGGAGGGCATGTGGTGTGACGCCCCAAAAATAGGTATACAACACCCATTCTGAGTCGCCAAAATACATGGTACAGAAACAACTACATCTTTATTATTACAACACAAGAACTGTGAGTTTAGATACAAATATAGTCATCTAGACAATATCCACACTCAAATAAGTCCTCATTACAATTATTGATACATTATTTCACAAAAATGGTGAGGACTACTAAAATAACTTCTAGAACCATCATTCCATACCCCGACTAGTACTCGCTACATTCTCGCCTCCTGAGAAAAATGGAACAAAAAGGAAAAGGGTGAGCTCAACCAGCCCAGTAAAGAATATTATGACTAAGATAACACAGAACAAATTATCGTTAGTCTTCAACAGGGAAAAATCTAATTGAATACAATAGACAACAAGTTTTAAATCAATATTCACAGCGGAAAATAATAATTCATAGAAGAGTTACGTAGAGAATGAAATCTACTATTATCTATGAATTTAAAAGTCCGTCATCAATATTTTATCCATGTAACATCAATCAATAATCATCTTTGCACTACAAGCCAAAGATATTCATCAGTTGGTCATGTTCATCTCAACACCTGTTCATCTTTGCACTACGGGCCAAAGATATTCATCAGAAAATCATTCATCTTTACACTACAGGCCAAAGATATTCATTAATATCATCATTTAGGACTGAGGATGATGAAAATTATTAGGGATTCGTATTACAGTTTATCCATGTCCAAAAATACCTCATAAACAATCATAGTGGAGTAAAATTCAAGAATGATCAAAACATGGATACAATCAAAGCTAGTATCCATAATAGATATTTTGGACAAAAAGAAGAAAATTTCATTTTTCGGTGAATAGTAACTCGTGAATAGTAACTCATGCATAGTAACCCCGACATGAAAAGTTCCAAATTTAATAAAAATTTCTAACCAATATTTCGGCATAATGATATTGAAGAAATAATATCATTTTCGAATAAAATAACATCCCTTACCTCGTAAAGACAGTACTTCTAGTTGAAAAACCGGATATAGGCTATGGCTTGAACTTGCACCGTATAGCAACACTCAAAGTATTAAAATACTCACAAGAATACTCTCAATATATCGAGAGAGAAAGAGAGAGAAGTTTTCAGTTTCTGGTGTGTTTTTCAATTCTAACCTAAGCACCCTATTTATAGAAAAATACTTAGAACACCAAAGCAGAAAATTTAATAAAATATATTATTAATAATAAAATTCATACGCATCCTTTGAAATCAGTTTCTAACATTTCCCACATGCCCACCTTCTAGACAAAAACGTTTTTCTTCAAAATAATAATTAAAACTTTCAAAAATCAATTATTTCGGAACTTCGGAATTTTAATATTTCATAATAAATAGCCCTTTTATCAGAAAATTCGAATCTCGCGAGTTTTTATAGGAAATTCAATTCTTTACAACTTTGTAGAAGAAAGTTTTTCCAAATTCCAAACAGAAATTGACCGAAATCTATAAACAGACGATTTTACAAGCTATAATCAAATTTCAGTCAAGAAGTGGGCCCACAGACATGTTTAACATGTATTAAACAACTTTTACAACAAAAATACTCTTTCTCCTCATATACTCATATATCCCACATTCATTGTAAAAATATCATCATTATTATATTATAATAATATAATAAAATATTATTTTATCAGAAAAGATAAAATATCGATTTTTAACAATTATCACTTTAAAAATTTTCTCCATCTATATCCACATAAAATGAATATTTTCATCATCATATAAATCAATAATTAATTATTCACAAATAATATTACAGAATCACAGTACTGGCAACCAGGCCGTTCCCAGGAAAGAGGGGGCTTTCCAATAAGGATATCTCCTTACTGGCGCGCAATTAGATGACCAAACCTCTCCTTAGACAGAAGTTTCTATACATTACCAATAATATTATCTAATAATATTATTCAGATAATATGAATTATTGCTCCGATAATAGAAAATACTGTGTAGTGACAATTATTAAAATAACAGTAATATAAAATATCAACGCAGTAATTATTGAATCAATAAAATAAAATACTGAACAGTAATTACTGTAACAATTATTGAGTAATGCCTTCTTACGTAAAAATTAATAATTGGTGAATACCGTGTGCTACTGTGCAACAACGCGTATTACTGTATTTTAACCACCGGGTATGTAAGACCCCAGCTTATGAATGAATAAAATCAAATTTTTTCTAAATATTATTGTGAATAATAAGGGGTTAATTTGATATAATACTTTGGTTATGGGTGAAATGTACAAATTTTGCAAAATAAGTAAGTGGTTATAAAATATTCATTTTGTCGGGGAATATTCGTTTGGTCGTGGAATATTCTTGCTGTCGGAGAATATTCGTACGACGGCGCAGCCTTGTGTGGGCCCCATAACGAAAAACGATTGGATGAAGATAATGACAAAAATTGAGTTTTTATAAATAACGGCGTAGTTGTTACCGTTAACACTATTAGAATACCCGGTGGTTAAAATACAATAATACGCGTGGTTGCACAGTAGCACACGGATTGCACAGTATTTTAGAATTATTAATTCTTACGAAGGAAGGCACTACTCAATAATTGTTACAGTTGTTACTGTTCAATATTTTATTTTATTGATTCAATAATTGCTGCGTTGATATTTTATATTATTGTTGTTTCAATAATTATTGCTGCACAGTATTTTCCTTTATCAGATCAATAATTCATATTATTTAAATAATATTTTTAGATAGCATTATTGGCAATGTCTAGAATGTTCTGTCTAATGAGAGGTTTGGTCATCTAATTGCGCGCTAGTAAGGAGAAATCCTTATTGGAAAGCCCCCTCTTTCCTGGAAACGGTCTGGTTGTCATAAATGTGATTCTGTAATATTATTTGTGAATAATTAATTATTGATTCATATGATAAGGAAATATTTATTTTATGTGGATATAAATGAGGGATATATTTTTGTGGTTAAAAATGAAGGAGTTAATGTTGAGGCGTTTTATCTGTATTTTTGTCGAAACGGAGGTATTGAAAATTAAATCAGGATTTTTGAGATATTTTGCGGGGGTTATAATTTTTAATCCGACCGTTGGATCGTGGTAATTTTTGGATATGTTATACATATATAAGTTGAGTATATGTCCACAAATTTTGAACCGTTAAAAATGAACGTATGATTTATTATGAATTTTACGAGATGACTGGTATAGAAATTGTTGAATTTTCGAAGTTAATCATTTTGGTAGAAAATTCTAGAATTGGTGGGCCCCACTTTTGGTTGGTGAGAAATATACTGAAATTCAAATGTGGTGGGTGGGAATAGTAGCAGGTAAAGCCATCAGGTTGCAGGTTAAGTCTGCTTCGGCGTGCTAACATTTTTATATAAATAGAGGGCTAAGTTAGAATTGAAAATCACACTAGAAACAAGTTTTCTCTCTTTCTCTCTCTAGATTATTGAGTGTATTTTGTGAGTATTTAGATACTTTGAGAGTTTCTATTCATCAGAGCAAGTTTCTTTCAGCCTTATACTGGTATTCCGACCAGAAGTACTGATATTTTGAGGTAAGGGATATTATTTTCTTCTTAATGATATTATTTTCTTCAATATCATTATGCTGAAATATTGATATGAACTTTTTATCAAATTTGGAACTTTTTGTGTCGGGGTTACTATTCACGTATACGTTACTATTTACGAATACGGCACTATTCACGAATACGACACTATTCACCGAAAAATAAAATTTTTCCTTTTTGTCCAAGATGTCTATTATGGTTACTATCTTTGATTGTATCCATATTTTGATCTTTATTTTTAAATTCTGCTTCACAATTGATTATTATGAAGTATTATTGATCTTGGATAAACTGTTATATGAATCCCTACTATTTGTCCTTCTGTCTCACTGGATTCGTTTTCTTTAAGATATTTTTCATCATCCTCAGTCCTAAATGATGATATTACTAAATATCTTTGGCCTGTAGTGCAAAGATGTATGATTACTTGATGAATATCTTTGGCCTGTAGTGCAAAGATGAACATGTGTTGAGATGAACATGACTGATAGGTGATACAAATGAATATCTTTGGCCTGTAGTGGAAAGATGAATATTTGGATAAAGATGATTATTAATTGATGTTACAGGGATAAAATATTGATGATGGACTTTTAAATCTTAGAAGATAGTAGAATTTATTCTCTACTTGACTCTTCTAATGGTTTACTATTTCCGCTGCAGTTGTTGATTTAAAACTTGTTGTCGATTATATACTATCAGATTTTTCCCTGTTGAATACTAATGATAATTTGTTGTATATTATCTTATTCATAATATTCTTTACTGGGCTAGTTGAGCTCACCCTTTTCCTTTTTGTTCTATTTTTCTTCTCAGAAGGTGAGAACATAGCAGGATCTAGTCGGGGTATGGAGTGATGGTTCTAGAAAGATGTTTTAGCAGTCCTCACTATTTCTGTAAAATAGTGTTTGAATAATTGTATTGAGGACTTATTTGAGTGTGGATATTGTCTAGAAGACAATATTTGTATTTAAACTCACAGTATGTGTTGTCGTATTTTGCACGATAATTGTATTATTAAAGTTGTAGTTTGCTTTCTGCACCATGTATTTGGCGACTCAGAATGGGTGTTGTATACCTATTTTGGGGGCGTCACAGGGTATTCCAACAGTATTAACGGTAACAACTACGCCGTTATTTATAAATAACTTGTTTTTGTCATTTTCTTCATCCAATCGCTTTCCGTTATGGGGCCCACACAAGGCTGCGCCGTCATACGAATATTCCCCGACAACAAGAATATTCCACGACCAAATGAATATTTCCCGACAATAATTTATAACCACTTGCTTATTTAAAATATTTGCGCATTTTACCCATAACGAACCTCATTAATCAATTTAACCCTTACTATTTTAAAATAATAAATGGAGGAAATTTAAATTTTATTTATTAATAATTTGGGGTCTTACAACCTCCCCTCCTTATGAAATTTTGTCCTCAAAATTGACGTACGTACCTGGTGTTTCGAAAAGATGAGGATACCTCGCTTTCATTTTCGTATCCAACTCCCAGGTCATTTCCTCAATAGCATGGTTTCTCCACAAAACTTTAACTTGTGGTATAATCTTCGCGCGTAGGACATGCTCCTTCCTATCTAAGATCTTGACAGGTACCTCTTCGTACATTAAGTCTTCGGCTATCTCGTCCGGTTCTAACTCAATAATGTGGTTTGGGTCTTTCACATATTTACGTAGCACAGATATATGAAAAACATTATGAACACGAGACATAATTGGAGGTAACGCGAGTCTATAGGCCACATTTCCTACTCGGTCAAGAATCTGAAATGGACCAATAAATCGTGGATTGAGCTTTCCTCTCTTCCCAAATCTTGTAACTCCTTTCCATGGAGCCACACGCAACAATACATGATCCCCAATGTCAAATTCCATGTCCTTTCGATGAAGATCCGCATAACTCTTTTGTCGATCCTGTGCCGTTTGTATACGTTGTCGAATCGTTTGGATCTTTTCCGTAGTCATACGTACCAACTCGGGTCCCAACAACGTTGCTTCTCCCACCTCATCGCAACATATTGGAGAGCGACACTTTCGTCCATATAATGCTTCAAATGGAGCCACACCTATACTTGCCTGATAACTGTTGTTGTAGGAGAATTCCACCAATGGTAAATACTTATCCCAACTACCTTTGAAGTCTAGGACACAGAGTCTTAATAGATCTTCAAGAGTTAGAATAGTCCTCTCTGATTGCCCGTCCGTTTGAGGATGGTAAGCCGAACTAAATCGTAAATCCGTGCCCATAGCTTTTTGCAAGCTTACCCAAAATCTTGAAGTGAATCTTGGGTCACGATCCGAAACTATGGATACTGGCATGCCATGCAGTCTCACAATTTCATCTACGTATATACGAGCAAGACGTTCAAGGGAATAAGTCTCTCGTATCGGCAAGAAATGGGCAGACTTGGTTAATCTATCAACAATAACCCAAATCGCATCTATGCCTTGAGAAACTTTGGGAAGACCTGTAACGAAATCCATGGTAATGTGTTCCCACTTCCATTCCGGAATCTCAAGTGGTTGCAATGGACCTTTTGGCACTTAATGCTCCGCCTTTACACGTTGACAAGTTAAACACCTTGAGATAAACTCTGCGATTTCTCTCTTCATATTGTTCCACCAAAATGTATGTCGAATATCGTGATACATTTTGGTACTTTCAGGATGGATTGCAAACGGTGTGTTGTGTGCCTCCATCATGATTCTATGCTTCAAATCAGAGTCGTTAGGAACACAAAGTCTGGAGTTGAATCTAAGTATTCCTTCTTCATCGATTCTCGCTTCTGGAATAGCACCTTCTTGCACATTCTTCTTCATACGTATCAGCTCCGGGTCTGTGGTTTGAGCAACTTTAACTTTATCGATTAAAGTTGGTTTTATGCGTATACTTAACATCATCGCACTCGTTCCTATATATAATCTTCTACTCAATGCATCAGCTACCACGTTTGCTTTTCTAGGATGGTATTGAATAGTGTGGTCGTAATCTTTCAACAGCTCGAGCCAAAGTCGTTGCCGCATGTTGAGTTCTTTTTGAGTGAAAAAATATTTGAGGCTTTTATGGTCTGAATATATCTCCACTTTCTCCGCATATAGATAATGCCTCCAAATCTTTAGCGCGAAAACGACTGCTGCCAACTCTAGATCATGAGTAGGATAATTCCTCTCATATTCTTTAAGTTGTCGCGAGGCATAGGCTATAACTTTCTCACGTTGCATGAGAACACATCCTAGCCCTTTTCCTGAAGCATCGCTGTAGATAACAAATCCATCCAAACCAGATGGTATGGTCAAAGCATGTGCCGAAATGAGTCTCCTCTTAAGCTCTTAAAAACTCTTCTCGCATTCCTCTCTCCATACGAATTTGATATCTTTCCGAGTCAGCTGAGTTAACGGGGTAGCGATTCGAGAAAATCCTTCCACAAATCTCCGATAATAACCAGCTAAGCCCAGAAAGCTACGTACTTCGGTCACCGTCTTTGGTTGCTCCCAACTTTGTATTGCTTCAATCTTCGCCGGGTCAACAGATACTCCATGTTTTGACACCACGTGCCCTAGGAATGCTACTTCCTTAAGCCAGAACTCGCATTTCTTCAACTTAGCATATAACTTGTTTTCACACAGCCTTTGGAGTACCAGCTTCAAATGGTGCTCATGATCTTCACGGCTTTTGGAATATATGAGGATGTCATCAATAAAGACAACAACGAATTGATCCAAATAATCCTTGAATACTCGGTTCATCATATCCATGAAAGCCACAGGAGCATTAGTCAATCCAAAAGACATGACTAGGAATTCATAATGCCCGTACCGAGTTCTGAAGGCAGTCTTCGGAATATCCTCAGTTTTAACCTTCGGGTGATGATATCCAGAACGAAGATCGATCTTTGAAAAGAATTGTGCTCCTTGTAACTGGTCAAACAGGTCATCAATACGAGGTAGCGGATACCTATTCTTGATAGTGACATGGTTTAATTCCCGGTAATCAATACAAAGTCGCATACTCCCGTCTTTCTTCTTTACAAATAAAACAGGAGCACCCCAAGGAGATGTACTAGGACGAATGAAACCGATGTCCAACAACTCTTGTAGTTGGACCTTTAACTCCTGAAGTTCAATAGGAGCAATTCGATATGGGGTTTTAGAAATGGGCTTTGTACTAGGTTCAAGATCAATAAAGAATTCAACTTCACGTTCCGGGGATAGACCGGGAAGTTCTTCAGGAAATACGTCAGGAAAGTCAATAAAAATAGGAATATTATTCAAATTTGATGTGTCTTTATTCAAATCCATAACATGGGCTAAGAAAGCTTGACATCCATTTTTTAATAAACGAATGGCTTTATGGCTTGATATAACACTGATTGATTTTAATGGCTTATTCGCTTGAATTCGTACAACAGGTTGGTTAGGAATATGAAAACTAACAACCTTACGAAAACAATCAATTTTGGCATGATGAGTGGTTAACCAATCAATCCATAAGATCACATCAAAAGTAAGTATCTTTAAAGAGATAAGGTCAACAGGTAAGGTGATGGTGCCAACTTGGATCACACAAGATTTATAAACAGTGGATGTGATGAAAGTTTCTCCTAACGGAGTCTCCACAGATAAATCAAAATCTAACTTCTCCAGAGTCAAGTTTAAACGTTGAGCACAAGCAGGAGAAATAAATGAATGGGTAGCACCAGTATCTAGCAAGGTATAAACTTCGCATGAATTTATGATTAGCTTACCCGTGATCACCTCGTTTGGGTTCTTCGCATGTTGACCAGTCACGACAAACGCTCTTCCAGGAACCATTGACTTTATATTTTCTGGGACAGCTTTTTGAGTCACCATCCCCACTAGACTTGGTTTCGCTACAGTGCAATCTCGAGCGATATGTCCTTCCTTTCCATAATTATAACATACCTTAAACTGTTGTGGACAATTTGGGCTGATATGTCCTTCTTTTCTGCACTTATAGCATATAACCGGTGGTCGTTCTCCTCCCTTGGAACCAGTTACTACTGGTGCTGACGTCTTCGTATTGTCATTGTTGAATCTCCTCTTTTTAAAATCTCCTCCCGTCTCGCTTCTTCTATTTTCATAGCCACGATTACCCCAGAGTGGTTGCCGTTCTTGTCTGTATTTTTCTTTCTCCGCTGGTTATCATTGTTCTGATGACTGCTGTCACCGATATGATCCTGGTTGTGGTCCCTCGGTTAACCGTACTCGTTATCTCGCTCTAATAATTGAGCCATGTTGACAACATCTGAATATAGAGAAAATTTATGAGAAATGAGATATTGACGTATGTCGGGTTTCAAACCTCTCAGAAACATCTGCGTCATACGTTCCTCATTCTCCACCAAATGAGGTACAAACCTGAACAACTCTGCAAACTTCGCCTCGTACTGGGACACCGTCATGTTATTCTGCTCCAGTCTAATAAACTCTACCTCCTTCATATGACGAATACTTTCAGGGAAGTACTTGTCATTGAACAGTTTCTGAAATGCCTCCCAAGACATGCTGAGTATGGCTGGATGGGTACGCTTCACAGACTCCCACCAATAGTCTGTCTCGCCACGGAACATAAAGGTGGCGAATGGAACCTTCTGTTCCTCCGTGCATCCCAAGACATCGAATATCTTGGTAATTTGCTTGACCCATGTCTCCGCCTTAATCGGATCCGGCTTTCACCAGAATTCTGGTGGTCCCAACTCTTTGAACTGCTTGGCTGTAACCAGCTGTGCGTTGCCATTATTTCTTCTTATATTTTGAATAGGAATCTCCTTCGTCTGGTTTTGCATGAATCGCAAAAAGCTTCTAAACATCTCATCGTTCATCGTCTGCTCAGTGGTGTTGTTCAAAGGAGGAACATTGCCAGCCTGTTGCATGTTCTCCTCGTTGGTGAGTATAGGCATCTCCACCGTCTCATTTACTCCACTGTTAACATTCTCAGTCGACATTCTCAAATACTGCCATAAAACACGGGTTAATTTAACAAATTAACATATCACATAATATCCCTATATTATGACCGACCAACAAATAAGCTTAGGTAGGACACAATAGCAAAGGATTTACTCGTCTCTCCCCTCCTAGTTCTATTCCCCGATCTCCGCCAGAGATCATATCCCTAAGCTCTGATACCAACTGTGACGCCCCCAAAATAGGTATACAACACCCATTCTGAGTCGCCAAAATACATGGTACAGAAACAACTACATCTTTATTATTACAACACAAGAACTGTGAGTTTAGATACAAATATTGTCATCTAGACAATATCCACACTCAAATAAGTCCTCATTACAATTATTGATACATTATTTCACAAAAATGGTGAGGACTACTAAAATAACTTCTAGAACCATCATTCCATACCCCGACAAGTACTCGCTACATTCTCGCCTCCTGAGAAAAATGGAACAAAAAGGAAAAGGGTGAGCTCAACTAGCCCAGTAAAGAATATTATGACTAAGATAACACAGAACAAATTATCGTTAGTCTTCAACAAGGAAAAATCTAATAGAATACAATAGACAACAAGTTTTAAATCAATATTCGCAGCGAAAAATAATAATTCATAGAATAGTTACGTAGAGAATGAAATCTACTATTATCTATGAATTTAAAAGTCCATCATCAATATTTTATCCATGTAACATCAATCAATAATCATCTTTGCACTACAAGCCAAAGATATTCATCAGTTGGTCATGTTCATCTCAACACCTGTTCATCTTTGCACTACGGGCCAAAGATATTCATCAGAAATCATTCATCTTTGCACTACAGGCCAAAGATATTCATTAATATCATCATTTAGGACTGATGATGATGAAAAATATTTTAAAGAAAACGAATCCAGTGAAGTAAAAGAACAAATATTAGGAATTTGTATTACAGTTTATTCATGTCCAAAAATACCTCATAAACAATCATAGTGGAGTAAAATTCAAGAATGATCAAAACATGGATACAATCAAAGCTAGTATCCATAATAGATATTTTGGATAAAAAGAAGAAAATTTCATTTTTCGGTGAATAGTAACTCGTGAATAGTAACTCATGCATAGTAACCCCGACATGAAAAGTTCCAAATTTGATAAAAATTTCTAACCAATATTTCGGCATAATGATATTGAAGAAATAATATCATTTTCGAATAAAATAACATCCCTTACCTCGTAAAGACAGTACTTCTAGTTGAAACACCGGATATAGGCTATGACTTGAACTTGCACCGTATAGCAACACTCAAAGTATTAAAATACTCACAAGAATACGCTCAATATATCGAGAGAGAAAAAGAGAAAAGTTTTCAGTTTCTGGTGTGTTTTTCAATTCTAACCTAAGCATCCTATTTATAGGAAAATGCTTAGAACACCAAAGCAGAAAATTTAATAAAATTCATACTCATCCTTTGAAATCGGTTTCTAACATTTCCCACATGCCCACCTTCTAGACAAAAACGTTTTTCTTCAAAATAATAATTAAAACTTCTAAAAATTAATTATTTCGGAACTTCGGAACTTCAATAATTCATAATAAATAGCCCTTTTATCAGAAAATTCAAATCTCGTGAGTTTTTATAGAAAATTCAATTCTCTACAACTTTGCAGAAGAAAGTTTTTCCAAATTCTAAACAGAAATTGACCGAAATCTATAAACAGACGATTTTACATGCTATAATCAAATTTCAGTCAAGAAATGGGCCCACAGACATGTTTAACATTTTTTAAACAACTTTTGTAACAAAAATACTCTTTCTCCTCATATACTCATATATCCCACATTCATTATAAAAATATCATCATTATTATATTATAATAATATAATAAAATATTATTTTATCAGAAAAGATAAAATATCGATTTTTACCAATTGTCACTTTAAAAAAATTTTCCATCTATATCCACATAAAATGAATATTTTCCTCATCATATAAATTAATAATTAATTATTCACAAATAATATTACAGAATCACAGTACTGGCAACCAGGTCGTTCTCAGGAAAGAGGGGGCTTTCCAATAAGGATCTCTCCTTACTGGCGCGCAATTAGATGACCAAACCTCTCCTTAGATAGAACTTTCTAGACATTGCCAATAATGTTATCTAATAATATTATTCAGATAATATGAATTATTGCTCCGATAATAAAAAATACAGTGTAGTGACAATTATTAAAACAACAGTAATATAAAATATCAACGCAGTAATTATTGAATCAATAAAATAAAATACTGAACAGTAATTACTGTAACAATTATTGAGTAATGCCTTCTTACGTAAAAATTAATAATTGGTGCAATACCGTGTGCTACTGTGCAACAACGTGTATTACTGTGTTTTAACCACCGGATATTCCAACAGTATTAACGGTAACAACTACGCCGTTATTTATAAACAACTTGTTTTTGCTATTTTCTTCATCCAATCGCTTTCCATTATGAGGCCCACACAAGGCTACGCCGTCGTACGAATATTCCCCGACAACAAGAATATTCCACGACCAAACGAATATTCCCCGATAATAATTTATGACCACTTGCTTATTTAAAATATTTGCGCATTTTACCCATAACTAACCTCATTAATCAATTTAACCCTTACTATTTTAAAATAATAAATGGAGAAAATTTAAATTTCATTTCTTAATAATTTGGGGTCTTACATGTAGTGTTAGTTCAATTTTTACCAACTCTCACCTAATAAACTTATGTGTCCATTTCTTATTCTACCAACACCTTAAACCAACATGTTCGAGAATAAGGGGCCACTTGGCCAAAATGAGAGAGAGATACAGAGAATGCAAGGATGTGGTGGATGTGTATAGATATATGCCATATATCTATACTTTTTATTTTTAATAAACTCCATTTTCTCTTTCATCTCTTATTTCACTTTCTACAAACAAGGAAATTAAAGAGAGAGAGAAAGAGGAGGGGCGGCAGCCATGAGAGGAAGAATGAGGAGAGAGAAGGGTCATCCATGGAAGGGAAAGAAGAAGAAGATGAAAACAGAGATCATGAGAATCAAAAGTATAAATACCTTTTGTTTGTGTATTTTTGATTATTCCAAATCAAAACTTGAATATATGTTTCTAAACTGAAAAACTTGGTATTTACTTGTTGATGGGTGTTTTATGTTTAGATATACCCATATTGGGTGTTGATTTGTTTGGAAATCAAAAGAAAAGAAAAGTAATTTTCCTAGTTTATAAACCATAACTTTTTATGTACTTTAGATTTCCACCATTTTTGAACTACACTTTCTTTTTACGATCCGTCAAATAGAGGTGCTAGATGTATAAGTTATCTACTAAAACGAAGTGGTAGCACTCAAAAAATGTAGAGTTTACAAGCCGTAGTGGCTGTTTAGCCAAAACAGTCTTGTTTTAGAAAAGGAAACAAGACTGTTTAGGGTCAGTTTATGCTAGGGGTAGTTTCATCATTTTTCTGATATTCAAAAATTCTAGAAAAATTTGGGATGATAATATGATGAGTTTTCTAATATTTTCAAGTGGAATCACTGAAAAAAGAGTTGTAAATTTCCGTATGGACTAATTTTAGCAAAGTACGAAAAAGTGAAAAATTCCAAAAACCTACTACCCCAGATTTTGCAAGGGAAGTTTCGGAAACTTAATTTTTGAAATAAATTCTGGCCCTTTAGGACATGAAAATATATGATATAAAGTAGCTACTGTCCAAAAATGAGCTCATTCTGACTTAAAATAACCAAATTATGACCATTTCAATCTTTGAGATTTTTCGACCAAAACGGCTACAACTGGAGTTCTATAACTTTGATGGCCACGAAATTTAAACTGAAGGTTCATGTTAACACGTGTAAGATTTTGTTAAGAGATGGGAATTTCTGGAGTTAAACATGATAGGGCTAATTTCTTAAGTTACGAACTAAAAATGATTTTTGAAAAATAATAAAGGGAGTTGAAAATTTTCCAAAAAATTCTTTTTGTGTATGAAATATATGTATATATGTTTGGCCAAATAATAGAAAAATAATAAGCTGATTTGGTATTTTTATGAAAAGAATTAATTAATCCAGCTTATTAGATTGAAAATCAGATGAATCTAGCTTGCTGGATTGAAAATATGTTGAATCCAGTTTGCTGGATTGTAAATCTGGTTACTGAAATTGGAATCCAGTTTGCTGGATTGCAATTTGGGTTTCTGGATTGACAATCTGGTTTACTGGATTGCAATCTGGGTTGTTGGATTGGTATGTTTGGATAATCCAAGTTGCTGGATTAGTATTTGACTTATTGGATTTTAAAGAATAACTTATAATATTAGGACATGTATTTCATTAATATTTGAAAATAATTAAATATTAATGATAATGAAATTATGTGGTATTTAAGTCATTTAAAAATGATACTAACGATTGAAAAATCATTATAAATGATAATAATTATTTGAAAATTATTATGAGCTTTCGAAAAATGTTATTACTGATAATTGAATGATCTAAAATAATATTGAAGCAGTTAAGTAGAATTTTATTTACAATAAACTCGATAATTATCCGATAAGCAATCGGGACGTCGAAATAGTACCGAACTCAAATCAAACTGAAATAGTTTGACTTGATATCGGGTCTTATGTGTTTTAGTAACACTTAAGGATATGTGATACGTGTTTAAGTTGTATAATGACTGTAATTAACAGTAGTGTATGTGATGATATTATTCTAATTGAGAGATCGATATTATCAATAATAGGTCTTTCAACTGAAGATAAAATTAGATTGCGTAACAGTAATCGACGGTACATGTAAGTTCTCAAACTCAAACTTGAGTTGTTATTTCAATGTATGCTCGTGGATAATCATTGTTGATTATATTACATCTATGAATTATTGATTCGCACGTTATGCATGTTGTATATGTTCATCAGGTATGAAAGGCTGATCACCTTCATTACCATTTGGTTCAGTTAAATTTGTTTATGTTTATTGTTGGCCATTCATCATTATTGTCTCGGTCATTCGGGTATGGAAATTGATTCATGTTCTTTCACAATTATCATATTGTTGAAAGTTTGTCAGCTTTTATTCTTTTCAATCATGATATATCTTTCTTTGAACTTAAACTTGCTAGGAAAACTTGTTGCTCACCCTTGCTCATGACAAACATTTTAGATTAAGACGAAACTTCGGACACATGCAAAGACAAAGTTAAGTTCCAGGAATGGATTATTGTATAGTCAAAATTGTAATAGTATTGAAGGCAAGTAACACTGTAAGTCCTGTAGTATATGAATATGTGTATTAAGTTAAGGTTATCGACCTTGGGGATTATGTGACAACCCGGATTTTTATAAGTTATTACAAATAGAA
Source organism: Panax notoginseng (assembly GCA_016801055.1). Lineage (NCBI taxonomy): Eukaryota > Viridiplantae > Streptophyta > Magnoliopsida > Apiales > Araliaceae > Panax > Panax notoginseng. The sequence continues at coordinate 33,187,059 of CM029012.1, read as the reverse complement.
TTTAATAATTAAAATTCTTATTATGAGATGTTTTGAGTTTGAGTATGTATATATACGTGCTATATAATTTTGAAATATATGTTGGTATGAAAAGATTAATTGTTAATATAGAAGACAATATATATATATATATATATATATATATATATATATATATATATATATATATATATATATATATATATATATATATATATGGGAAAATGAGGTTAATAGTTAGTATAACTATTGAAGAAAGTAAATAAAATTGTTATGGAAAGAAAATTAACTGAATAATATAAGTTAATTTAATTAATTTGAAAATTATATTATGAAGTAATATAATTTGATTATTATGCCTTGTAGGCAATGTAATTGTTATGAATTAAATTTCATAAATAATGAGAGTAGTTCACTTAATTAAAATAGTGAATTAATGCAAATTTATTTGTTTTAATAAAATGAGAAAACAATATATTACATATAAATGTAATATGTTAATGGAATACGATTGTGAATTTTATAAATAATTAAAATATTTATCGAATAAAATAAATATTTTAGTTGGAATATTTACAAAATAAAATAAATATTCGATGAAAATTAGTATGGAATAATTTATTTAATTGTGATAATATTGACTAAATGGTTTTAGAATTGGTGCGTATTTTATTACGTTAATGGAATGGTAGCATTCTAATTTAATTAAATAATTAAATTAGAGAACTAATGATTTGTTAAACACAATTATAAATTTATTAGGTAAGTAAATATGGTGTTGGATAAATAAAGATTATGGCTAAATCAAAAGAAGTGTGACATTTGATGTAACTTATAATATGAATAATATTAAAATAAATGGATAAGGAGGTTAAGGGTTCTAGCCAAACATGGCCTTGTGACCCTTTGCTTTTGTAACAGATGGGAGCCCTTGGTGTTTTTAACTGATAAACCAAATAAATAAATAAAAATACGTTAAGTTGTGCTAAGTCTGAGAAAGAAGAATAGAGCAGAGAAGAAAGAAAATTGAGAGAGAAAAGGAGAATTCTCTGAGAATTGGAGAAGAGCTTTGGAAGAACAAGAAGAAAATAACATGGTTCACCATCTAATTAAGTTAAGAAGGAATCAAAATTTATTAATCCAACCTTAAAACTCTCTACTCTTGTTTGCCTCAAATATTAGGTTTCTATAAAATTTGTTTGGGTTGATGAAGGATAATGATATATTTGTTTATAGGTGTGTATATATGTGATATGTCATCTATAAACGATTTTAGAGTTATCAAATTCATGTAAATATGTTTTTAGAATAAGGAATTTTGTTTATAGCTTAGTATATGTATTTTTATCTATTTTAAGGCTTAAATTGATGGTTAGATCATGTATATAATCTGAAATTGATAATAGATGTTGTTAGTATGTTGAAAAACGAAAACAACGAAGTTTAAACGGATTGATTTGGTTAGGAATTGAATCAGTGGCGAATGATTATGCTAAATATGTTTACAACTTGAAAAAATAGCATGACCACTGAATTGGATCCCTTAAAATGAATTGTTAATGCTTTTGAAGTGTTATAATTATTATGTAGATGAGTAGTTCAGTGTTTCACGAGTTCATTGAGTCAAAAACCAATTAATTCTGACTTTAAATGAAGAAGTTATAAAGATTTAAAGTAAAAATATTGCAAAAGCTGTAATCTGGGCGAAGTCAAGCACGGGCGTGTTGCCCAGGAGCGCTGGCACGCCGCTAGATGCTAGTAGCTGGCGCGGGCGCGCTGGAGTGTGTTAAGTGTGACTGCTTTGACTTGTTTTGGTAAAACAACCATAACATTTTCATACGAACTCTGATTGAGGCGATTCAAGATGATCCGAAACGAGGACGAATAGACCTACAACTTTTATTCTTTAAGTGTTTTAATTTGAGGTCATTAGAAGGGGTTAAAATAGCCATTCTTGGGACTATTATGTTTTCAGAGGTAATCAGAGGGCGTCAGGCATGCACGTATGCAAGTGTAGTGCTTCTGACGATAAAAGATGTTGTTCTAAGTTATAAAACATTAATGTTAGTAAATATAATGATTCTTAACATTAATAAATGATGTATTAAATAAGTTGTATAAGCATACTAAGCATACACAAGAGAGACAAATTGGACGTGTGACGAATAAACGTCGAAACGCCGTGACAAGTATTTTAAGTCAAATGAAATGAATATTATAAGATATGAAATGGAGTTAATATAAAACCAATAATGATTCCTAGCAAGACTTAAACACTTGAATGAACTTCGAGTATGAAATTTAGTGAGATGTAAGTCGAAAGTGAACACAGTAAAATTTAACATTGTGTATTGATAATAGGAAGGGTTATGAGATATAGAGTAAAGTTTACATTACAACTACTATGCGTTGTTATATGACTATTAGTTAATGTGGATGATTATATAATTGTGTAGGGCACATGAAGTGCAGATAGCGGTAACTATTATTGGTAAACAACGATCAAGACAAGTCTTTCAGTTCCTATTTGCTATGTGAACTTGGTGATGAACTGTTTTAAATCATTATTGCAAATAGCATGATGTGTTATACATATGGTGAACGTATGAAACATTAAAGTCAATTTATGAGTACGTTGATTGAGTAATGAATCCTGATTGAGTAAGGAACTCAATCTTTATACTTGTTATATGAACTGTATCATATATGTTATGTTAGTCCAATATTTATGAGATGTATGATAAGCATGTTATTATGTGCTATGTGATGCATGAAAACTGTTAGATTTGCTGGGCTGTCGAGCTCAACCTTGCAAATAACCATTTTTGCAGGTTAAGGATTGAAGGTAACACTATGTGCTACTTGAATGACGTGGATCAGAAATAATACACGAAGATTAATATTTTAGCTAAAGATTGTTATTTCTTTAAACCATGATTAAGGTTCATGAGATGTACTTAATGTTTTATAATGTATATTTTATGTTGAGTTGTAAAATTAAAGTTTGAGTTTTCCGATGTATAAAGGATATTGATTTGATATGTAAGTATATATATTAACTCTGACAAAGTGAATCATAAAATAACTTGATTCAAAGATGTGTAAATGATAAAGGTTTTGATTCAGGGAATTAAGGTAAGAAGACAGAAAAGTTTAAATTATTTCGCATTTTATTAAGTTTAACATCAAAAAATGATGTAAAATCAGAAGTTAGATGTATTATTAACCACCGAAGTCGATAGTTAAATTGTAAGAATTTTGGGATCGTTACAGTTGGTATCAAAGCTGTAGGTTATAAATCTTAGGTAGGAGTACCTTAGGCTATAACCTTGGAAAAGAAAGGTGAAGATTGTAAAGAATGAACTCAATTAAAGTTTGAACAATAAGAAATAAATTTAAAAAATGTATAGAGAAGGGATTAAAATATATACGAGAAGATTCAAAGAAGAATCTTGAGGTATTTAAAAGATATGAATATTGGGTTACCTGACTCCGGTAATAATATGTTAAATGTTATTAAAATAGACGAAGTTTTCAAGATGAGAAGGTGATTAAAATAATAATAATGAACTCAAATAGAGTTTAATTGATGATAAATTCAGAGAATGCTTATGAAACAAGTTAAGATAAAACAATCATAAGACAGCATAATTAAATAGAAGTAATGAGGATCGTGGAACCAAAACGATCATAGAATAAGAAAGGAATCATAAAGAAGATGATTGTAGAATAAGATCACGACGTGATCTGGTTAAGTTGTAAAATAATAGATGATCTGTAATGAATGAATAGTTATAGCTTGATGCTATAAGAGAATGTACTATGAAATAGTACGAGGCAAACTCATGAAGAGTTATAATTGATGTGGTACGGAAAATTTGTATCGACTAAAGAGCAAGTTATGAGCAAGATAGAGTTAGGTGAGATTTCAATTGAGGACTCATGTGATGACTGAGTTGTACAAATCTTTGTATGGGGGAGGGTTTTGTGATTGCACTCTGTTTATCACAATGATAATCATTGGAATGTTGGTGTCACGCTATCAATGCATGTATGGTGAAAAGGTGATTCTTTTCTCATGTGTATATTTGATAGTTAGAGACTATTAAGATTAGATTAGATGATATTAAGATTCGGTATGGTTCTTAAAACTAATTCATATGGTAAGTTCGTGACTCATAATCATGTGATATGTTTTTGAACTCCTCAGCGAATGGACGCCTATGGTCTGACTAGGATAAGTTCTTAAACTCATATTATTGTGGCAAGTTCCTGAACTTCTAATGTGTGGTAAGTTTGAAAAACTATACTAGGTATAGAAAACTTATGAGGTAAGAACTAAGAATTTTTGGTATGGTGAGCACTGATGGTGCTAAAGATTAGTAGAATGATTAAGTAACGAAGCAGTGGTGTAAGGATTGAAGTTGATGGAGGAAAAATTGGATATTCTAAATCTTCTAGCTATGCTAGTTTTTCGAAATTCATTGATTGTCGACGTCGAGATTTTTATTTGTCTCTTTTCTGTTCTTCTCTTTTAGTGTTCTCATGTTAGGTGAGATGTTTGGAAAAACAAGTTGTGAAAAGGTCCAACATGTATATGGATGATTAACCGTCACGAAGTAAACTCCAGGCGGGACGAAAATGTAAATATATTTATATGGACGATCAACCGCCACGAAGTAAACTCCAGGCGGGACGAAAATGTAAATATATTTATGGACGATGAACTGCCACGAAGTAAACTCCAGGCAGGACTGAAATGTAAATATATATATATATATAAGCGGTAAATGGTCACGAACTGATCTCCAGGCCTGGCAGAAATGTAAACGCACCAAATATTTCCATCCAGGCTCAATCGATAATTCCATAATATATATATATATATATATATATCCTCAAATTCGAATTATCGATTGAGCTTGGGTCGACATATATAAAGTAAATGCACTGGATATAAATCTAGGCTCAATCGAGGCATGATATATGGATCCAGGCTCAGCCGATAATTCAAGAATATATATATATATATATATATATATATATATATATATATATACATAACCGATCAGGTGAGGGCTCCCTTACTTTGTTAAAATGCGGACCTTTTTTTTTTAAAACAACTAAAAAAATATTTAATATTTTATGGAACTGATATTTTTCCATAATATAATGTTTTGGGCGTGATTTGAATACCTATACCAAAAAATAGTGGTACAATCTGCACAGACCTGTTCTGTTATACGTATCCAAATCACATTCAAAACACTATATTATGAAAAAATTTCAGTCCCATAAAATATTGAACTTTTTTTTAGTTATTTTAAAAAAAACCAAAAAAAACCAAAAAAAAAAAAGTCCGCATTTTAACAAAGTAAGGGAGCCCTTACAAGAACTGGACCCTATATATATATATATATATATATATATAAGTAATAAACGCCACGGACCGACGGTCCGGGCATACGCACACAACATGACTCTCAACGTGAATAAATGTGTGTGAATAAAAGTGGAGAAAAGCTTTAAGTAATGTGAGATGTCTTACAGTGGGCTACCAAGTAGACTTCAAATAGCTTTGAATGAATGAATACTCGGTTTCCACTGGTAAAATATAGCAAAACACAAGCTCACAAGTGTTTGGAAAGAGAAAATACTCAATTTAAAGTGTGTACATTGCAAAATGGACAGGGCTTCCTAACCTTTTCTCTTTTCAAAATGGCCACCCCAAGTCCTCTATTTATAAGGGAGAGCCGTAGGTGTACCTGCGGCTACACGGGGTGCCACGGCCTCTATGGGCCCTGTTATCTCGAAGTACGTGCACTCAGACAATGCGTTATTCGCTCGAACCTTCATAACTTTCATTCCGAGAGTCCGATGGAAGCGTGACATACCATGATAGAAAGCTCTTTTCGAGAGCTACACAATGACATATGATTTGATTTTTTTTGAATAAGAAAAGGTGGGTCCATGACCAAAATAACATTTTTGGGTCTCCGTCAGGCAGTCTGTTGAGCTGTTTTGCGTAGTTTGCGCTCAGAAGTTAAAATATGGTTCTTGTGGGACTTATTTTGAGTTGAAATGAGTTGATTTGATTTAAGTTGAGTTTGAGTTTGGCAAAATGACCATTTTACCCCTCCTGGTGTTATTTCTGACTTTGGCGCTTTTGTAGCGGTCTTTTCCCAGGGTTATCTCTGAGATTGTCATGTTGCTGACTCTGAATGTCCTCAAGGTTATCTCTGAGATTGACTTGACCTCCCGGGGTTAACTCTGGGCATTAGACTTGATCACCTGGGGTTATCTCTGGGGTTGGAAACTAATTTTTCGGGGTTATCTCCAAGGTTGGAAACTGAATCTCCCGGGGCTATCTCCGGGGTTGGAATTAATGTTGTGGTCCTCTAGGGTTATCTCATGAGTATGAAAAATATGCTTTTGTCCTCCTACATAGTTAGTAATATGAGAATAAAATTTTGAGTGTCTACAGACGCCCCTCTTTATTATGTTCATGCAATGCAATGCAATGGAATGGTCATGATAAAGATTACTAGACACTTGAAATATGAAAGTAGTATGAACACAAGCCAATCATATTTGATGATAAAGCATATACTTTGTAACAATCTTATTTAGTTATTAATAAAAAGTATTAATTTATTAAAGGCTTTTAATTATCTACATGACGCTGCTTTATAATATGTGATAAACCCATAGTTTCAAGCAATGCTTTGAGAATAATGATGATGATCATTCTAATGAGATCTAAATTCTTAGAAAGCTTAAAACTAAAATAGTTCCCAATCATTGGATTACTAAATTGGGGATTAGTGAATCTGGATAGATTGGTACATACGTTGCTTGCTCATTGGATGGGGATAATTGATCTCATGATCATTTGTGTGGAGACACTAAAGCAAGTATGTAGGTGCTTATTAGAGAATAAGTTCACTGAACGTTGCTCGTTAAGGAATAATACTGGAGTTTTATTTGCCTGTCAATAGAAATTCCTGTAGTGATAGTAGTACAAGTGATCCTTAGACTTGAGATCATCATAGTATCTTATGTATGATGAGTTATACTTTGACTTATACCTTAAGACCCTTAGGGTATATAAAAGGGTATGTTTAGGTATAATAAGTTGTATATGGAGATAATGTATGATCGATAAAAAATCTACCACTTCTAGTAAAAAAAGAGAAATATCCTATGTGATTCGATAAATGACAACCCAGTAGTCCTTGGCTAAGGCAGAATAAAATTAGAAAGGAGTTTCTAATTTGCATTATTTGGAGTTGTGCATTTAAGAGTAGAAATACATATAATTAAATAAATTAAGACTTGACAGTAATTACATGTCTTATATTTAATTGGGACATTGTATGGTGAAAGGATTGAATTATACGATAACTATTTACTCAAAGATACTTTTATGATTAATGTCGAAATCTATATTACATGGAAAGTCATTAATCGCTAGGGAGGCTTATCCCTATTATAGAATAAATATTATTTATTTAAATAAATTAATATTTTAATTTATTTATTTAAATAAGATTAGAATTGTTCTAATTTATTTATTCACAATCGGTTTAATATGGAGAACCTAAAGGGTCACACCATAAAAGGAAGAATAATTATTTAAGAAGTTAATGACATAATCGCAATAATAAGTTAAGTATATTTAATTAAAATATGGTGATAGAATAAATTAAATAGCTTAATATTTATTATTTAATATTTTAAAAATACTAAATATAAATTAATAAGAGGAGTCTTATTATTATTTAATTTCTAAAGGAGTTTGGGAATTAATTAATAAAGTACTCTCAAATATCCTAATAAGATTAGGAGGCTAATTAATTAAAAGAGTTTAATTAATTATTCCTAATAAGATTGGGAGCCTAATTAACTAAAAGAATTTAATTAATTAAAATAAAACCTAATTCCTTAATTGTTAAGGAGGGTTGCCCACATCTATAAATAAGAGGAGTCTTATTTTGGGTGAGGTGGGTTGACTGTTGGTCGTTTTACCTATCAATATATGCGTGCAAGTATACACGGTCAACAAGTAATAAAGACTAAGTAAAGTATCGTTCTTATGGAGAATTAACTAATAAAGTTCACCAAGCATTAGCCCATAACCATTTCAGTCTTATTTAAACGAATGATTTAATGTTTTATATTAAAACTATGAAATTAAATAATACTAACTATCCCTAGAATAAGACTAGAGAATGAAGACCTGAGATCACAATTCCATCTACTGACTCATTCAAATCTACACATTTCATGTTAAGCCAAACTAATTGAACTGGACTGTTAGTTGAGAACACAAAAGTAAAGTATAGCCATCTCTCAATGTACCATACAAAAATCACATGTAATCCATAGTTGATAGAATACACATGAACACCCACATTACCTAAACCACTATATGTCTATGTGATTTACAAATAATTAGGGTTTAAGCCCAAATTCTCATTTGACTACGAATGACGCTACGGTATATGTCTATCCTAAGCACAAATCATATATCCCAACACAATGTAGAACATACAATCACAAGTTAATAAGATCAGATCTACACCCATACTGCGTCTTTCAAGTTCATATGGGTTATCACAATAATCGATGGCCAATCAACTAAGCAAATAAGCACGATCTTAATAGACAATCGCATAACAATCAATAAAGCTAACAATGCAATATATCAGAAATAACTAGTCCATAGAATCCATTGTAATCTCAAAATAGAGTTTAGTTCATCATAAAATCAAAATCCATAATCCACAATTGAGTATACATTGAGAAATAAAGATAGAAGTAAAGAGAAGTTAGGGAATTGGGAATGCAAATCTGATCTCTGTTACTCCAATTTTGAATTTCCTATGCTCTCCAATTGCTTTAATCTTCAACTCTAATCTAATCTAGGGTTCTAATTTTGAAAGTAAAGAGAAGAAAGTAATATTAGCTACGTGATCTCCCAAAGGGTGGAATACCCCTTACATACTAATAATACGTCTAATATATAAGCCCTTCTCCAACCCTCCTCTCAGTTACACAAATTAAAATAAAGTCAGCAGTTTCAGTCAACGTCGCGCGCAGCCGCGTGCTTCGCCTTTGTATTCCTCGCACGGGCGGGCGCCTTTAAAATTTGGTCAAGCCTGGTGATCGCGCGGGCGCACGTGTTTAAGCCTATTTAGCCGCGCGGCTTCTATAGTTTTAATTCTGTGTTTTGCTGCTGCTACTGCTTTGTCCTGCTGCTATTAATTCTTTATCATGCCACTCTTCCTTCATCCATCCTCAGTTGCATAACTCCAGTTGTTCCTCGCGTCATGCTTCCATTAGCTTCATGACATCTACCATTGCCAAGCTATGTCATTTCCTACACGTTTACACCAAAGGAGTTCTCAGTACATTCAATGTAAAATATTACGAAATGCAACTAAAAACACACTAAAATGTACTTGAGATGGGCATAGTTCGCATGAATTGATATCCAATTAGTAGGTATAAAATCCACTTATCAAATACCCCCAAACTTGAACTATTGCTTGCCCTCAAGAAATGCATACAACATAAAACACTGAAAATGCAACTATATGCTATGCAACTAAATCATGATGCAAACTAGTCTCACATTGTTCCAGCTATAACAGAATTTTAGTCCAACATGCCTCAGCGAATTATCCAGATTCGAGAATACAAGTTCAAACCAAACTATAGGCATAATATCATACACTCAAATAATTCATATACGCTATAAAGATGATGTGTGTGTGTTGTGCTCACCAAAACTTGATTAAAGCGAGAATACGCATGCTAAACTTCTCAAAACAGAAAATTACAGTCTAAATCAAGATTTATGTATACTTATGCAACAAAGACTGTTCCAACATATCAAAACAAGCTGAGGTTCAACAATGGGCTTAACTGATTTATTACTACTCACGAGGGCGATTTTCGCTCTTTCCCGCGGTGTTTATTGCTATTTTTATTTTCTTTTCTTCTTTTTTTTCATATGACTGTGCAATGCTTCATTCCATTAGGCTACACTGTTACCCTTTAGCGAGTTTTCAACCAACAACTCTTAGACCATAAAAGACCTTAGGGGGCTAGGTGTTAAGACACCCCTACGGGCATACTTACTCAAGTAACCAGGGCCCCGAAATAAGACTAGCCACGCTATCAATTTATTTATTTTTAATTTTTTTGGTTTTTTTTATCAGAATAGCGTACCCATGTTTTTTCAAAGTTTGATTGTCAATGTTTTATACCGTCTAAGCCCATTTTCCACGTAATTCTCTTTTTACAACCACATTTTCTATCGAGCAATGCAACACATAATTCTTATACCTACAAGTAGTTGTGAACATGGCAGTGCAAACCGAAAACATCCAAACAGCATCATGAATTACATTATGTAAAACATTATATTTAAGTTCATGTTACCCAAAATACTCTACATTCCTTCAAAATTCACTTTCATCATCGGCTAGACAAAATTTCCATAAAGCTCAAATTTGTGAGACATGCACGACACATAAAATGCAACGAAACATATTCTAACACAAGTAATAATGACTAAAAACCAAAAATTTTCTGTAAACTAAACATGCACATATACTAACACACAAACATGCCAATTTTAAACTAAACATGCAAAAACTATATTCAACTAATATGCAACTAACTTCCCCAATACCCCCAAACTTATAATATTCATTGCCCCGATGAATGAAGGTATAAGGTTAGAGAAACTCCCCTACTGCTCAGCTGCACCACCCTCGTCGGGTGGTAAATCTGGTGGTATATCAGGTGATGGATAAGTTCGAGATATTTTATAGTTGGAAACTGAGTGTGGGCTTCTAACATTACTGCACAATCGGTTACCCCTGGAAAGGATCAATATGAATTATTAGACATTATTTGATTATAACCAATACTTACTGTAAGACCCCGAATTTTATGAAATAAAAGTATTCAATTTTCCTATTTAGTAAATGGTTAAATTGATAAAAGTTAAAGTTAAGGGTGATATATGAAAATTTTTCAAAATAAACAAGTGGTTATAAAATAATCATTGTTGTCGAGGAATATTCATTGGTCGTGGAATATTCTTTCTATCGGGAAATATTCGTACGGCGGCGCAACTATTTGTGGGCCCCATAACGAAAAACGGTCGGATGAAGATAACGATAAAAATTAAGTTTTTATAATTAACGGCGTAGTTGTTACCGTTAACACTGTTGGAATACCCGGTGGTTAAAATACAGTAATACGCGTTAGTGCACAATAGCACACGGTATTGCACAGTATTTTTGAAATTATTGATTTTTACGTAAGAAGACACTACTCAATAATTGTTACAGTAATTACTGTTCAATATTTTATTTTATTGATTCAATAATTACTACGTTAAAATTTTATATTATTGTTGTTCAATAATTGTTGTTGCACAGTATTTTCTATTATCAGATTAATAATTCATATTATTTAAATAATATTATTAGATAGCATTATTGGCAATGTCTAGAAAGTTCTATCTAAGAAGAGGTTTGGTCATCTAATTGCGCGCTAGTAAGGAGAAATTCTTATTGGAAAGCCCCATCTTTCTTGGAAACTGCCTAGTTGTCATTATTGTGATTCTGTAATATTATTTGTGAATAATTAATTATTAATTTATACGATAAGGAAATATTTATTTTATGTGGATATAAATGAGAGATATATTTTTGTGGTTAAAAATGAAGGAGTTAATGTTGAGATTTTTATCAGTATTTTTGTCGAAATGGAGGTATTAAAAATTAGGATTTTTGAGATATTTTGCGAGGGTTATAATTTTTAATCCAACCGTTGGATCGTGATAATATTTGGATATGTTATACATATATAAGTTGAGTATATGTCCACAAATTTTAAACCGTTAAAAATGAACGTATGATTTGTTATGAATTTTACGAGATGACTGGTTAAGAAATTGTTGAATTTTCGGAGTTAATCATTTTGGTAAAAAATTCTAGAATAGGTGGGCCCCACTCTTGGTTGGTAAAGAAATGTACTGAGATTTTTATTCAAATGTGGTGGGTAAGAATAGTAGCAGGTAAAGCCATCAGGTTGCAGGTTAAGTCTACTTCGGCGTGCTAACATTTTTCTATAAATAAATGGCTAAGTTAGAATTGAAAAACACACCAGAATTCATAAGCTTTCTCTCTTTTTCTGTCTAGATTATCGAGTGTATTTTGTGAGTATTTAGATACTTGGTGAGTTGCTATTCATCAGTGCAAGTTTTCTTCAGCGTCATATCTGATATCCAGTCAGAAGTGCTGCTCTTTTGAGGTAGGGGATAGTAAGGGATTTTAAGGGTTGTTATATTTTTCAGTTCGTACTTCTAACGACCTTCAGAAAATTCTGAAAAAAATTAAAATGATATTTTGATGAGTTTTATTGATTGTGTCCAAAAATAGTAATTTTTGGATGTATATATTAAGACTTATGAATTTTATGGAAAAAGACTATTTTAAAAGTAACCGCTTATAACTCCTTGTTGTTAACTCTAAAATTGATAAAATTTTTATTGAAAGTATATCTATATAATATCAGTGTACTCTGTGAATTTTGAAATTTTTGGATAAAAGAATAATTTATGATAAATGTCTAAATATTCAGCGGTTTTGGCCATATAGAAAATAGTAAATAAATTTTAAAAATTATGAGAAAAATATATGTTCAATATGGGACTATATTCTGCTAAATCCCATAAAAGAAATATTTTTGAGACTGATTTGGTATTTTTCATGAAAATAGTCTAGTTATGGGTAAATGAATTAAATATGTTATGTGAAGTAAGAAAATTAGAAAATATAATTTTATGGCTTGAGAATCATATACGAGTTATATGCAGATTTTTGATGAGGATTTTGGTTATTAGTGATGAAATCTTAAGAGTTGACATTTTATGATGATTAAATGCATTAATTAGTAAAGTGTAAACAATTTAAATAAATTGTTTATAAGCTTAAGTATTATTATTCTTTCAATATCATTATACCGAAATATTGGTATGTATATTATTATGGAATTTGCTACCTTTTTCATGTCGGGGTTACTATTCATGAGTTACTATTTACGAGTTACTATTCACGACAAAATTGGTTTTTTTTTCTAGCCAAATTATAGTTGATTTATGAATATTGCTCTTAAAATTAAATCCATATTTTGATCATATTGTTTTTATTATCATATATAACATTTTTATAACCTTGATGTTGAAATTCTCTTTCGCTTGAGTGTAAAGATGGGTAAATTATTGGTATGATCATGACTATGGGTTCTCTTTGGCCAGTAGTGCAAAGTTGAATTGTTGACTGGTATGGTCATGACCATTGAATTTATAATTGAATATCTTTAGCTTAAGTGCAAAGGTGAAATGATCAACATGGTTATAATTATTGTTTATATAAATTCTGAAATGATTATATATTTCTTTGAGATATTAATATATTTGGCCTGTAGTGCAAATATGAACTGTTGATGAATATCTTTGACCTGTAGTGCAAAGATGAACTGGTGATAAATATCATTGGCCCATAGTGCAAAGATGACCTGTGGTTGAATATATTTGGCAAGTAGTGCAAAGATGAATTGTTGATGAATATCTTTGGCCCGTAGTGCAAAGATGACATATTGTTGAATATCTTTGGCCAGTACTGCAAAGATGAATAGGTGTTGAGATGAACATGACCAACTGGTGATACAAATGAATATCTTTGGGCCGTAGTGCAAAGATGAATTTATTAGTATGATTATGAACATGAACTGTAATTTGGTATAACCATGATGTTTGATGTTTCAGGTGATGAAAATTATCTTTGTCCTGGATGAGAAAAGGAATTTAGAACTACAATTACGATTATGAGTTATACACGTGATTGTGGACAGGATATGTTGATTGATGTTACAGGGATAAAACATTGTTGGTGGACTTTTAACGTGGAGAAGATAATAGACTTTATAGTCTATTTGACTCTTCTAATGGATTGCTCGTTCCGCTGCAACTATGGTTGAGAAGTTTTATCATCTACCATATGTTCTAAATCTCTGATTTATTACTGATGAAGGCTATTGATAATTTAATTATCTTTTGTCATGATATTCTTTACTGGGCTAGTTGTGCTCACCCTTTTGCTTCACAATTCCTTTTCAGGTAATAAGAGTGTAGCTGGGTCGAGCGGCAGTAACAAGGGAATAAAATGGTGGTCTCTAGCTGTGGAGTTCTCCCTAAACAGTATAAAAAAGTTCATTTAATAGTTATATTTGGTGAATCCAATAGGGTAAGGTGTACCCAATGTTGGAAGGGTGTTTTGCCACTATCATACAAGATGTCTAACGACATACAACCTCGTGTCATCATAAGACAGGATTGTGCTCATCCACTTGCTGAGTATATTTACAAGCACTACCTATATAATCTTAGTATTTGTTTGAAGTATAATTCTCAATTAGAGACAGTGGAGATAATGATAAGTAAAGAGAAGACTCACCATTGGGAAGAATATGATTGTAATCTTCTCGTTTTTCTTTGGGGTATATTGGGTCAACCAAGGATAATTATGTGGCCATATGATATCTATCACAACCTAGAAGCATGGCCTCCTATGTACAAAGGTTTCCTTGAGCACTTCCCAAAGATTCTAATTTCTAAAATAGTTTTTGACTATACCTTTATGTAAGGTGTCATTGTGAGGTACTGTCCACGGTTGCGACATGAGTCACATTTGGTATATATTTGTATCCAAACTCACAGCATATGTGTTGTTGTATTTTGCACGACAATTGTTGTAATAAAGTTATAGTTATTTTCTGTACCATGTATTTGGCGACTCAGAATAGGTTGGATGGAATGGACCTGTTTTGGGGTTGTCACATTTGGTATCAGAGCTTAGGGATATGGTCTCTGGCGAAGATCGGGGAATATAACTAGGAGGGGAGAGATGAGTAAATTCTTCGCTAGTGTGTCCTACCTAAGCTTATTTGTTGGTCAGTCATAATATCGGGATATTATGTGATATGTTAATTTGTTCAATTAACTCTTATTTTGAAGCTGTATTCTAGAATGATATCTGAAATACAGGAGATGAGCAATGAAGAAATTATGATGACAGGGAAGATGGAATTTAAAATGAAAGCAAGGTATTCTCAACTCTTTGAATTATTAGGTACGTAAATTTCGGGGACGAAATTTTATAAGGAGGGGAGATTGTAAGACCCCGAATTTTATGAAATAAAAGTATTCAATTTTCCTATTTAGTAAATGGTTAAATTGATAAAAGTTAAAGTTAAGGGTGATATATGAAAATTTTTCAAAATAAACAAGTGGTTATAAAATAATCATTGTTGCCGGGGAATATTCGTTAGTCGTGGAATATTCTTTCTATCGGAAAATATTCGTACGACGGCGCAACTATTTGTGGGCCCCATAACGAAAAACGGTCGGATGAAGATAACGATAAAAATTGAGTTTTTATAATTAACGACGTAGTTGTTACCGTTAACACTGTTGGAATACCCGGTGGTTAAAATACAGTAATACGTGTTATTTCACAATAGCACACGGTATTGCACAGTATTTTTGAAATTATTAATTTTTACGTAAGAAGACACTACTCAATAATTGTTACAGTAATTACAGTTCAATATTTTATTTTATTGATTCAATAATTGCTACGTTGAAATTTTATATTATTGTTGTTCAATAATTGTTGCTGCACAGTATTTCCCATTATCAGATCAATAATTCATATTATTTAAATAATATTATTAGATAGCATTATTGGCAATATCTAGAAAGTTCTATCTAAGAAGAGGTTTGGCCATCTAATTGCGTGCTAGTAAGGAAAAATTCTTATTGGAAAGCCCCCTCTTTCTTGGGAACTGCCTGGTTGTCATTATTGTGATTCTGTAATATTATTTGTGAATAATTAATTATTAATTTATATGATAAGAAAATATTTATTTTATGTGGATATAAATGAGGGATATATTTTTGTGGTTAAAAATGAAGGAGTTAATGTTGAGGTTTTTATCAGTATTTTTGTCGGAATGGTGGTATTAAAAAATAGGATTTTTGAGATATTTTGCGAGGGTTATAATTTTTAATCCGACCGTTGGATCGTGGTAATATTTGGATATATTATACATATATAAGTTGAGTATATGTCCACAAATTTTGAACCGTTAAAAATGAACGTATGGTTTGTTATGAATTTTACGAGATGATTGGTTCAGAAATTGTTGAATTTTCGGAGTTAATCATTTTGGTGGAAAAATCTAGAATTGGTGGGCCCCACTCTTGGTTGGTGAAGAAATGTGCTGAGATTTTTATTCAAATGTGGTGGGTGGGAATAGTAGCAGGTAAAGCCATCAGGTTGCAGGTTAAGTCTACTTCGGCATGCTAACATTTTCCTATAAATAGAGGGCTAAGTTAGAATTGAAAAACACACCAGAATTCATAAGCTTTCTCTCTTTTTCTCTCTAGATTATCGAGTGTATTTTATGAGTATTTAGATACTTGGTGAATTGCTATTCATCAGTGCAAGTTTCCTTCAGTGTCATATCCGATATCCAGTCAGAAGTGCTGCTCTTTTGAGGTAAGGGATAGTAAGAGATTTTAAGGGTTGTTAAGTTTTTCAGTTCGTACTTCTAACGACCTTCAGAAAATTCTGAAAAAATTTGAAATGATATTTTGATGAGTTTTATTGATTGTGTCCAAAAATGATGATTTTTGGATGTATATATTAAGAGTTATGAATTTTACGGGAAAAGACTATTTTAAAAGTAACCGCTTATAACTTCTTGTGGTTAACTCCAAAATTGATAAAATTTTTATTAGAAGTATATCTATATAATTTCAGTGTACTCTGTGAATTTTGGAATTTTTGGATAAAAGAATAATTTATGATAAATGTCTAAATATTCGACGGTTTTGGCCATATGGAAAATAGTAAATGAATTTTAAAAATTCTGAAAAAAATATATGTTCAATATGGGACTATATTCTGCTAAATCCCATAAAAGAAATATTTTTAGGACTGATTTGGTATTTTTTATGAAAATAGTTTAGTTATGATTAAATGAATTAAATATGTTATGTGAAGTAAGAAAATTAGAAAATATGATTTTATGGCTTGAGAATCATATATGAGTTATATGCAGATTTTTGATGAGGATTTTGGTTATTGGTGATGAAATCTTAAGAGTTGACATTTTATGATGATTAAATGCATTAATTAGTAAAGTGTAAACAATTTAAATAAATTATTTATAAGCTTAAGAAATATTATTCTTTCAATATCATTATACCGAAATATTGGTATGTATATTATTGTGGAATTTCAACCTTTTTCATGTCGGGGTTACTATTCATGAGTTACTATTCATGAGTTACTATTCACGAGTTACTATTCATGAGTTACTATTCACGAGTTACTATTCACGACAAAATTGGTTTTTTTTTCTAACCAAATTATAGTTGATTTATGAATATTGCTCTTGAAATTAAATCCATGTTTTGATCATATTGTTTTTATTATCATATATAACATTTTTATAACCTTGATGTTGAAATTCTCTTTCGCTTGAGTGTAGAGATGGGTAAATTATTTGTATGATCATGACTATGGGTTCTCTTTGGCCAGTAGTGCAAAGTTGAATTGTTGACTGGTATGATCATGACCATTGAATTTATAATTGAATATCTTTAGCTTAAGTGCAAAGGTGAAATGATAAACATGGTTATAATTATTGTTTATATAAATTCAGAAATGATTATATATTTCTTTGAGATATTAATATATTTGGCCTGTAGTGCAAATATGAACTGTTAATGAATATATTTGGCCTGTAGTGCAAATATGAACTGTTGATGAATATCTTTGACCTGTAGTGCAAAGATGAACTGGTGATAAATATCATTGGCCCATAGTGCAAAGATGACCTGTGGTTGAATATATTTGGCAAGTAGTGCAAAGATGAATTGTTGATGAATATCTTTGGCCCGTAGTGCAAAGATGACATATTGTTGAATATCTTTGGCCAGTACTGCAAAGATGAATAGGTGTTGAGATGAACATGACCAACTGGTGATACAAATGAATATCTTTGGGCCGTAGTGCAAAGATGAATTTATTAGTATGATTATGAACATGAACTGTAATTTGGTATAACCATGATGTTTGATGTTTCAGGTGATGAAAATTATCTTTGTCCTGGATGAGAAAAGGAATTTAGAACTACAATTACGATTATGAGTTATACACGTGATTGTGGACAGGATATGTTGATTGATGTTACAGGGATAAAACATTGTTGGTGGACTTTTAACGTGGAGAAGATAATAGACTTTATAGTCTATTTGACTCTTCTAATGGATTGCTCGTTCCGCTGCAACTATGGTTGAGAAGTTTTATCATCTACCATATGTTCTAAATCTCTGATTTATTACTGATGAAGGCTATTGATAATTTAATTATCTTTTGTCATGATATTCTTTACTGGGCTAGTTGTGCTCACCCTTTTGCTTCACAATTCCTTTTCAGGTAATAAGAGTGTAGCTGGGTCGAGCGGCGGTAACAAGGGAATAAAATGGTGGTCTCTAGCTGTGGAGTTCTCCCTAAACAGTATAAAAAAGTTCATTTAATAGTTATATTTGGTGAATCCAATAGGGTAAGGTGTACCCAACGTTGGAAGGGTGTTTTGCCACTATCATACAAGATGTCTAACGACATACAACCTCGTGTCATCATAAGACAGGATTGTGCTCATCCACTTGCTGAGTATATTTACGAGCACTACCTATATAATCTTGGTGTTTGTTTGAAGTATAATTCTCAATTAGAGACAGTGGAGATAATGATAAGTCAAGAGAAGACTCACCATTGGGAAGAATATGATAGTAATCTTCTCGTTTTTCTTTGGGGTATATTGGGTCAACCAAGGATAATTCTGTGGCCATATGATATCTATCACAACCTAGAAGCATGGCATCCCATGTACAAAGGTTTCCTTGAGCACTTTCCAAAGATTCTAATTTCTAAAACAGTTTTTGACTATACCTTTATGTAAGGTGTCATTGTGAGGTACTGTCCACGGTTGGGACATGAGTCACATTTGGTATATATTTGTATCCAAACTCACAGCATATGTGTTGTTGTATTTTGCATGACAATTATTGTAATAAAGATGTAGTTATTTTATGTACCATGTATTTGGCGACTCAGAATAGGTTGGATGGAATGGACTTGTTTTGGGGTTGTCACACTTACTGCTAAAAATTTAATTAACTATAATAATAATAAACTAATTAAAACAGAATGAATTGAACACAAATGATGAAAAATGATAGACTATGGATAATGGAGAATTAAACAAATAGGGAGAGAGATATTTGATGGGGTGCCTCCCATCAAGCTCTCGATTTATAGTCCGTAAGCTGGACTCTGTGCTTGACACTGCTATCCAATTCCTCTACGATATGCTAAGAACCCTCCATCCATTAGAGCTGCTACGTGTGTAGGTAGGTTCCCCATCTTGCGAGTCTGTGAATTGAAACAATCTAGCATATTTCCTGTACATGATGCCCCCAGTTCTATTGCATAGCTAGGTGCTCCATCAGTTGTATTGGTGAATAAATTGCTGCATTGAGGTATGAAAAATACAACAGACTTTTTCTCTTCTCTTTTCTCTTCCTCAGCCCACCATGGTGTATAAGAGGCCTCTTTTTTATCCTGATCTTTAATTTGAATGTGGCTACCAAGAGGACATGGGTGTGCCAATTTCACTAAATTTTTTAACTCTAACTGAAAAGGCACTTGAGGTATTATACAAGTCGTTTCATATTCTTCATTTTCCATACCCTCAGTTGTCTCCTCAATGTCCACTCCTTTAAGTTCATTTAGTGGCATGTACACTTCTGGCTCTCCATCAGTTTCATCGTCCATGTCATAGCAATAATTGTTTGGAGTGCGATTGTTCAAAGCTTCGAACATTTGATCCATCTGATTCTGAAGATTTTGAATTGACCTTTCTTGCTCAATCATCTTCTCCTCAGTAGAATCTACAAATTTGAACCACAAATCCTCCAATCTTGAATTATCTTGTTCAGTTTTGAAATCCATGTATTGTGGACCATTCATTGAGGAGTTAATGAGTTGTTCCATCTGTCTGTTAAGATTTTGGCTTGATAACTCCTGACTCATCATCATCTCTTCATGGTCTGCTATGCTTTTTGACATGAATTTCTTCAACCTTGAATTTTCTTCTTATTGTATTAGAGGTGGATATGAGAAATCCGATGGATATGTTGGACTTGGAACACAGTCTTGGTCTTGATAGTTATAACTCCATTCATAATCTGGGTTATACCCCCAACCTTGATAATAATTGGGATAAACATAGTCGTTGAGGTAATCACCCCCAAACTGTACTTGTCCAACACTGATGTTGCACTGATAACTTGGATGCTTGCCAGCACAATATTCACATGTAACTGCTATCTCTCGAGTACGTTGGGCTGCAAGAACATCCAACCTCTTCGAAAGTGTTGCAATTTATGCCGACAATGTAGAAAATACATTGACTCCCTCGGTGCTTATGTCCCTTGGTTGAGGTATATTTGCATAAGGCCATTGATAAGTAAAGTCATCCATGGTACCTAAAAAGAGAGAAATAAAAGAAACTAATTAAAATAAAAAAATGTTTAAATTAAGACCAATTTGATTGAAATTAATGTTGGCAAAAATTTATTGAGCAAACTCCCCAGCAACGGCGCCAAAAACTTGTTGGTCGTTTTACCGATCAATATATGCATGCAAGTATACACGGTCAACAAGTAATAAAAAGTAAGTAAAGTATCGTTCCCACGGGAAATTGACTAATAAAGTTCACCAAGCATTAGCCCATAACCATTTCAGTCTTATTTAAACGAATGATTTAATGTTTTATATTAAAACTATGAAATTAAATAATATTAACTACCCCTAGAATAAGACTAGAGAATGAAGACCTGAGATCACAATATCATCTACTGACTCATTCAAATCTACACATTTCATGCTAAGCCAAACTAATTGAACTGGACTATTAGTCGAGAACACAAAAGTAAAGTATAGCCATCTCTCAATGTACCATACACAAATCACATGTAATCCATAGTTGATAGAATACACATGAACACCCACATTACCTAAACCACTATATCTATGTGATTTACAAATAATTAGAGTTTAAGCCCAAATTCTCATTTGACTACGAATGACGTTTCGGTATATGTCTATCCTAATCACAAATCATATATCCCAACACAATATAGAACATACAATCACAATCTAATAAGATCAGATCTACACCCATACTGCGTCTTTTAAGTTCATATGGGTTATCACAATAATCGATGGCCAATCAACTAAGCAAATAAGCACGATCTTAATAGACAATCTCATAACAATCAATAAAGCTAACAATGCAATATATCAGAAATAACTAGTCCATAGAATCCATTGCAATCTCAGAATAGAGTTTAGTTCATCATAAAATCAAAATCCATAATCCACAATTGAGTATACATTGAGAAATAAAGATAGAAGTAAAGAGAAGTTAGGGAATTGGGAATGCAAATCTGATCCCTCTTGCTCCAATTCTGAATTTCCTATGCTCTCCAATTGCTTCAATCTTCAACTCTAATCTAATCTAGGGTTCTAATTTTGAATGTAAAGAGAAGAAAGTAATATTAGCTACGTGATCCCCCAAAGGGTGGAATACCCCTTACATACTGACAATACGTCTAATATATAAGCTCTTCTCTAACCCTCCTCTCAGTTATGCAAATTAAAATAAAGTCAACAACTTTAGTCAACGTCGCACGCGACCACGCGCTTCCCCTTTATATTCCTCATGCGGACGCGCGTCTTTACAATCTGGTCAAGCCGGATGATCGCACGGGCGTGCGTGTTTAAGCCTATTTAGTCGCGCGGCTTCTGCAGTTTTGATTCTGTGTTTGGCTGCTGCTACTGCTTTGTCCTGCTGCTATTGATTCTTTATCATGACACTCTTCCTTCATCCATCCTCAGTTGCATAACTCCAATTGTTCTTCACGTCATGATTCCATTAGCCTCATATCATCTACCATTGCCAAGCTATGTCATTTCCTGCACGTTTACACCAAAGGAGTTCTCAGTACATGTAATGCAAAATATTACGAAATGCAACTAAAAACACACTAAAATGTACTTGAGATGGGCATAGTTCGCGTGAATTGATATCCAATAAGTAGGTATAAAACCCACTTATCATTGACACTTTCATAAACACGTGAATACGTAATTCTAATAGTTAGGAGAGTACACCGTTTCTATGAGAGACAGAAAAACTAGGGTTTTGCCAAATACTCATATTCTTGAATCTTTCTTTTTTCTTGGTGGATCACCTCTAGAGGCCAAACATTTGGGTGGCTAACGTTGATCAAAGGAAGGAATCAAACCCGGTGGATTCAAGTTGAGCGCGAAAAAGATTAGAGGTGAATTTGTACCCAAAGAAGCTCGAATATTCAAGGGTATGATTCATGTTCTTCATATTTTCGTTTAATTAATAATAGTGTATAAAGGATGATCTGGGTATATGGTTTGTAAAATTTTAAAATTTTGTTTTTCCAGGTTTTCGCTAATTTTTATCAATTTAATTACGTTCATGAATATTACAAACCTAACCGTGGTATCAGAGCCAAACCTTTATGCAAATTATTAATTGTTTTAATTTGATATGTGTGTTGATGTGTTTAAAAAAATTTATTGGGCATAAATTGTTGTAAAAAATATAAAAAAAAAATAAAAAACGATGATCCGTGATTCGTGATTCGTGATTCATGATTCGTGATTCGTGATTTTCGTGACTTAATGGAATATGTTACTGGATAATATTTTCGTGACTTAATTTGCATAATATGTTCCGTGACTTAATTCACATAAAGGTTATTCCTGCATATTATGATACTTAAACTGTGGCCCAGGATATATAAACCGTACCATGATTATAATATATATATATATATATATATATTTACGTGAATCAGATTATAATATATATTATAATACATACATACATATATATATATATATATATATTTAATTATTTTATAATTAAAATAAAAAGTTTATTTTAATCTTAAAATTATATTTCATGCTAACTAATTAGAGTTGGAATTGGATTCCATGATAACTAATTAGAGTTGAAATTAGATTTCATGTTTCCTAAAATAAAGGAGTTTATTTGTGAATAGAAAAGTTAATCCATGGTTCCTTAAATAAAGGAGTTTATTTAGATATGAAAAATGGTTTCATATTATTCAAAATAAAAGAGTTTATTTGTGAATAGGAAAGAGAATATGTATTTCCTTAAATAAAGGAGGTTATTTAGATATGGAATAAGATTGATTATTCAAAATAAAGGAGTTTATTTGTGAATAGGAAATAGAATCCGTGTTTCCTTTAATAAAGGAGTTTTTTTTTTACTTGGAATTGGATTCCATAATTAATTAAAATAAATGAGTTATTTTGATTAAAAATTTTGATTAAAATAAATAGTTTATTTTATTCAAAATTAGATAAATTAAAATAAAAGATGTTTATTTTGATTTAAATTTAGATTAAAATAAAGGAGTTTATTTTGATTCAAAATTAGATTTTATACTAACTAAATTT
Source organism: Panax notoginseng (assembly GCA_016801055.1). NCBI lineage: Eukaryota > Viridiplantae > Streptophyta > Magnoliopsida > Apiales > Araliaceae > Panax > Panax notoginseng. The sequence continues at coordinate 33,163,333 of CM029012.1, read as the reverse complement.
GTCCATTAAATGATATCAATATATATATTGAATGTTTATTATTCATGAAATGAATGTTATTTATTGATGCATATGTAGATGTGTATGATAATAAATGAGATTGATTATGGACTATTGACCAATGTGATTAGATTTTATTTTAGTTGTATGCATGAATGTATGCGTTTTATTAAATGGGGTCTGCATACCTCGTTTTCTCTAATTTTTCTTAATATAAATTCTATCTCCCTCCTATGTACTTCCCCTTGACTGCTGATCAAGGTTTCTGTTTATTTTAAATAGTTTTGTAATGGGAATAGTTAGAATTAAATTTTGAAGAATTGGAGAGCAAGGAGCAAGGGCCGCTTGAAGACCTGTTTGTAATGGATCCCGGATTTAAATGTAATAGTTATATTTAAATATTAATTCTTGCACCCCTAGGGTTTGACCTTTTGGTTCACTTGGTGGCTCTAGTGAACCAAACTAGAATAAAAGTTCATAATCAATCCTGGTAGAATATGGTATTCTATATGTGCATGCTTGTACTATATATATATATATATATATATATATATATATATATATATATATATATATATATATATATATTATGCAAACATGTTTCGCATGTTAATTAATATGACGCGTATTTTTTATATATATATGCATGCACGCTAAACAAGATGAGACAAATTAATAACAAACCCCTCAAAGATTCCTAATCTTAAGTATGTTAAGATAAAGGGTTGTCCAACTTATGTGAAATGGTTTCAAAGGATAAGCTTGGGACAAAATTTGACAAGTATAGATTTATGGGACATCCTAAAGTAAGTTTAGGGTATATGTTCTATAATCTTACTTAGCAAAAGGTGTTTGTTATGAAACACGCTACCTTCTAAGATAAAGATATTTATCATTGAAGGGGCTAGTGGGAGGATAATAGATCTTGAAGAGTTCAAGAACCACAAAATACTATAAGTTAAATAAGAAAAACCTGTATATATAACTATTGTATCACAATTGAATCGTAAATCTGGAATAGTACCGAAGATACCTAGGAGGTATGAATTCATCATAGATGATGATGATGAGGTACACATCATAGAAGATGATGATCTAGAGTTACAAACGATGAGGTAAGAGTTCTAGTGTGTACAAAAGGGTCAGTGGGAGTGTTATGACATTCCTAGTATTGTATGTTCATATAGTACGGATAAGGAATAACATACCAATGCTATAATCGGTAAAGATAAAGTTGTCAAAATATTCCCCCATGAATAGTTTGGGAAGAGTATCTGAATTAGGGGTACAAATCTATATAGATAGATTTAATAGGATGCTCGACTTAACCCAAGGAACATATATTCATTTGATGCTAAAGTCGTTTAGCATGGCAAACTCCATGGGATGTCTCATGTTGAGGAGCCCTGGAGTGTATCTCTCTTAATAGTCCCCATAGACTCACAAAAGAGAGATCGCATGAGTAACTATCATGTATGCAATAAAATATACGAGACCTGATGTTGATCGGTCATATTATGGAGAAGATCACTGCAAGACAGTGAAAAATATCTTAAAGTACTTAACTGACTCTAAGGATGTGATTAAAATATATAGTTGGTTTAAATTAAAACTAGAGGGCTTAACAGACTCAAGTTTTTTAGACAGACCAAGATGATAGAGAATCCACTTTAAGGTAAAGAGTTACCTTGAACAGTGGTGCAGTGAATTAGAAAGGTTCTAAACAGTAAAGAGTTGCTAGTTTAGTGATAAAGACAAAGTATATAGCTGTAAATGAAGCTGCAAGTTGATTGTTTGGATGAAAAGTTCATTACAGAACTAGAAATAGTTCCTAAGTCTCATCTTAGATCTAAACATGTGTTGTGACACTTTCATTTGATTATAAGAATCATTGAAAGATGGGAAATCACTATAAAGATAGTAAAATCTCAAGAACAACATTATATATCCATTAACTAAAGCTTATCCAACAGTAGGATAGTCGTCACTTAGAGAAGAAGGATATGAGATACCATGGAGATTAGTTTTAGTGCAAGTAGAAGATTGAAAGTAGTATGCACACAAGCCAATCATGTTTAATGATAAAGCATATACTTTGTAACAATCTTATTCAGTTATTAATAAAAAGTATTAATTTATTAAATGCTTTTAATTATCTACATGATGATACTTTATAATATGTGATAAACCCATAGTTTTAAGCAATGCTTTTAGAATAATGATGATGATCATTCTAATGAGATCTAAATTCTTAGAAAGCTTAAAACTAAAATAGTTCGTAATCATTGGATTACTAAATTGGGGATTAGTGAATCCAGATAGATTGGTACATACGTTTCTTGCTCATTGGATGATGATGATTGATCTCATGATCATTTGTGTAGAGACAATAAAGTAAGTACGTAGGTGCTTATTAGAGAATAAGTTCACTGAACGTGGCTCGCTAAGGAATACCTAATGGAGTTTTACTTGTCTGTCAATAAGAATTCCTGTAGTGATAGTATTACAAGTGATCCTTGGACTTGAGATCATCATAGTATCTTGTGTATGATGAGTTATACTTTGACTTATTCCTTAAGACCCTTAAGGTATGTCAAAGGGTATGCTTGGGTATAATAAGTTATACATGGAGATAATGTATGATCAATAAATAATCTACCACTTCTAGTAAAAGAAGTGAAATATCCTATGTGATTCGATAAATGACAACCCAGTAGTCCTTGGCCAAGACAGAATGAAATTAGAAAGGAGTTTTTAATTTGTATATTTGGTGTTGTGCATTTAAGAATCGAAAAATATATAATTAAATAAAATAAGACTTGACAGTAATTCCATGTCTTATATTTAATTGAGACATTATATGGTGGAATGATTGAATTGTACGGTAACTATTTACTCAAAGGTTCTTTTATGATTAATGTTAAAATCTATATTATCTGAAAAGTCGTTAATCGCTAGGGAGGCTTATCCCTATTGTAGAATAAATATTAATTATTTAAATAAATCAATATTTTAATTTATTTATTTAAATAAGATTAGAATTGTTCTAATTGATTTATTCACAATCGATTTAATATGGAGAACCTAAAGGGTCACACCATTAAAGAAAGAATAATTATTTAAGAAGTTAATGGCATAATCACAATAATAAGTTAAGTATATTTAATTTAATCTATGGTGATAGAATAAATTAAATAGCTTAATATTTATTATTTAATATTTTGAAAATACTAAATATAAATTAATAAGAGGAGCCTTATTATTATTATTATTTAATTTCTAAAGGAGTTTGAGAATTAATTAATAAAGTACTCTCAAATATCCTAATAAGATTAGGAGGCTAATTAATTAAAAGAGTTTAATTAATTATTCCTAATAAGATTGGGAGCCTAATTAATTAAAGGAATTTAATTAATTAAAATAAAATTTAATTCCTTAATTGTTAAGGAGGGTTGCCCACATCTATAAATAAGAGGAGTCTTATTTTGGGTGAGGTGGGCTGACACTTTCATAAACACGTGAATATGTAATTCCAATAGTTGGGAGAGTACACCCTTTCTATGAGAGATAGAAAAACTAGGGTTTTGCCAAATACTCATCTTCTTGAATCTTTCTTTTTTCTTGGTGGATCACCTCTAGAGGCCAAACATTTGGGTGGCTAACATTGATCAAAGGAAGGAATCAAACCCAGTGGATTCAAGTTAAACGCGAAAAAGATTGGAGGTGAAATTGTACCTGAGGAAGCTCGAATCTTCAAGGGTATGGTTCTTGTTCTTCATATTTTTGTTTAATTAATAATTGTGTATAAGGGATGATCCGGGTATATGGTTTGTAAAATTTTAAAACTCTATTTTTCCACGTTTCCGCTAATTTTGTGCAATTTAATTGCGTTCATGAATATTACAAACCTAACAAAATATGGCAAGGTATTTTTAATGATACAAATCACAATGTAATGAATGTTAAAATGTTTTCGCAAATCGTAGTTCGCAAAGCGCACATCGCATTTCGCACTTCTTATCTCGCTTTTGGTCAATCGCACTTCGCAACTCGCACATCGTATTTCGCATATCGTAAATCACACAACGCACATCACACATCGCACATCACTTTACCTTTACCGGTTATTACTGATGCTTATGCTGGTGTTGACTGCAACGGTTTGACTTTTTTTCGGTGTTGTCGATGCCTATTTGATGAAGAGAAATTGAGATGTTTTCTACATCTCAACTGGGGATGACGTTCTAAAATCACCGGACCTTTCCGATGTATACGTTGGCAGTTTATAATGGTGCCTACCCTGATGGTAGTTTGATAATAGATCCTACTCTGTTGGTGGTTGAGTATGTTAACATCACCAAACTATTTTGATTCCCACTGGAACGGTGGTGTACAAAGCTTTCATCACTGAACTGTCTTGATGTTACACTGAATTGATGCCAATGGTTTTAAATACCAGATCTTTCGATACCTTTGCTGAAGTAATATTCAAAGGTTTACTTCACCAGACTCTGCCTGATGTTACACTGGATTGATGGCCTAAATGCCGCTGACATCCCTGGAGGGTGCAACTCATTTTTTCACTGCCCAAATTTGAACTTCGGTGTAGAGGCCTCGACTTGTGAGCTCGACGCCAGTTGACACATTTAATGATAAGGATTTCATTCGCTAGACCTTTTGTCATTGGGCTTCTGCTTTTGAGTTAAGGACTTTTTTGACAATTTTTCCCTTCTTTTGTACAGGCAAACTTATGTCGCCATGATTTCTTTCAGGAGTTCTCCCCTTTCTTTTGATGAGAGGCTTGATCCCGTCTTAAACTCCTTCCCTTTCCTGGAACCAAAAAATGTTCCAGCCTTTCGCATGTTGTTGTCAGGGATTCATATGAGATACTCTTATTGTTGACCAAGTCGTGAGTGAGTAATATCTTCACATGTGGATCATTCATTCTGAGAATAGTACGATTGGAAAAGACCAAATGATCATACCGAATCGCCAGTGAGATGATAAGAGGGAAGCTCTGATGATGATGTACCATATTGATGGTGCTGACTGGTGCATTTTCCTCTTTAAGATGGTTGATAAATGTCCCAGTGTTAAATTATCATTGTTTCTGAGATTTCCCCCAATCTTGTTGTAAGGGTCCCAATATCGGTTTGTCTCTAATTTTGAAATTGACCCAGACTTGTTTGTTATCTAGAATAGTTGTTTTGATAAATGGGTTGATAAGATGCCGAGATCACAAGAGGATTTTATCTCTGTACCATATAGTGAACAGGTAGTTGACTTGGGCTTTGATGCCTTCAATAATTGTTCCTGACTTGTTTGTGCAATCAGCCTTGATAACTTTCTTCTAATTTGATGAAGGCTTGTGATTGAGGGTGTTGGCTCTTTGAAGGTCCATGCTGATGATCATGCTTGATATATCGCTATGTTATTTGTTACAACTTTGATTATTGATATCGAGAGGCCTTCGGACTAGACTAAATTGGCTCCAAAGATCTCAGCTTGGTTGGCGAAGACTTCACCCAAGTTTGATTTGATCTGTAAGGTTTGATTTATTATCTTGACCTGGGGGAACATGTCGTTAAGTATGAGATAAAATTTGCCACGATGGTTACCCATGTATTGCTGGAGGTCAAAAGAGATCAAGTCTTCTCGCACTTCAAAAGCGATGAGTTGCTAACGAGTTGCATCTTATGATGATGGTTATTTCATCCCTATTGCTGGTTGTCTTGGGATTTGGGTTTGGATATTTCTTTTGAGGGTCCGACCGCACAATTGATGGCTACCTATGTACTCCTGTGTGTTTGGAAGATCGGGTCTGCGTAGTTCTGTTTTGATAAGATAAATGGTTTGAGAAGTGTTTATTTGGGTTTTTTTGGGGTTTTTGTTTAGTTTGACCACACCATAAATGGATGTCTACGTACTCCCACTGATGAGGGGAGATCAGGTCTTTTGTAGTTTAGGCCTAGCGTGAAAAGGTTCAAAGTTGTAAGTGGTGAAAAGGGTGTAGAGATGTTTTTTGTTTTTGTTTTTGTTTTTTGTTTACATCCATGGAAAATAAAAGCCACACTACGAAGAAAGTGATATTATCCCAACATCTCCTGGAACTCACAACTGTATCCTCTGAATCTACATCTTCTTGGTTAGTTGAGGCATGATAGTCCAGTTGTCAGTGGTTATGTTGCCTTCAGGGCTCGCGATAGAGGTTACCTCTTGGTTCTGGAAATCTTCACTCATAACCATAACTTGATCACCTCCTGATTTAGCACACCCCTCGGGGATGCTTATACTAAACCTATCACATAAAGGGATAAACTCTTGATTCTTCAATGGCTTGGCTTCCCCGACAACCTCACCATCTTTTCCTTCATCTGTTTCTTCTCCTTTTTCCTGGTCTTGAGAGGATTCGACCATGAAATCTCTCTCGAACTGTTATGGCATTTCTTGCAAGAAACTTTCTGTTTTGGCTTTTTCTTCCTTGGAAAGGATTAGTATTTCCTCCTCATCATCCAAGATGATAAAATCAGGAACGTGGTTGCTATCTTTGTGCCACAGGATGTTTGATGTTGGCAAAGGAATCTCCTTTGGGGATTCTCTTGTCTCCTCTATAATTCACTGCATTAGGATTTGTCCATCTTGTGTTCTGCCAGAATTGGTGATCATAGCCTTCAACTCCTTTGAACTGCCTGTCTCGAGTGGATAGCTTAAGCTTTTTATTTCCTTTTCGCCTTTTCTGGTCATTGGAGATTCTATCTTCAGCTCTCCATTTTCAATGAGATCTTAGATTTTATGTCGCAAAGACCAACATTCCTCAGTCGCATGTCCAAGTGAGTTAGAATGATAGAGACATATCTTGATGGAATCATAACTCTTTATCTTAGAATTTATAGGAGGCAGCAACTCAATAATCATTCCTTCACTTATCAAAAAGTGTAGCATTTGTTCATTTGATTTGCTAAGAGGGGTGATTTTTTGGGCTATTTTAGAGGTTGTTTGATCTTTCTTCTTTGAGAATTCGCATTTCTTCGAGCGATTTTTTTGCTGGCTAGATCTTCTAGCAATTTTATCATCCCTCTTCTCTTGTATTTTCAGCCTGCTTTTATCCTCTTCATTTAGCTAGCTCATTATGGAGAGATATGGGCTTGCATTATGGTTAACCTCCTTTTTCTCTTGGCTTTTTGATAGTTGAGTGAAAAACTGCCTCGTATCTTGATGTTGGCGCACTATCAGCTTATCTAGTAGGTTTACTTGATTTTGAATCATCTCTAATTTTTCCATTACTGTCATCCCCTCCTCCGAGTTTTCCCACTCTAATACATTTTGTTTGTGCCTTTGGGGGTATTCCTCCAATCATCGTATGTACTTACGATTTGGATACATTTCAGCACTTCCTGACCTGATCATGTTTACTTCCTTCGTATCATGCTGCAACGAAAGGTTGGTGTTGACATTTTGTTGGTAGGGTTGTTGGACCACAATGCTGCCACTTTCGATCAGATTTTAAATTTTATACTTTAAGGACCAGCAATCTTGTGTGGCTTGCCCTAGAGACCATGAGTGGTAAGCACATCTCTGGCTTGGATTGTATTTTTTTGCTCCCTGATTCCAGAGGTGGAGCCAGTTCGGTAATTTTCTTATGATCCATTAGTATCGCCAATACATTTTCAAGGGAATTTCCCAGTGGAGTGAACACCCGTTTTTCCGTTTTTTCAAATTTTCTCTTCCTATCTTGGCATTGGTTGAATGCAGCTTGTTGTTGAAATGGCAGATTGTCTTGCTTTTTCCAAATGGAGGGACTATAGGTTGGCCTCCTAGTTTTCCCCTGTGAAACAAGGGATACATCTTCATTACCTTTATCGAGTACCCTCTTGGGCTCGCTCGCATAGTTGTCTGTCTGTATATGCTCGGTGACTACTTGCAAGGCAGTGAAGTCTTTAATCTTGACTGCCTTTAGGTCCATCTCTACCATTTCGTCGTGTTTGATCATCTCCGAGAATTGCTTTCCTATACCTACTAGGATTCTCTCATAGTAAGGCACCTCTTGGATATCAATAAATGTCATTACCATCTCAGTTTCTGTCATTGATGGAATGACTTACGCTGCCAGATGTCTCCACCTTTGGGCATACTCTCGAAAAGACTTAGTACTTTGCTTTTTGACTTTAGTCACCTGGTATTGATCTGGTGCCATTTGTGACTGAAAATTGTACTGATTTAGAAATGTGTGGGCCAATTCTTCCCAGTTGTGGATTTTGGCATTGTCAAGTCGGGCATACCAAGCTTTAGCCTCTCCAGTGAGGCTCTTTTGAAAAAGTTGCATTCTGAGGCTTTCATCTTCATCATAAGACCCTAGTTCGCCAATGTACACTTTTAGGTACGTATAGGGATCACCTGCCCCATTGTACTTTTCAAACTCTAGGATTTTGAATTTGTCAGGACATCAAGCCCCTAGGAATATGCAGAGATCTGAATAGGTGACACTTCCATAGTTTTCAGTCCCTTTGATTGATCAGATGGTTTCTTCCATTTGTTGGACTTTCTTTCTTACATCCCTAGTTTCTCGATCGTCCCTAAGTTTTGTGATTTCAGGAGTTTTGTTGGTTCCTTTATTGGAATGAGGTTTAGGTATCTGGGTTTCCATCTTTCTATTAAGATCATGACTGCCCCCTTGAGTGAATGACTCTGATTGAGTAGGCATTATCTAGGCCTGAGTGTTTTTACTTTGTTCTTTTAGAAAGACAACCAATTCTGCTATTTGATTTCTTAATTCTTCGAACTCCTTGCGGGAAACAGGAGTAGGATCAGGCTAGGCACTTGTATCCATGTCTGACGGTGGGCTTAGTGCCTTTTTGGACTTTGAACGGGTAACTGGACCAATTGCTTCCCTAAAAAAAGACTTATGTAGTTTAGTTTTGTAGGAAAAGTAGGAATTTTACATGCTACGTAATGTGTCCGTTTAGGAGTATTATCCCGCGAAACGGATGTCAGTTGACAAGATAGCATGACAGGTTTTGATTAGAAAGGGAATGCATGTACACATATTCCTTTATATTTTCCATTACATTGATATTGACATGGAAATGAAATTACAAGTATTTGAAATGTGAAGGTATGAAGAGACTTCCTTCCTCGTTTGGTTTATCAGAGGTTGCCTATCTTAGGTTACTCTCGCGGCTTTTTGGCATGAAGGCTCCCAAATCATCGCATTTTACTCGACGGGAAGTTAATCCGGTCTTTCAACTGGAGCAAATCTGGGTGGTGCCTTTCCTGAGCCTCGTTGGAATTAGTCTCCCTACGAGTCTAGTAATCAAACACCGATAGGATAGCCTCCGGGTGGAGGGACCACACAATATACATTCACATATAACGCGTCTCACCGTATGAAAATGATGACATATGCGAAGCACTAATATCATATACAGATATGGTGCGAAGCACTAAGTGAAGTAAGTAAATGCATTAGTACACATTCATTCAAATGTAAATGCAACATCCACACACAAGCAGATAAATGTTTTGAAAAGTTTTACTAGCTGCTTAAACCCTATTACTGGATGTCCCCAACGGAGTCACCACCTGTTGACGTCGGGATTTTTATTTGTCCCTTTTCTGTTCTTGTCTTTTGGTGTTCTCATGTTAGGAGAGATTTGTTTGAAAAAATAAGTTGTGAAAAGGTCCGACATGTATATGTCGATGATTGGACTGTAAGAGTCGCCAGTTGGTATTTTTAAATGGTTGCACCAACTCAACCGAGAAAAGGTTTGCACATTGACCTAGTGATGTAACACTGCTTAACTGGTCTGTGAAACCGAGATTCGTTAGGGTACGGGGGCTTGATTATGCGGAGGGAAGGTGTTAGGCACCCCCCGACATCCGTGGTAACACGATGACCGCGACTTTTCAATTTAAACTCTTATCTGAATGTGTGTGTGTGTAGGTCAATGTGCAATTATCTGGAAGTAGTGATATGCCTTGTTTGAACCTATATACAAATGGTTTAAATTTTGTATAAAAGTTCAATTTTAACAAAATATAGCAGTGATGTTTTGTAAAAGAAGTTTTTCAAACCCTTATGCTCAATAGTAATTGAGGCCTTTGATACTTCTATTTTATTACGTGTTCGACTTGTTTACTTTTATTTTCGAGATGTGAAGCATCTTCCAGAAAATAAGACATATATCAGTGTCGAACTCCTTGTGGGCATGAGAGCCGTCTTAGGAAATTCAGACACCGTGAATAATTTACAAGCTGGTTGCAGCTGAAGATGTCCATCACGGGAACCGAATCTAGATTCAGGAACTGAATCTGTGATCACATGATTCCTAGGCTCACATGATGATGCAGTATGTATGAAAACTGTAAATGGTTACATATTTATAAAAGCTGTAAATATATATATATAAACGATCAACCGCCACGAAGTAAACTCCAGGCAGGACAAAAAATGTAAATATATATATATATATATGGACGATCAACCGCCACGAAGTAAATTCCAGGCGGGACGAAAATGTAAATATATATATATATATATATATATATATATATATATATATATATATATATATATATATATATATTGTGACGCCCCCAAATTCGGGTATCTTCCAACCCGACATATGGTGCTACACGGTGCTACAGTTCACACATACATTCAATTGAAATTCCTCAAAAGAACGAATATATCTTATATATATTCTAAAACAATATTACCATTTCCCAGGTTCTTTATAACCATTACATTTGTTTTTGTCATAATATCAAATATTATCATTACAAACCTATACTATTACATAGGTAATCTAGAAGTTCACTTTAGTCTTCCCTTTATCCTTGCCAAATCCTTCGGTCTGTTCGGTCTTAGCTGCATTCCTATGATTTAACCAAGAGTGAGCATAACAAACTCAGCAAGTATAGCAATTTCATTTAAACGACATGCTTAAAACATAGGAATCATATATCTTCGATAACTGAACAATAGTTACGAAGTACAATCGATAATTCAAAATAGCACTTCTTTTCCTTCAAAACGTTTTACAATGACAATATTCAGTAAAACATCAATTATGGTCCAAGACCATGAGCATTTCATAATTTCTTTGAAAAGGATAACCCGCCACTAAGTCCATAAGTCCGGCATATCTTACGAGCACGTCTAGGTGATCAGCCTATAGTACTCTATGTTGATCAACACTACATCCTTTAAACGTATGTACGTTTAAGTTTTTGCAACCTCGCATGCCTGTCGACGTTGGGATTTTTATTTGTCCCTTTTCGTTTCCTATTTTTTGGTGTTCTCATGTTAGGTGAGATTTGTTTGAAAAAATAATTGAAAAAGGTCTGACATGTATAATGTCGACAATGGACTGTTAAGAGTTGTCAGTTGGTTTTTTAACTGGTTGTACCAACACAACCGAGAAAAGGATTGCACATTAACCCAGTGATGTGAAATTGCAAAACGGGTCTGTGAAACCGAGATTCATTAGGGTCCGGAGACTTGCATATGTAGAGGGAAGGTGTTAGACACCCCCCCGACATCCGTGTTGCCACGGTGACCGCCACTTTTCAAGAAACTGTTATATGAATGTGTGTGTGTGGGTCAATGTGTTGTTATTTGGAAGTAGTGCGATGCCTCGTTTGCACCTATATACAAAGGATTTGAATTTGTTTAAAAATTCTGTTTTAAACAAGATATAGCAGTGATGTTTTAAAAGAGGTTTTCAAACCCTGTGCTCAATAGTAATTGAGGCCTTTGATACTTCCATTTTATTAAATGTTCTGCTTGATTGCTTTTATTTTTGAGATGCGAAGCATCTTCGAGAAAATAATATACAAAATAGTGCTGAACTCCTCATGGGCATGAAAACAATCTGAGGAAATCCAACCCTGTGAATAAATTTACAAGCTGCTTACAGCTGAAAATGTCCATCACGGGAACCGAATCTAGATTCAGTAGACTGAATCTGTGATCACATGATTCCTAGGTGAAGACACTCGAAATTTTCTACACACTTATTACTGACATTGCAGGAAGGCAGATTCGTCTTTCAAAGATAACCCTGGAAGACAGTTCACATCCAGTCCGGATACTACCGGAAGCTCAGTTTCAACCCCAGAACACACACTGGGAGTAACAGCCTCAACCCTGGAACGTACACCGGGAGTAACAGTTCCAAACTCGGCTATGACACCAAGGCCTGCAGTTCCAATACCGGAACACACACCGAAGAAGAACGATTCATCCTGGAGATAACCCCGAGATGTTCCATTCTCAGTCCCAACCATGGGAGTAGCTACCAACCTTGGCAATAACCCCAAGGAATGCAGTTCTGGCGATAACCCCAAAAATGTTTGTTTCAAATGCAATCAGCTTCATTCTTAGTGCTCACAACGAGATACTCAGTACCAACCCGGAGATAACACCAGGAGGACAGGCACACCTCAGAGATGACACTGAGGACCTTCAACACTTGCAGTAGTCCAATCTCAGCGATAACTCTGAGCAACGTCTGCTTTATCAGCCCAACCGGCGATAACCCCGGTGAGGGGAAAATTCATCATCTCGCCACCATGACGCCACACCGTACCGTCTCAACACTTTGAAACATATACAATGTCCCACAAAGCCAAGAAAAACTAATCTCGAGTGACTATTGCCCAGGATAACGGATAGAATTTGAAGCTGAAGACCGGAGGGCATCGTCCCATCTTCATGACTTCGTACAACCTCTAATCTCATCTCATTGCGTAACTCTCGACAACGACGGTCTAAAATAGGTCCTATATACCTCAGTCGGATGCCAGGATTGAAATTTTGAAAGTTCGAGCGGACATCACGTTTCATGTATGCACGTACTTCGAGACGGCAGGACTCGCGAAGCCCGGGGCACCCCGGGCAGCCTTTTGTACACCTGTGGCCCACCCTCTATAAATAGAGGGCTTGGGGTGGCCATTTTAAGAGAGGAGACGGCGGGGAAGCCCTGCCCAATTTGCTCTATACTCACTCTATACTGAGTGCTTTCTCATTTTAAACACTTGTGAGCTCACATATAGCTATTTCTGTACCTGTGGAAGCTAGTGTTTATTTACTTTGAAGATATAGAAGTCTTATTTGGCAGCCCACTGTAAGCCTTCTCACACACTTTAAAGCCTTTCTCTTCATCTGTGCACATACCGTTCTTCACGTTGAGAGTCGTGTCGCTTGTGTTTGTCCGGACTTCGGTCCGTGGTTTTATTTCAGTTTGTATATACATATATATATATATATATATATATATATATATATGGACTAACATTATCGAGTTATGTCTCGACTGAGCCTAGACTTCGGTCTGGAGCGTTTACTTGCTTTTGTATATATATACATTTATATATATGAACTGCGTGTCGAATTCTATTCGATGAGCCTAGACTTCGGTCTAGGCGTTTATTGCTTTAATATATATATATATATATATATATATATATATATATATATATATATATATATATATATATATTAACTGTTGTCGAACTTTGTTCGATGAGCCTGGATTTTACATCCGGTGCGTTTACTACTTTAATATATATATATATATATATATATATATATATATATATATATATATATACATTTTGTCCCACCTGGAGTTTACTTCGTGGTGGTTGACCGTTTTTACTGTTTTCTGTACATTTCGTCCGGCTTGGAGTTTCCTCCGTGGCAGTAGATAGCTTTTACAGCTTTATTTACATTTCTGATCCCCCATGGAGGTGCTTCGTGGTTGGTGATCATGTCTGTATATATATATTTATAGCTTTTATATATATATATATATATATATATATATATATATATATATACCTACTTACTGTGTTTATATCAACTGCGGCATCATGTGAGCCTAGGAATCATGTGATCATATATTCAGTCCACTGAATCTAGATTCAGTTCCCGTGATGAACATTTTCAGCTGTAAGTAGCTTGTAAATTTATTCACGGTGTTCGGATGTCCTCCGATGGTTTTCATACCCATGAGGATTTCGGCACTGTTTGGTATATTATTTTCTGGAAAGATGCTTCACATCTCGAAAATAAAAGTAATCAAGTCGAACATTTAATAATAAAATGGAAGTGTAAAAGGTCTCAATTACTATTGAGCATAAGGGTTTGAAAAACCTCTTTTACAAAACATCACTGTAATATCTTATTTAAAACTAAATTTTTATATAAATTCAAACCTTGTGTATATAGGTGCGAACGAGGCCTCGCACTACTTCCAAATAAAAGCACATTGACCCACACACACACACACACACACATATTCATATAACAGTTTCTTGAAAAGTGGCGGTCACCGTGGCAACACGGATGTCGGGGGGTGCCTAACACCTTCCCTCCGCATAAGCAAGTCCCTGGACCCTAATTGAATCTCGGTTTCACCGACCCGTTTAGCATTGTCACATCACTGGGTCAATGTGCAAACCTTTTTTCGGTTGTGTTGGTACAACTAGTTAAAAAAGCAACTGGCGACTCTTACAGTCCAATCGTCGACATTATACATGTCGTACCTTTTTCACTTGTTTTTTCAAACAAATCTCACATAAAATGAGAACACAAAAAAACATGTAACGAAAAGGGACAGATAAAAATCCTGACGTCGACAGGTGGCGACTCTGTTGGGGACACCAGTAAGAGGACTTAAGCCGCTATTACAAGCTTTTCAAAACTGTTATAAGCTCGTGTGTGGATGTTGCATTTACATTTATGATGAATGTGTACGAATGCATATCTTTACTGCAATTAATGCTTTACACTATATCTGCCTGTGATATTAGGGCTTCGCACATGTCATCATTTTCATATACGGTGAGACGCGATGTATGTGATTGTATGTTGTGTGGTCTCTCCACCAGGAGGCTATCCTATTGGAGTTTGATTATTGGACTCGTAGGAAGACTAATTCTAGCGAGGCTCAGGAAAGGCACCACCCAAATTCGCTCCAGTTGAAAGACCGGATTAACTTCCCGTTGAGTAAATTGCGATGATTTTGGAACCTTCATGTCGAAAAGCCGCGATAGTAACCTAAGATAGGTCAGCCTCTGATAAACCAAACGCGGAGGAAAGTCTCTTCATGCTTTCTCATTTCAAATTACTTGTAAAGTCAATTACTTGTAATTTACATTCCATATTCATCTCCATGTAATGAGAAATATGAAGAAATATATGCATGTACATATTTAAATTGACATGCTATCCTGTATTACAAATAGCTAACATCCGTTTTGCAGGACAAAATTCCTAAAACGGACACATCACATAGCATGTTAACATTTACACCATCCCTAAAACTAAACTAAGCTAGTTTTGTCACAGGGAAGCATTCGGACCTATTACCCGGTCAAAGTCCAAAAAGGTCGCAGGCCTACAACCAATCATGTCTTCATCTGACCAGTCTAATCCAGTTTCTCGCGAGGAATTTGACGGATTAAGTAAACAAATTACAGATTTGGTTGTTCTGCTTAAAGAACTACATCAATCTAAGCAGGGTCCAAAAATACCCGTCCACGCTGAATCCTCCACACAAGGAGGAACTCAAGGTTCTGATAAATCCATTACAATACATGAACTGTAGTTGGATACAACCAACAAAAGTCATGATGCCGCCCATCTCACAAGAGATCCAGACACTGGTGACATCAAAAACAAAGTTCTTCAAATGGAAGAAACCCTTTGCGCTATCAAAGGAATTGGAGCACACGGGAGTGTTTCATATGCCGACCTTTGTATATTCCCTGGTGTTCATTATCCAGAAAAGTTCAAAACTCCTGACTTCGAAAAATATGACGGGTTAGGAGATCCTTACACCCATTTGAAGGTTTTCATTGGAGAACTTGGATCTTATGCAGAGGAAGAGAAGCTCAAAATGTAGCTGTTCTAAAAGAGTCTGACTGGGGAAGCCCGCTCGTGGTATACCAGACTAGACAATGCAAAGATCTATAGCTGGGAAGAGCTGGCACATGCTTTCCTTGCGCAGTACAGCTTCTAGTCTCAAATGGATCCTGACCGATACTAGATTAGAAACAGTCCAATGAGTCTTTTAGAGAATATGCTCAAAGGTGGAGGCGCCTTGCTACTCAAGTAACTCCTTCTATGACAGAATCAGAAATGGTCATGACCTTCATAGACATACAAGAAGCTCATTTCTATGAAAGAGTATTAGCCGGCATCGGTAAACCATTTTCTGAAATGATCAAACACGGGGAGATGGCTGAGATGGGATTGAAGTCAGGAAAGATTCAAGACCTAGCTGCCCTTAAAGCTGTTGCTGAGCACATCCAATCCGGAAATTATGGAAACAACCCCCGGAGGGTCCATAAAAAGAAAGAAGAGGATGGTTCCCTGATACTATAGGGTTAAAAAGGCAATCAGAACATGCCTATCCAGAAAAGAAATTACACTTTCTTTCCAGCACAATCGTCAAACCCTCCAATACCAAAAGATGGAGAAGTCAGACGCCCTCGAGTGTTCACACCCTTAGGGGACTCTCGCGAGAATATTCTCACTCTTTTGACCACGCATAAGAAAATCACACATCTTCTTTCTCCAGCCAACCATAATGGTAGGGGTTTTAATGCTGCTAGAAAATGTGCTTATCAACATTCTTGAGTATTTATGCCAAACAAGATTTCTCTAGTACGGATTCAGATGTTGAAAAGCTGAGGTGAACAACCCTATAAGAGACATATTTTCGGAGACAATAGTTCTGAACGTAACACATATAGTCATACAACACACTACGTTACAGCCTAACGTAGTGGTACAATATGCTGACCACCTAGTGTACATGTGGGGGGGGTGTTTTCAGTCTTTGTGATTGATAAATACTCTGGTTTGCAGTGTGAAGGATTTTGTTGAAGCATTTATAAACCTAGAAAAGAGTTCACGGTCTTGTGACCCCTCAGCATATTTTGAAATCTGAGTTATTCATACTACTTTCTGATTATTGAAAAATCGTGGAAGATTCTTATTCTTCTGAAGGATGAATGTAGTAAGTAGAATGTTCCTTAGAAAGGAGAATATGGTAGAATGCAAGTGAGTAAGTTATAATAAAACTTTCGAAAAGAGAATGGATAAAATTATTCAAAAAAGAATATGTAATATTTTGAATAGCACCGAGTAAAGGAGGTTCGTTGATTCCGTGGACGGAATCCTTATAAGCTCTTGATTTTTTAGGATTTGAGTCAACATATTGACTACGTCAGGAGATGAAACTGATGAAGGAGGAAGTGTAGAAGAAGTAGGCTTATCAGTTGGTAAATCAGAAGAAATAGAACTCGGTGGAGTAGGAATAGGATCGAGAATGATGCGAACAAATAAGCCATCAACAAAAGTGATATGGGATTGTTTTAAATTAACAGAATCAATGAAATCATTATGAGACACCACAATTTCATCATCAGGGTAGATGTTAAAATACTGAAACATTTTTGTTAAAAACAAACCATAGGGCAGACACTTTTTAGCTTGTCGAATACAACTCATCATGTGAGACAACATTATAAGAGAAAAATTAAAACGGACACCTTTTAAAATAATTGCAACAACCACTAAATCTTGGTAAGTAAAATCTGCTCCACCACCTACTCATGGAAACAGATTATATCGAAGTATTTTGTGCAAAACACATGCAAGAGAACAGACATCAACAGTTCTGGGTGTAAACAGAGTTGTCATAGATGAATTGTTCATCATAGTTTGGAGTTGTTCAAGAGGAGGAAAGGGTATATTTGCAGCACCCTTAAGAGTAAATGGACAGGGACCAGATGAAGGAATTTCAAAAATACTTCTAAAATCAACAATAGTGAAAACAGAGACTTTCCCTTCACAAAGGACATATGACAATCCCCGTTACACTCTAAATTTGTGTAGAATTGTTGTACCAAACGAGGATATGCCCTTGTGAGAGGAAATAGCATAGAAGAAATACCACTAGAAGTGAAAAGTTTTTCCAAAGAAGAATTTTTGAAATAAAACAGATCCAATATTTTCTCATAAACAAACTATTTAGTAGCAATAGAGGTTTTGAAACGGGCTTCAAAACTCTGACCTCAAAAGAAATTATCCGGTAAATCAGAAGAAATAAAGAAAGGATTTACCAGATTTAATGGTGATTCTGGCTGAGAAGGAGGAGTCTCCGAACCAGGAGATTATGGGGATGTCTTTAAGAAAGAGAAGCTTGAATCAGACCCATTGGATTTGTCAAAAGAAACTTGAACAGATGTCTGGCGAGGTTATCTCTTGGACTTCTTCGGTGAACGTGTGGTATAAGGAGATCGTGGATGATGTCTTTCTTTGATTGTTATACCGGATGAACGCTTGTTTGCCCGAGTCTTCATTATCTCAGTGGAGATTAGAGAGTTTGAAGAACAATGAAGAAAACGGAGAAGACATACTGTGTTTATAATAGGGAAGAGTTAGACGCCGAATAGACTTCCTTGAGAACATAAACCCTTTTTAGCTCCTGTCTTTTCGAATTTCAAAAC
Organism: Panax notoginseng; assembly: GCA_016801055.1. Taxonomy (NCBI): domain Eukaryota; kingdom Viridiplantae; phylum Streptophyta; class Magnoliopsida; order Apiales; family Araliaceae; genus Panax; species Panax notoginseng. The sequence continues at coordinate 33,144,808 of CM029012.1, read as the reverse complement.
CTATATTGATAGCTACCGTAAATAGTGCCAAAACAGATACGTCTCCCTTGGTCTCCGGTTACGTAAAGATAATGTGTAGCAAAATGACATATTTAAAATAACATGCAGATATACTTTAAATATGAGATATTTTATGCATGAAGTATTATAGTACGTGATCATTTTATACCATGCACATGCCAAGTTCTCTTCTTAACATGCAAAATCTGTCTTCACTTAAGGGTTTGGTAAAAATGTCAGCTAACTATTTTTCTGTTGGAATAAAAATTAATTTAATTAATCCTTTTGAAACATTATCCCTTAGAAAATGATGTCTAACTTCTATATGCTTTGTACGTGAATGTAACACATGATTTTTAGATATATCTATAGCACTAGAATTATCATAGTATATGGGTACATTATCATATAAAACATCAAAGTCACATAGAGTTTGTTTAAACCATAAAATTTGAGAGCAGCAACTCCCTACAGCTAGATATTCACCCCCAGTGGTTGATAAAGCAACTGAAGTTTGCTTTTTACTATGCCACATAATAAGACTGTGACCTAAAAATGTGCAAGCACCACTGGTACTTTTTCTATCAATTTGACATCCTGCATAGTCAGCATCTGAATAACCCATTAGTACAAAATGATTGTAGATTAGATAAAATAATCCCAAATTGATTGTACCACTTAGATATTAAAAAAATCCTTTTAACAACTTGTAAATGTGATTCTTTAGGTTTTTCTTGAAAACGTGCACATAAACAAACACTATACATAATATCTGGTCTAGATGCAGTTAAATATAATAAGCATCCAATCATGCCTCGATATTTAGTTACCTCTACATCTATACCTTTTTCATCAGACGTAAGCTTTATTGAAGTGCTAATTGGTGTAGCCTTTGAATTTGATCCTTCAAAACCAAACCTTTTGAGTAGCTATTTTGTATATTTGGTTTGATGGATATACATACCTTCCTTTGTTTGCTTGATTTGGAGTCCCACAAAATAATTAAGTTCTCCCAATAGACTCATATTGAACTCCGTGTGCATACATTTAGAAAATCACTCACAAAGGAAATTATTAGTAGCACCAAAAATTATATCATCTTCATATATTTGTATATATACCTCTTCATTTATGTATCCGTTGAGAAATGCGCTTTTTACATCCATTTGATAGATTGTGAACTTCTTGTAACATGCGAAAGCTAACAATATGCGGATGGACTCTAGTCTGGCGACTGGGGCGTAAGTTTCTTCATAGTCTACCCCTTCTTGTTGATTGTATCCCTGAGCTACTAGCCTTGCTTTGTTACGAGTGATAGTCCCATGATCATCAAGCTTGTTCTTGAATACCCACTTTGTTCCAATGATAGAAACATCTTTAGGAGGAGGAATTAGTTCCCAAACTTGGCATCGTTCAAATTGTTAAAGTTCTTCTTGCATTGCCATTAGCCAGCTTTCATCTAAGATAGCTTTGTTAGCATTCTTTGGCTCAACTTGTGATAGGAACGCAGAAAAAGCACATTGATTTTGCAATCCTCTTCTTGTAGTGATTCCTTTGTTTATATCTCCAATGATATTTTCGGATGGATGGTTCTTGAGATATCTCACAGTCTTTGGCATTTGTACATCATGTATTACCGCTTCCTGTTGATGGAAATCTGCTTTAAGCTCTTGTGTTATTTCTTGTTCTACTCCTTGTGAGTTTTCTAATTCAGCTTGCTGGATTTGTATATTCAGCTTGCTAAAAATATTCTTTCGATTTGTTGGATTCACCGAGATCTCCAAATTTCCAGCATCCTCATCTCTTTCTTTTGGAAGATCATTGTGAGTTTCATTAAAACTAATATGAACAAATTCTTCAGCACTCAACATGTTAATGCTAAATACACGATATGCTTTACTATTATGTGAATACCCAATAAAAATTCCTTCATAAGATTTAGCATCAAATTTTCCTAGGTTATCACTAGTATTTAGAATAAAATATTTAGATCCAAAAACTTTGAAATAACTTATATTAGGAATCTTATTATTTAACAGTTCATAAGGAGTCTTCAAAATGATTGGACGAATAAGTACTCTATTCAAAACATAACAAGAAGTGTTTACAGCTTCGGTCCAAAACTTTTTAGGAAGTTTACTTTCTTGTAATAAAGTTATTTTTTGTAATGTCCTATTCTTTCTTTCTACAACTCCATTCTGTTGAGGTGTTCCAGGAGCTAAAAATTTATGACTAATTCCTTTTTGGTCACAAAATATTATAAAGTCTTTTTGAAATTCAGTACCATGATCACTTCTTATCCTTACAAGTTTTAGACTGTATTTTGTTTCCAAGTTTCTTATTAAGTTCTCAAATTCCTTAAATGCTTCATCTTTAGTTCTCAAAAATAATACCCATGTATATCTAGAGAAATCATCTACTATTAAAAATGCATAAAACTTACCATTTATAATAGGATGTCTTTATGGTCTAAATAGATCAAGATGAAGTAGTTGTAAGGGAGGATAAGTTGATACCATGTTCTTTGTCGTAAACGATGTTCTTACTTGTTTCCCAAGTTGACAAGGAACACAAATTCCCTTCTTTTCATACTTTATCTTTGGCACTTTGACAAGATTCTTTGAGGATAATTTATTGATCAAGTACATGTGAACGTGTCCCATCCTTTTATGCCATAAATTAGCCTCATCTTGCACAGATGCAAGACATAATTCTTCATCCTGTTATTTAAAATCAATAGTATATGTATTTCCTTCTCTTTGTGCAACTAGAGTAACATTGTTAGTACCATGTGAAATCGTGCATTTTTCTTTATCAAAACTAACTTGGTGACCATTATCCATTAATTGACTGATACTAATAAGATTAATTTCATGTCCACTAACAAGATGTACATTATCAATATTGACCTTACCATTTCTTATTTTACCTTTTTCGATTATTTCACAGGTTCGATTATCTCCAAATGTAACTGTATCATTTTTCTTCTTGATTTTTAGCTCCACGAACTCTGTTTTGTCACCAATCATGTGACGTAAGCATCCACTATCAATAATCTATTTCTGAGATGGAATCCTTGCCTTAAGACATACTTGTCAATGAAAGATAATTCATCCTTTTGGTACCCACATCTTTTTGGGTCCTTTAATGTTTGTTGCATATAAATCAACCTTTTTAACCCAAACCTTTTTAATCTTATTTTTCATAAAGCAGTTTATGTCCAAAAGACCTTTAATGCCACAATTTTTACATGTTGTGAAAGGAGAGCAATAATTTAATCTAAAACATGATTTTGATTTTAGCATTTTCATATTACCCTTTTTATGCATAGAATTATAACCATATCATTGTCTTTCAAAACTCGGTCGTTGTTTACGTAATATGACATTTAAATTTTCTTCACCTTGAACGAATTTAGAAAGAGATGATCTTAGTGAATCTATTTCTTTTTGAAGTTCATTATTAGGAAAGGTTTTAACAGGTGATTTATCACTAAATGCATCAATATAGACATCTCTCATTTTTAGTTCATTTGTCAATTTTTGGACATCATTATTAAAAAAATTTACCTTATTGAAAAGTATTTTGTTATAATTATCTAAATAATCTATCTTAGCAATCAAAATATTTTCTTCTTTACATATAGATTCCTTTTCAATATCTTTCTTTTCATCTATTAAGGAGTCTACTTCACCCATTAATGTATTTACCAAGTCTTTCAAATAAGCATTCTTTGAGCTGAAGATATTTTTCCCTTTATTCTTCCTTTGTAGTAGTCCTTTGAGTCTTCTTAACATCATGGCTATCTCTTCGTCAGAATCATCATCAAGCTCTTCTTCATTTTCTGCATTAAGAGCTAAAACCTTTCTTCGAGGCGTTTCCTCCTCATCATCATATCTCTTTAACTGATGTTCATATTCCTCAAGTTCACCAAAAAAGAGTTAGTGTATCCATAGTGGAAATAGTAGAGGAATCTTGAAGAGTAGTAATTTTAGAAGCAAACCTCTTGGGCATAGCCCGAAGTAACTTACGGTTAATCTCACTTTGTGAAATGGATTTGTCTAGAAGCTTTAAGGAGTTCAGAAGAACAAGGAACCTTACTTGAGCCATCTTTATAGTTTCATCTTTCTCGAGTTTGAACATTTCATAATCATGCATGAGCATACTTAGTTTAATTTCTCGAACCTTCGTTGTTCCTTCATGGCTTACCACTAGCATGTCCCAAATTTCCTTAGCTGTGTTGCATGAGGAAACATTATCAATCTCGGATTGAACCATGCCACTAAGTAGTGTGTTCATAGCCCTTGAATCATTTGAGACCATGTAAGTTTTAGTTGAATCCATTTCTAGCAGAGTTTTTGGTGTCCCATCATCTCTTCGTGGAATTACTGGTTCATTCTCTAAAACCCACCATTCCCAAGGATCTCTTTTAAGATAGATCCTCATTTGGAATTTCCAGAAGTTCTAATTCTCTGTTCCATACAGCAAAGGAGGTTTATTGGTTGATTAACCTTCTTGATTGTTGTTCCCGAACTGTGCCGTGTCAGAATCTTTCCCTACAAGTCACCTTTAAGACCATATAAGTAGAGCCAAGCTCTGATACCAAATGAAATTCAGATAAGGCACACATAGAAGGGGGGGTTGAATAAGTGTAGGAGCAATCAATGACCAATTTTTAAACTTTAAACCAAACTACTAAATTCAGCCTACTATTTTGATGAATGCAGCTTGCTGAATAAATATGGTCTACCGTATTAACTTTTTAGTTTAAGAAAATATCTTGATGAATTTATAAGTTAAAGTAAATACTTGGTGTTAACAAAATATCTTAAGATAAAGCAAATATTTAAATTTTAATTATAAAGAGATTTAACTATCTTGAGAGATATTTAAAGTAAAGCAAGCAATAAAAATAACACCAAGATTTTTTACGTGGTTCAGCTATTACCCTCTATAATAATAGCCTAGTCCACGTCCAATAGCAACTAGTATTGGAGACTCACTTTTATTTCTTTAAAATTGACCCTTGTTACAAAACAAATTCTAACAAATTTGAATTATAATAATTCACTTGAGCACACTTGCTCCCTGTGTACCAATGCACCTTTTAAGCACCTATGCTTCCTTGAACCTGTTTATAAACAAACCTTAATCCACTTGGATTAAAATCCTTTAGACAACACTTAGTCTAAAAATATAAGATTACAATTATAGAGGTCTAATGATCAAAGCAAATAAGCAATTTAACAATGCAAGGCTTAACTAATGAATGCAATGATCAAATATTAAAAGGGAGATATCATCATAAATTATGCTCACGAAAATCAGCTAGAATAATCTGAATAAAAATTGCACAGTAGCTGGAAATTTTGCACCGAAAATAATGAAGTTGCTTTTCAAGTATATGAGTGCAATAATTGATTCAAGTGTTGTATATTTTTTTATTTTTATTTTCACAAATATTGGTTCTCTTTTTATAGCCCAAATTAATTACTGTTGCTCAATAGAATAATTCCGTTGTATATCATCAAAATTATATACGTTGCCAATAGAATTTAAAAACATAAGAAACGTTCTGATTTAATTTCCGTTGAAAAGTAATCTTAGGGAAAAACAAATATAGACTTTTTAAAAGAAAACCCACGAAAATAATATGTTCCATGTAAATCTCATAAACTAATCTATGTGAATAACAAATGTCACCTCATAAAAGTTAAGAGATATCACACTGCCTTTTTAAACGTAAAATATGATGGAGTGTTAGTTTTGTAAATAATAGAAAATGTAACTTAGTCCAACTCTCCAGGATAATCATTATCTTATATTTCCAAAACTTATGCATTTAATCCAACCAACAGATAATGATCACATCTCTGCCACCATCTTTTGAGTATCCAACAAATCTGATGCACATCAACTTACACATGTATAATGATATATAATATTTTATAAAATCAGGACTCTCTCATAACGCATGCAATATAGTTTAATTAATCCGGACAATAATTATCATCTTAATTCTACACATGAATAATACATAAATACTAACCAACTAAAATAAATCATGTAATAACAGTTAGCATAAAATTCTTAGGCATGCACAAAATATTTAATAACAGTTTAATGCACAAATAAAATGTCCTAAAAGCCTTGTATTGAAAAATTAAATATTTGCAATGACCTTACATAAAATTCTAACTATTAACTATAAAACCTCTTAATCACTATTAATAGAAGTATAACTATTAATTGTTGAACTTTTAATTAGAAGTCCAAATATTTGAATTGATTGATTCTTTTTATATACAAGTGGTGATACATAAAAATCATTCCTATAATACTTGTTAAAGATTATTTGAGAAACAATCCTGCTTAATCCATAGAAAAACACTCTTTATTATAAAGAGTTAATAATTCTTTATAAATTGCATTAAAAATATATATCTGCTTAACCAGAAGCATTTTTGAGCTAAAGCAAAAAATTGACTTATTTGCTTATTCTAGAAGCATCTCTCTAAAACATAAGAGTTACTTGAACTTCTATAACTGTGCATATTTTACTTATTTGATTAATCAGAAGCATCAATTGATCCAAATATAAATTATCATCTGCTTACTAAAGAAGCATAATTTTTAGTATAAAAGTCTTTGAACTTTTATAAATTTGTTCGTTAATTGATATCTACTTATTTATGAAGCATCAATCTGTACTAAATTATTATCTGCTTATTTAAGAAGCACATTGTTGTAAAATCATTTGTAAAAAGAGAAAAGGTCAGAGTTAGTTTATTTTATGTACCTGTGAGAAAGACGAGTAATTCTTCGACAAAGACCAGAGTCTTTGAGAGGTCAGCGGGAAGTTGTGTCTTCAGTGTACTTGTGAGGTGAGGAAGAGACTGTTGTTTCAAGACCAGATCATAGAATAGAACTGAACTCAAAAGGAGGAACAACTAAATTTGAGGAGGGAGCAGGGAGCTTGTTGTCCAAGATAGAATAGTTGAAAAAGTTGGAAGTTTGTCTTTAAAACTTTGTAAAGGCTTCTCCTCCTGTTGAAGGAGTTTTTATTACTGATAGTAATAGGATCTTCCAAGTAGGGACTTGAGACTGGACGTAGCAACATGCCAAGGGGTGTATGTTGTGAACCAGATAAATATATGTGCATTGTGTGATTGAATTTTTATTATCTTGCTTGATAATTTCTAAAACTGCAAATTGATTATTAAAAATTCAAAAAGGCCTAATATAATTTTTAACCTGTAATAATCTATTCAACCCCCCCTCCCCCCCTTCTAGATTATTATTGGACTTTCAATTGGTATCAAAGCAGTGCTCTTTAACTTGTTTGTTGAGTATATACAGGCATACCTAAGAGTAGATCCATGGCCTACAATGCTACTGGTTGCGGAGAAGGACTGTCAATGTCCAGACCTCTACTATTTGATGGTACAAACTTTGCCACCTGGAAAAACAGATTCAAAATCTATGCCAAATTCCAAGGAATCAAAATTTGGTGTGCCATAGAACGAGGTATACAAATTCCAACCAAAATCCAAGGAGAAAAGACTGTAGAGAAAGACATCTATGAATTCACCATTAAAAAAGAAGAAACTATGAATATTTCATCCCGCACTAAACAAGTGCTAACTAGTGCTTTGATTGAAAAAGAATACAAAAGAGTTAGCAACTGCAAAAATGCAAAAGAAATTTGGGAAAAATTGATTGTAACTTATGAAGGTACCAATCATATCAATGAAACCAGAAAAGATACTCTAATTCAAGAGTATGAAAGTTTCAAGCTTGAAGAAGGAGAAAAGATCATTGATATGGAAACACGATTTTTTAGAATCATTGATGAGCTACACCAATTGGGAAAGGCATACAATACAAATGAGAAAAACATAAGAATTTTCAAAGCCCTTCCATCCATCTGGAAAATGAAGGTTACTACAATCAAAGAAATGCAAGATCTAACAGCATATCCTATGGATAATCTCATTGGAAATCTTCGTGCCCACGAAGTCGACATGCTCGTCGAAAAAGCCGGATCAGACACAGATCTCAAAAATAAAGGAATCGCCTTCGAAGCTCTTCTGGTGGACCAGGAAAGTGATGTTGAAGAACTAAATGAAGAACTCCTAAGTCTAGACAACAATGAAGTTGCTCTACTATCCAGACAACTCAGAAGAGTAATTCAAAGCAAGGCAAGAAAATATGGCAAATGCTTTATGAAGACAAACAACAATTTCAACAACTTCAAAAGCAAACAAATTTCAAGCCAAAGATACAAGGAGGAAATTTTAAAGCCAATAATAACAACTTTAGAAGTATCAACCCAAATGAAAATTCAAACACATGCTTTGAATGCAAGCAGCCTGGACACTTCAAAAAAGATTGTCCAAAACTGGCTAACAACAAAATTCTTGTAGCTGAGGAAGGATGGGATCTAAGTGACGAGGAAGAAACTGCTGAACAAATAGAAGAAATTGCAAATCTTTGTTTAATGGAAGACAATGACTTATCACCAAGATCTGAGGTAAATTCTGAACACCATTTGCCTAGCACCTCATTCTCTGCATATATGCTAGAAAACATAAATGAAGAACACTATAAATTACAAGAGGCTTATAGTCATTTATATGAAAATAATGAATTATTAAAAGAAGAGTTAGAAAAATTAAGAAAAATAAATAAGAATCTTGAAATTGAAAATGCTAACATAATTATCATCAATGAAAGTTTAAATGAAGTAAACTTAAAGAATGAAGAAGAATTAGAACAATTTAAGAAAATAAATAAAAATCTTGAAATAAAAAATTCATCACTTATTATCTCAATTGAAAATCTTAAAATTAAAAATTCAACACTTGTTGTAATCAATGAAGATAATCAAGTACAAGATCAAGTAGTAATTGAAGAAATCAGAAATGAAAATTCACTTTTAAAGCTAGAAATAGAAAAATATAATTCCATAATTGAAAACTTAACTAAAGAACATGAAGATTTAAATTCTATAATTTATAAATTTACAAAAGGAAAAGAAAATCTTGATGTCATGTTAAATCAACAAAAATGTAGCTTTAATAAAGAAGCTTTGGGATATACTGGAGACACAAGTAAATCAAAAGATAAAGGACTATATCATGTTAACATCAAAGAAAAAGAAAGTCATATATCTCCCTTCATGAAATGTTCCTATTGTAACAGAAATTGTCATTCCTTTTATATGTGCAATGCTAGAAATGGAAACTATAAAGGAAAATTGATTTGGGTTCCCAAAGGAACATATACTGCACCAACCATCACAAGAAGAGAATTTCATAAATAATATTATCATACTTCTCATAATCCAGGTACTCATAGAATGCTTTTTCTCTACTAAAATTAATTATCATATGCACACAAGCCAATCATGTTTGATGATAAAGCATATACTTTGTAACAATCTTATTTATTTATTAATAAAAAGTATTAATTTATTAAAGGATTTTAATTATCTACATGATGTTGTTTTATAATATATGATGAACTCATAGTTTTAAGCAATGTTTTTAGAATAATGATGATGATCATTCTAATGAGATCTAAATTCTTAGAAAGCTTAAAACTAAAATAGTTTCCAATCATTGGATTACTAAATTGGGGATTAGTGAATCCGGATAGATTGGTACATACGTTGTTTGCTCATTGGATGAGGATGATTGATCTCATGATCATTTATGTGGACACACTAAAGAAAGTATGTAGGTGCTTATTAGAGAATAAGTTCACTGAACGTGGCTCGCTAAGGAATACCTAATGGAGTTTTACTTGTCTGCCAATAGGAATTCCTATAGTGATAGTTGTACAAGTGAAACTTGGACTTGAAATCATCATAGTATCTTGTGTATGATGAGTTATACTTTGACTTATTTCTTAAGACCCTTAGGGTATATCAAAGGATATGCTTGGGTATAATAAGTTGTACATGGAGATAATGTATGATCAATAAAGAATCTACCACTTCTAGTAAAAGAAGAGAAATGTCATATGTGATTCGATAAATGACAACCCAGTAGTCCTTGGCCATGACATAATAAAATTAGAAAGGAGTTTCTAATTTACATTATTTGGAGTTGTGCATTTAAGAGTAGAAATACATATAATTAAATAAAATAAGACTTGACATTAATTCCACGTCTTATATTTAAATGGGACATTGTATGGTGAAAGGATTGAATTGTACAGTAACTATTTATTCAAAGGTTCTTTTATGATTAATGTTGAAATCTATATTATCTGGAAAGTCGTCAATCGCTACGGAGGCTTATCTATATTGTAGAATAAATATTATTTATTTAAATAAATTAATAGTTTAATTTATTTATTTAAATAAGATTAGAATTGTTCTAATTGATTTATTCACAACCGGTTTAATATGGAGAACATAAAGGGTCACACCATAAAAGGAAGAATAATTATTTAAGAAGTTAATGGCATAATTATAATAATAAGTTAAGTATATTTAATTTAATCTATGGTGATAGAATAAATTAAATAGCTTAATATTTATTATTTAATATTTTGGAAATATTACATATAAATTAATAAGAGGAGTTTTATTATTATTATTACTATTATTATTATTTAATTTCTAAAGGAGTTTGAGAATTAATTAATAAAAGTACTCTCATATATCCTAATAGGATTAGGAGCCTAATTAATTAAAGTAGTTTAATTAATTAAAATAAAAATCCAATTCCTTAATTGTTAAGGAGGGTTGCTCACATCTATAAATAAGAAGAGTCTTATTATGGGTAAGTGGTGGTTGACGTTTTCACAATATACGTAATTTCAATAGTTGAGAGAGTACGCTCTTTTTCTATAGAGATAGAAAACTAGGGTTTTGCCAAATACCCATCATCTTAAATATTTGTTCTTCCTTGGTGGATCACCTCTAGAGGCCAAACATTTGGGTGGCTAACGTTGATCAAAGGAAGGAACCAAACCCGGTGGATTCAAGTTGAACGCGAAAAGAATGGAGGTGAACTTGTACCTAATGAAGCTCGAATCTTCAAGGGTATGATTCTTGTTCTTTATCTTTTCGTTTAATTAATAATTCTGCATAAAGGATGATCCGGGTATATGGTTTGTAAAATTTTAAAAATCGAATTTTTCCACGTTTCCGCTTATTTTTACAATTTGATTGCGTTCATGAATATTACAAACCTAACAGTGGTATCAGAGCCAAACCTTTATGCGAATTATTAATTATTTTAATTTGATATGTATATTGATATGTGTTTAGAAAAATTTAATTGGGCATAATTTGTTATATAAAATTAAAAAAAAAAGGGGGCCGAAATCATTTTGCAAAGTCTGTTGGAAATAAATTTCGGTAAATTTTTTGAAAATTTCATGGAAGCCTGTTAAGGTTATAATCGTGTGATCTGTACATCTCTTTATATATATATATATATATATATATATATATATATATATATATATATATATATATATATATATATATATATATAACGCTCTTTATTATTTTATAATTAAAATAAAAAATTTATTTTAATCTTAAAATAAAAGGTTTATTTTAATATTAAAATAAAAGAGTTTATTTTAATCTTAAAATTGAATTTTATGCTAACTAATTAGAGTTGGAATTAGATTCCATGATAACTAATTGGAGTTGAAATTGGATTCCGTGTTTCCTTAAATAAAAGAGTTTATTTAGATATGAAATAATGTTTCATATTATTCAAAATAAAAGAGTTTATTTGTGAATAAGAAAGAAAATTCGTATTTCCTTAAATAAAGGAGTTTATTTATATATGAAATAAGATTTCATATTATTCAAAATAAAAGAGTTTATTTATGAATAGGAAAAAGAATCCGTGTTTCCTTTAACAAATGAGTTTTTTTTACTTGGAATTGGATTTCATAATTAATTAAAATAAAGGAGTTTATTTTGATTAAGATTTTGATTAAAATAAAATAGTTTATTTTATTCAAAATTAGATAAATTAAAATAAAAGAGGTTTATTTTGATTTAAATTTGGATTAAAATAAAGGAGTTTATTTTGATTCAAAATTAGATTTTATACTAATTGAATTTTCCCATTAAATGATATCAATATATATATATTAAATGTTTATTATTCATGAGATGAATATTATTTATTGATGCATATGGTGATGTGTATGATAATTAATGAGATTGATTATGGACTATTGACCAATGTGATTGGATTCATTTTAGTTGGATGCATGAATGTATGTGTTTTATTAAATGGGGTCTGCGTACCTCGTCTTCTCTAATTTTTCTTAATGTAAATTCTAACTCCCTCCTATGTACTTTCACTTGACTACTGATCAAGGTTTCTATTTATTTTAAATAGTTTTGTAATAGGAATAGTTAGAATTAATTTTGAAGAATTGGAAATCAAGGATCAAGGAGCGCTTGAAAACTCGTTTGTAATGAATCTCAGGTTTAAATGTAATAGTTATATTTAAATATTAATTCTTGCACTCCTAGGGTTTGACCTTTTGGTTAACTTGGTGGCTCTAGTGAACCAAACTAGAATAAAAGTCCATAATCAATCCAGGTATAATATAGTATTCTATATGTGCATGCTTATACTATATATATTATATATTATACAAACATGATTAGCATGTTAATTAATATAATGCGTATTTTATATATATGTGCATGCGCGCTAAACAAGATGAGACAAATTAATAACAAACCCCTCAAATATTTTATATTAAGTTGTAACGTTCAAAGATATTTGGAATATCGAATGTCGCCTTCTAGCATGATAGAAACAATAGAGTATTAAATATTTAATACGAGTTTGTTATGCACACACAAGGCAAGTATTAAATATTTAAGATGTTATTTTTATTACATATGATGTTTATAAGGAATTGAACATTACTGCTTTGTTATGCACACACAAGGGCTGTAATTTTCTCTTCACTTATATGGAAATACTGAGTTTGACTTAACTTAAATCATTTTAGTTCGGATGTGCACACATTTGACCATTATGATTTAAGAGGCAAAATACAAGGAGTTACATAGTTGATGTAATTGACAAGAGTTGTCTACCTATTTATTTATATATAGTTTGTTGTGCACACACAAGGCTATATACATTTGAAATATGATCCTTATTCTCACTAGCATATTTTTAATTAGATATTGCCGAACTATATATATTGAGGGTAATATAGTTTGATGAAAATAGTGGGAGATACCAATTTAAAATAAGACCTAATTTATTTTGGTAATTAATAAAAGAATATATGCTAAAATGTTGTTAAGAACAAATTCATTTACAGAATTTTATAATGTCTAAATTATTATCATTGCGTGGCATATTAGATGTTAAATTAACCAGACCGAATTAAACGAATTGGTTAAGGAATTTGAGAATAGTTCTCACGGCTGAAAAGCTATCTTATGTCCTTAATACGCCTATCCCTGTAATGGTTGCAGACAATGCCTCCGAGAGAGATTGCTACTTTTAGAAAGTGGCAAGATGATGCACAGTTGGCTCAATGCATCATGCTCGTATCCATGAGTAACGAGCTTCAGCGTCAGTATAAAATTATGGATGCTCCTACTACACTCCTGTATGTCAAGTAGTTGATGGTAGGAAAGTAGGACTGATAGATATTAGATATCTAAGGAGCTCTTCCGATCTAGAATGACCGATGACACTATAGTAAAGACAAAAGTCCTTAACATGATCAATTTGATTGAACAATTAGGACAACAAGTTTTTTCATGGATGGAGAGTTGAGCCAAGATTTGATCTTGCAGTTACTCCCGGACTCCTTCTGACAATTGTTGTAAATTTTTCATATGAACAAGCTAGATATCAGCTTCGCTGATTTGCTTAACATGTTGAAAAATGTTGAGAGTCACTTTCCAACCAAGAAAGACAAAGTCTTACTGGTAAGGGCCAAATGATCTTCTAAATAGAAGAACAATTCAAAGAAGGTAAATAGAAAGGTAAAAATAAAGGATAATAAGAACAAAACTGATACGGCTAGCAAAAGAGTTTGCTTCCACTGCAATAAGCCTGGACACTTGAAAGAAACTGCAAGAAGCATCTTGTAGAGGCTAACCAGAAGAAGCTTAGTGAAGCTTCGATTACAAATACAGTTTTGTTCATGATTGAAATAAATTTTTCTTTAAGTCAAAGTTCTACTTGGGTATAAGATACCATCTTTGGTTATCATAAATATAGATTTATGAAGGGACCAAGCAGAAGTAGAAAGCTAAACAAAGATAAGTAATCATATGTGTGGGAAATGAAGTAAAGCTTGTTACATTAGTTCTAGGAACTTATAGTTTAGCACAGCCTACGGGCAAATCTATTAAGTCAATAAGTTGTTATTGTATTTCAATTCTCGTTAAAACATTATTTCCATTTTATTATTGGACAATGAAATTTTTTGTATTATATTTAAGAACAGTTGTTGTTCTATTTATAATAATAATGTTTTGTATAGAACTGAAATATTACTTAATGGATTTTGTGTACTTGACTTACGTGAAAATATATTTTGTAAATTGAACAAACTAGTATAAGAAAAGGAGATGATCATTCAAAGAGTTGAATGTGTGTATTTGCTGAAATACAAGTGTGAATTATTTGAAAGGTTCAAAGAATTTAGAAGTGAAACAAATTGGCTAAGTATTAGAATTCTTTGATCTGATCAAGGAAGTAATAATTGTGCAATGAGTTTCTAGATCATCTCAAATGGTTTTTTCACAATGGACGCCTCCTGATACGCAATAATTAATTGGTGTATCTTAAAGGAAAAATCGTACCTTGTTGGACATGGTGCGGTCCATAATGATTTTATCGACATTCCAGTATCCTTCTAGGATAATGTTCTAGAAATGGCTGCATATCTACGAAAAGGTAACCTCAAAATCCGGCCACAAGACTCCATAAAAGTTATGGACATGAAGGATTCCTAATTTTAAGTAAGTTAAGATAAGGAGTTGTCCAGCTTATGTGAAAAGGTTTCAAAGGATAAGCTTGGGACAAAATTTGATAAGTACAAATTTGTGAGACATCCTAAAATAAGTTTAGGGTATATGTTCTATAATCTTACTTAACAAAAGGTGTTTGTTGCAAAACACGCTGCCTTCTAAGATAAAGATGTTTATCATTAAAGGGGCTAGTGGGAGGATAATAGATTTTGAAGAGTTCAAGAACCACAAAACACTATAAGTCAAATAAGAGGAACCTGTAGATAGACCTATTGTACCACAACCGAATTGTAAATCTGGAATAGTACCAAAGATACCTAATAGGTATAGATTCATCATAGATGATGATGATGAGGTACACATCATAAATGATGATGGTCTAGTTACATACGATTAGGTAAGAGTTGTAGACACTCAGAGAAATAGATTGAAACAAGCTTCTCAAATATGGAACATTCGTTTTGATGAGACAATCAAAAGAGCTTGATTTTATCAAAAATAAGAATGAACCTAGTGTGTATGTAACAACCCGATATTTTCTACATAAATAAATAAGAAATTTTGCGTATAAATTTTTTTTTTATTTAAGGATGAGGATTTGTACAAGATAATGTGTATGTGTATTTAAGTGGTAAATAAAAATATAGTTATTTACATAAATATTTACAAGTAATTTTATTTTAGAATTATTGATTATTATAGAGTATATTCTAATAATAATTAAATTATGGTAGAAATATTTTTAGTAATTATTTTCCATGAAAATATAATCATATATTATTTAAATAACATATGAAATAATTTTTAGAATAATTATAATAACTGTTTTATTATATGAATTTTAGTATGGATTATTAAAGTAATTATTTTACCTTAATTATTAAGGTTAAATATGGCAAATAAATCAAATATGGAATCCAAACCCTAATTTTAGATTATTGTCAAGGTATGAGAATAATAATATAATATTAATTATATTTTGATTTTTCAGTAATATGGATAAGTACTGTATTTTCGTATTGATAATGGTTGGTCAATTATAGTGTTTAATTTTAAAACCCTAGTAATAATGCTAAACCCTAATTTGATATCCAAATTAGAGTGCAAGATTGTTTTATAAGTGTGTTACATAATTTATGTCGTGTATTAAATGTATTAATTAGGTGAACCCTAATTAAAATTCTAGAAACCCTAATTTTTAGAAAACCCTAATTAATATTTCTAAAACCCTAATTTGGAACTCGATTATGAATTCGAGGTTGTTACATAACTGTGTTATGTGATTTAAGTGGTGTATTATGGAATTTAATGTTAATTAGAGAAATCCTAATTAATATTTGAAATCCTAATTTTAGAAAACCTAATATTTAAATTATAAACCTTATTTGATTTGAATCCCTAATTCAAAAGCCATTTATGACTTTAAGAATTTGTTATGTAGTTATGTAATCATGATAATGTTTGTAATGACCGGTATTAAAGATATTAACCCTAGCTAGGGAGAATCTTAATTGTTTTCAAAACCTTAATTTTTTTTAAAAGGGTACAAATCCTTATTATTAATTATTCTAAATTATAAACCCTAAATTTGCTAATTGCAAACCCTAATTGCTAACTAGACACGCTTAATGATAATTAGTAAAACGTAAATCTAATTATCAAGTCTACGTGATTAGGAAATCAAATTAATTAAGAAACCTTAATTATTATTATTATTATTATTATTATTATTATTATTAGAAACTAAATTGTTATTTATTTTTAAATCCTAGAATTTTAGCTCTTAAACCCTAAGAATGCTCCAAACCCTAAATCCACCCAAACTCTAAACCCTAAGGGTTTGTAACTAATGGAAATTCTAGAAATAAAAGTGAAATGACTATTATACCCTTAATGCATTATTAGTGGAAACTTGTAAATCTTGCCATATATTTGGTTGGTGAGCAACTACACCTACTCCATATGACAAAATCAGCAGCAATATCAACACATTAGATCAGCCATATATATTTCACCATTATATATATAGAATTAGAGAGAGAAAAGTTCATTTTTAAGCCTTATTTGTACTCTTACACTCCACAAAGTCTCTCTCTATCAAGACCCACGAAACATAGTGCTAGATCAGTCCCAAAACACAGCCCCACGTCTACCATATCAAATCAGAAGCTCAAATTCCAGAAATCAAAGCATAAAGGTATAAACCCTAACAAAGAAATTTGATCTTTGATTCCATGTTAGATGTTAGTTTTTATATGTTAATCACGTTGTTTGGAGTCCATATAGTTAATCTGGGTTGGTAGTTGATAGATCAATAACATCAAAGTGCATGAATTTGAAAATTTTTGAAATCTGGAAAATATTATTTTTGGGTCTGACAGTCAAATGTCAGTCCTCATAGATCTTTTGTTGTTACTTGTTTTTGTTGTTTCAATGTTGGATCTTGTTGTATGCTGTGAGATCTGTGTTCTAAAACTATTAGTAGGACCAGATCATGCATAGGTTGTAAGGTAATCGTGGTCAAAGTCAGTTGACCGACCACGAAAAATTTAAAATCTGGACAGCCCAGATTTCCCAAGTGGTTCTGACAAGATTTTTAAAGCTTATGATCTCGCCGATTTTTGATGTTTTGGCCCAGTTGTTGTTTTGTTGTTGTAGATTGATATGAAGACTACATATTAGAGTCTTAAGACAACCAAGATACGTAATGGGATCCAAGTTATGCAAGGTCAAACATGGGTTGACCGTCTGTTTATGAACATTTCTGGGTTTTCCAGAAATGTTCAAGAACAGTTTCTAGAGACCACTTTGACCGGCTTTAATTTCTTTTATTGTGTTGATGTTTTGATGATCTGATGATATGGTATTGTTCCCTATCATGTACTCTATACGTATGAACCATTATAATAGTCATATCAAGCCCAAAACGGTTGAATCAAGGCTTAGAAAGTAAGTGCCTAGACTGTTCTTCATTTCTGGAAAACCCAGAAATTGAAGAACAGTTCTGACATGATTTTTGGAGGGCTAGATCTTGCTGATATTTGATGTTATAATTATGTTTATTGTTTGGTAATGAAATCCTACACTAGGACTATAAGATTTGACCACAAGCATGTCAGGAAACATCACAGATTGAGATTTACGTATGGTCAAACCTAGCATCCTCGAAACTGACTTGGTTTTCTGGGTTTTGCTGAAGAACACGAAGAACACCTATAGCGACAATTCTGTTGCTATAGGTGGTCGTTAGCGACAATTAATTTATAAAATAATTATTTTTATTAAATAATTAGTAATAAATAGTTTTTAATTATGTAAAATACTAAATAAATTCTTAAAAATTATTTTAAAATTCGAAAACTAGTTTTTAATTATTTTGAATATATTTCATAAATATTTTATATTTTTGGAATATTAAAAGTATTTAATTTATTTAATTATAATATTAAATAAATTATTTAAAAATGATTTTAATACATAAAAAATCATTTAAAATTATATTATGGTATAAGAAAATAATTTAAGTTATTTTTGATAACTTTCAATATTTTGTGACGAAATTTCATTAATTAATTAATATTAATGGTAATTAAGTTATTTAAAGGTTATTTAAGTTATAAAATATAACTATTAATATTTAAGGGATAATTTCATCAATAATTAAATATTAATGATATTAATTTAATAATTATATTAAATAAATTGTTTTAAAATGATTTTATTTATTTTAAAATCATTTAAAAAGGAAATAAATGAATTAAAAATATTTTAAGTTATGCTTAATGACTTTTAATATTTGGATAAATGAAACATTAATACTTTAATATTAATGGTAATTATTTAAAAATAATTTTAAATATTTTAAAAATCATTTAAGGTTAATATTAATACTTTAAAAATATTTTGAGTTATTATAAATAACTTTAATATTTTAGAAATGATTTCATTAATAGATTAATACAAATTAAATATTAATGATAATAGAATTGATTAGTATTTAAATCATTTTAATGTGATTCCGATGCTTGAAATTTCGTGATAAATTATAATAAATGTTTAAAAATTATATTAAGTCATTTAAAAATAATATGACTGATATTAAGTTACAGAATAGAGTCTTAGACTCGATAATTACCCGATACAGTTGTCGGTACACCGACATGTTTCAGAAATTGATCTGGACTTAGATAATGTGATTAGATAAGTGATTATTTGTGATTCAATGGTTGTTAAATCTATGTGCCAATGTGATTAGGTTATGTGCTGACTGCAATAAGTAGTGTTATGTGTTATATTATGTTGTTCTAATCGAACGAACGATCTTATTAATGTTAGGTCATGAGATAAGCGATAGATCTTAATTACAAGTTGTAAGCAGCGCTTCAGGCAAGTATCTAACCTTTGCATTTTCTTTATGCAATAGATGTGAGTAAGAATGTTTCTAAACTATATTATTATGGTACAGATTATTAACCTTATATTATATAAACTCCTTGAATATCAACATGTTAGTATATGGTAACTCAGATATATATATTTTGTTCGTTAATTTCTAGAAATGGTTAAACAAGTGTCCCCACTTGGATAATCATTGTATTTAATCACATATTGATATACCTTTGTCAATTACCCGTATACATATATGTTGAATTATAGATTATTGTTGACAAGATAAAACCTTTGATTTAGAACCCAGACAGGTATGAACATCCCTACACGGGAAAATTTTTATGCGCTCCGGCGGATAAAGGATTAACGATAATATCGTTCTTGCAATGTAGTATTGATCAATGCAGGGCATAACGGGCTGATCACCCCCCGTGCCCGTAAGTTATGACGGTTTGCAGATGAATTTATGTCTTACCCTATCAAAAATTTAAAATAATGTTCATGGCATGTCACCATACCCCAGATATAGTCTATACGAAATTTCAAAACTTTGAAAGAGAGTTGTTATATTATTATTATTGGTTCAGAATACTTCACAACTATTGACATATTGTAGAAGAATAGTACAAAGAAAATATTTAAATTATTTCAGAATATATATATATATATATATATATATATATATATATATATATATATATTTCTATTACTTGCTAGGCACTCAAATGCTCATCCTTGCTTAATTTAAATGTTTTCAGCTTAGTGTGAACTACCAGAGAGCTCGGCTAAGAGCAAAAGGGAAAGGGAAAGTTGCAGAATGAGTTGGTGTTATGTAATAGTTAACTATTAGTAAGACAATGGTATTAATTATTTATTATGGGTTGTAATAAATGTTTAAAGGTTACGTACTTGGGATTTAGACTCTGATAATTATGTAAATTAAGTTGACTTTTATATTATTGTTATTATTATTAGTATTATTCCACTCATAGAAATGGTATCGTGAAGAATCGAGTTCGGGTTTCAAGTACCTGGATTTGGGATCCTCACAACATTGTATCAGAGCTTAGGGTTAAAAACCTTAGGTGGGTTAGACCTTAGGCTATAACCTTAGAACAGAGGGAAACGTTGAAAATATAAATAACTCATATAGAGTTTAAAAAGAGATGAATTGACTAAATTCATCGTCAAACAAAATAAAAGATAACTCATATAAAATTCTTAAGTGCTGTGTGTGTATACTATATGTTAATCAGGATAATTTATATGTGTAGATGTCAGGTGAAAAAGGATTAGGATACCCTTAAATTGTAAAAAAGAAGTCAACCTCCATAATCGAGCCAATATCAAAGCCAATAGCTGAAATAGAGGCTCACATTGAAAGCTACCTCCATGAGGTGGTTATTTTGGAAAGTATAGTACCAGATCCTAGAATGATAGAATGACTGATAAAAAAATTATAGTTAAAAAAAATATGTGGTCTATGTTGAGTTCCTAAACTCGTATGTTTGTGGTGAGTTCTTAAGCTCGTAATGTATGGTAAGTTGGACGAACTAAATGTAGTTAAGTGTAAATGGATTATAGAGGATAAGGGGAATAGACAGATTACTAAGCAATTGATCCTTATTGGAGGCGTAAGAAATAAGTAGTACTAGTATTAATTGAATAGACATGATTTTATGTTATGTATATGATAGGTATGTTTGTATAAGCTAATAATTTTCAAATTTTGCATAAGTTATGGCAGCGATTCCCGACTTTTAAGTCACAATGGGATAGCAAATGATTAAAGCAAAAGGTGCTATGATATGTCAAGTGATATGAATATGAGTTTATGGGATTAATGAAATAAGTTGGTGAAAAGATAGTAGTTAATTATATGAGTATTGATTAATTCAGTAAATCAGGTTTTCAAAATCTAATATTTTGAGTACATGATTATTTGAGTAGAATCTTTTGTGTTATATGCTAAACATATACGATAAGGCTTAGAATGTAAGTTAATAAAGAATAATTTAATCAGATAATGCCGCCAAGACGAAAACGAAATCAGAGGACAGAAGAACCTGCCAACAAAGCTAGAGGACAACCAGACCCAACGCAAAATTTGACGAATATAGATGATCAAGCTATACAGAATGGATTACCAACTGCAGGAAATTAGCCAGATAATCGATCGGCAAACTTTAAAAACTTCAAGACAAATGAACCGTCAGGATTTAGAAGACCAACTAACCCTGTAGAAGTGGTTGTGATAGCTAGGGTAACGGAGGGGCAACAGACAGCTTTTGCCACCTATACAGCGAAAGGAGGGGTGAATCTTTGGTGGGAGGCAACTCAAGTTAAAGCCGAAGGAGGGAGTAGTGGTAGTAGAACTGGAAAGAGGAAAGGTGATAACGTTGGAAATACGAAAAATAGGCCAAAAGATGGAAAGAAACGAGTTGTGCATGGTAGAAATTGTGGAAAGAATCATTCGGGAAAGTGTTTAAAAGGAAAGAATGTGTGCTACTACAAGTGTGGGCATGAGGGACATATCTCTCCTAACTTTCCCAATCCAATAATTTATAGTGGGTGTTTTATTTGTGGATTAAAGGAGCATAAGTTGAAAGGGTGTCCAAGGAGAAGGGAAACAAAGAATGCGAATACGAGGAAAGGCAGCAGGGCATTGGCGATAACGGGACCGACTTCAACAAATGAACCAACAAAACCAACCGAATGAGTCTTCAACATGACCGTTCAAGAAACTGTAGCAGCCGGGAATGCAACTCCAGGTATTATTCTAATCAAATTTATTTTCTTATATATTATTTCTTATATATAGTAAATTATTTTATAAAGAAATTTTGAGGAGAAATTTGAGTTCTTTTAGAAATCAAATATTTTTGTTTAAACATAAAGACAAGCTTTATGTGAATAGTTAAAGATCAGTTCGATCAAAGTTGATCAAGATCTACTTACGATAATTGTGTATGCTATGTACCAGGTATGTATAGGTTTTAAAGCGGTGATTCTGGGGACGGAATCCTTATAAGGGAGGGTGAATGTAACAACCCGATATTTTCTACATAAATAAATAAGAAATTTTGCGTATAAATTTTTTTTTTATTTATTTAAGGATGATGATTTGTACAAGATAATGTGTATGTGTATTTAAGTGGTAAATAAAAATATAGTTATTTACATAAATATTTACAAGTAATTTTATTTTAGAATTATTGATTATTATAGAGTATATTCTAATAATAATTAAATTATGGTAGAAATATTTTTAGTAATTATTTTCCATGAAAATATAATCATATATTATTTAAATAATATATGAAATAATTTTTAGAATAATTATAATAACTATTTTATTATATGAATTTTAGTATGGATTATTAAAGTAATTATTTTACCTTAATTATTAAGGTTAAATATGGCAAATAAATCAAATATGGAATCCTAACCCTAATTTTAGATTATTGTCAAGGTATGAGAATAATAATATAATATTAATTATATTTTGATTTTTCAGTGCTATGGATATGTACTGTATTTCCGTATTGATAATGGCTGATCAATTATGGTGTTTAATTTTAAAACCCTAGTAATAATGCTAAACCCTAATTTGATATCCAAATTAGAGTGCAAGATTGTTTTATAAGTGTGTTACATAATTTATGTCGTGTATTAAATGTATTAATTAGGTGAACCCTAATTAAAATTCTAGAAACCCTAATTTTTAGAAAACCCTAATTAATATTTCTAAAACCCTAATTTGGAACTCGATTATGAATTCGAGGTTGTTACATAACTGTGTTATGTGATTTAAGTGGTGTATTATGCAATTTAATGTTAATTAGAGAAATCCTAATTAATATTTGAAATCCTAATTTTAGAAAACCTAATATTTAAATTATAAACCTTATTTCATTTGAATCCCTAATTCAAAGGTCATTTATGACTTTAAGAATTTGTTATGTAGTTATGTAATCATGATAATGTTTGTAATGACCGGTATTAAAGATATTAACCCTAGCTAGGGAGAATCTTAATTGTTTTCAAAACCTTAATTTTTTTTAAAAGGGTACAAATCCTTATTATTAATTATTCTAAATTATAAACCCTAAATTTGCTAATTACAAACCCTAATTCCTAATTAGGCACGCTTAATGATAATTAGTAAAACATAAATCTAATTATCAAGTCTACGTGATTAGGAAACCGAATTAATTAAGAAACCTTAATTATTATTATTATTATTTTTAGAAACTAAATTGTTATTTATTTTTAAATCCTAGAATTTTAGCTCCTAAACCCTAAGAATGCTCGAAACCCTAAATCTACCCAAATCCTAAACCCTAAGGGTTTGTAACTAATAGAAATTCTAGAAATAAAAGTGAAATGACTATTATACCCTTAATGCATTATTAGTGGAAACTTGTAAATCTTGCCATATATTTGGTTGGTAAGCAACTACACCTACTCCATGTGACAAAATCAGCAGCAATATCAACACATTAGATCAGCCATATACATTTCACCATTATATATATAGAATTAGAGAGAGAAAAGTTCATTTTTAAGACTTATTTGTACTCTTACACTCCACAAAGTCTCTCTCTATCAAGACCCACGAAACATAGTGCTAGATCAGTCCCAAAACACAGCCCCACGTCTACCATATCAAATCAGAAGCTCAAATTCCAAAAATCAAAGCATAAAGGTATAAACCCTAACAAAGAAATTTGATCTTTGATTCCATGTTAGATGTTAGTTTTTATATGTTAATCACGTTGTTTGGAGTCCATATAGTTGATCTGGGTTGGTAGTTGATGGATCAATAACATCAAAGTTCATGAATTTGAAAATTTTTGAAATCTGGAAAATATTATTTTTGGGTCTGACAGTCAAATGTCAGACCTCATAGATCTTTTGTTGTTACGTGTTTTTGTTGTTTCAATGTTGGATCTTGTTGTATGCTGTGAGATCTATGTTCTAAAACTGTTAGTAGGACCAGATCATGCATAGGTTGTAAGGTAATCATGGTCAAAGTCAGTTGACCGACCACGAAAAATTTAAAATCTGGGCAGCCCAGATTTCCCAAGTGGTTCTGACAAGATTTTTAAAGCTTATGATCTCGCCAGTTTTTGATGTTTTGGCCCAGTTGTTGTTTTGTTGTTATAGATTGATATGAAGACTACATATTAGAGTCTTAAGACAACCAAGATACGTAATGGGATCCAAGTTATGCAAGGTCAAACATGGGTTGACCGTCTGTTTATGAACATTTCTGGGTTTTCCAGAAATGTTTAAGAACAGTTTCTAGAGACCACTTTGACCGGCTTTAATTTCTTTATTGTGCTGATGTTTTGATGATCTGATGATATGGTATTGTTCCCTATCATGTACTCTATACGTATGAACCATTATAATAGTCATATCAAGCCCAGAACGGTTGAATCAAGGCTTAGAAAGTAAGTGCCTAGACTGTTCTTCATTTCTAGAAAACCCAGAAATTGAAGAACAGTTCTGACATGATTTTTGGAGGGCTAGATCTTGCTGATATTTGATGTTATAATTATGTTTATTGTTTGGTAATGAAGTCCTACACTAGTACTATAATATCTGACCACAAGCATGTCAGGAAACATCACGGATTGAGATTTACGTATGGTCAAACCTAGCATCCTCGAAACTGACTTGGTGTTCTAGGTTATGCTGAAGAACACGAAGAACACCTATAGCGACAATTCTGTCGCTATAGGTTGTCTTTAGCGACAATTAATTTATAAAATAATTATTTTTATTAAATAATTAGTAATAAATAGTTTTTAATTATGAAAAATACTAAATAAATTCTTAAAAATTATTTTTAAATCCGAAAATTAGTTTTTAATTATTTTGAATATATTTCATAAATATTTTATATTTTTGGAATATTAAAAGTATTTAATTTATTTAATTATAATATTAAATAAATTATTTAAAAATGATTTTAATACATAAAAAATTATTTAAAATTATATTATGGTATAAGAAAATAATTTAAGTTATTTTTGATAACTTTCAATATTTTGTGATGAAATTTCATTAATTAGTTAATATTAATGGTAATTAAGTTATTTAATAAATGTATTAAATAAATTATGGAAAATAGAATTAATGATATAAAAATTATAGAAAAATGATTTAAAGGTTATTTAAGTTATAAAATATAACTTTTAATATTTAAGGGATAATTTCATCAATAATTAAATATTAATGATATTAATTTATTAATAAAGGATATTAAGTTTATTTAATAATTATATTAAATAAATTGTTTTAAAATGATTTTATTTATTTTAAAATCATTTAAAAAGGAAATAAATGAATTAAAAATATTTTAATTTATGCTTAATGACTTTTAATATTTGGATAAATGAAACATTAATACTTTAATATTAATGGTAATTATTTAAAAATAATTTTAAATATTTTAAAAATCATTTAAGGGTAATATTAATACTTTAAAAATATTTTGAGTTATTATAAATAACTTTAATATTTTAGAAATGATTTCATTAATAGATTAATACTAATTAAATATTAATGATAATAGAATTGATTAGTATTTAAATCATTTTAATGTGATTCCGATGTTTGAAATTTTGTGATAAATTATAATAAATGTTTAAACATTATATTTAAGTCATTTAAAAATAATATGACTGATATTAAGTTACAGAATAGAGTCTTAGACTCGATAATTACCCGATAAAGTTGTCGGTACACCGACATGTTTTAGAAATTGATCTGGACTTAGATAATGTGATTAGATAAGTGATTATTTGTGATTCAATGGTTGTTAAATCTATGTGATGTTGACTGCAATAAGCAGTGTTATGTGTTATAGTATGTTGTTCTAATCGAACGAACGATCTTATTAATGTTAGGTCGTGAGATAAGCGATAGATCTTAATTACAAGTTGTAAGCAGCGCTTCAGGCAAGTATCTAACCTTTGCATTTTCTTTATGCAATGGAGTAAGAATGTTTCTAAACTATATTATTATGGTACAGATTATTAACCTTATATTATATAAGCTTCTTGAATATCAACATGTTAGTATATAGTAACTCAGATATATATATATTTTGTTTGTTAATTTCTAGAAATGGTTAAACAAGTGTCCCCACTTGGATAATCATTGTATTTAATCACATGTTGATATACCTTTATCAATTACCCGTATACATATATGTTGAATTATAGATTATTGTTGACAAGATAAAACCTTTGATTTAGAACCCAGACAGGTATGAACATTCCTACACGGGAAAATTTTTATGCGCTCCGGCGGACAAAGGATGAACGATAATATCGTTCTACCAATGTAGTATTGATCAATGCAGGGCATAACGGGCTGATCACCCCCCGTGCCCGTAAGTTATGACGGTTTGCAGATGAATTTATGTCTTACCCTATTGAAAATTTAAAACAATGTTCATGGCATGTCACCATACCCCAGATATAGTCTATACGAAATTTCAAAACTTTGAAAGAGAGTTGTTATGTTATTATTATTGGTTCAGAATACTTCACAACTATTAACATGTTGTAGAAGAATAGTACAAAGAAAATATTTAAATTATTTCAGAATATATATATATATATATATATATATATATATATATATAATTTTTATTACTTACTGGACACTCAAATGCTCATCCTTGCTTAATTTAAATGTTTTCAGCTTAGTGTGAACTACCAGAGAGCTCGGCTAAGAGCAAAAGGGAAAGAGAAAGTTGCAGAATGAGTTGGTGTTATGTAATAGTTAACTATTAGTAAGACAATGGTATTAATTATTTATCATGGGTTGTAATGAATGTTTAAAGGTTACGTACTTGAGATTCAGACTCTGATAATTATGTAAATTAAGTTGACTTTTATATTATTATTATTATTATTAGTATTATTCCGCTCATAGAAATGGTATCGTGAAGAACCGAGTTCGGGTTTCAAGTACCTGGATTTGGGATCCTCACAGTGTACAAAAAGAGTCAGTGGGAGCGTCGTGACATTCCTAGTATTATATGTTGATATACTACGGATAAGGAATGACATACTAATGCTACAATCAGTAAAGATAAATTTGTCTAAACATTCCTCCATGAATGATTTGGGAAGAGTATCTTAATTGGGGATACAAATCTATATAGATAGATTTAAGAGGATGCTCGACTTAACCCAAGAAACGTATATTCATTTGATGCTAAAGTCGTTTAGCATTTCAAACTCCAAGAGATGTCTCAAGTTGATGAGCCATGGAGTGTATCTCTCTTAATAGTCCCCATTGACTCCTGAAAAGAGAGATCGCATGAGTGACAATCATGTATACAATGAAATATACGAGACCTGATATGGATCAGTCATATTCTGGAGAAGATCATTGTAAGACAGTGAAAAACATCTTAATGTACTTAACCAGCTCTAAGGATGTGATTAGATTTATGGTGGGTCTGAATTAAAATTAGAGGGCTTAACAGACTCGAGTTTTTTTTAGACAGACCAAGACGACAGAAAATACACTTTAAGGTAAAGCGTTACCTTGAACGGTGGTGCAGTGAATTAGAAAGGTTTTAAACAGCAAAGGGTTGCTAGTTTAGTGACAAAGACAAAGTATATAGCTATAAATGAAGCTACAAGTTGATTGTTTGGATGAAAAGTTCATTACAGAACTAAGAATAGTTCCTAAGTCTCATCTTGGTTCTAAACATGTGTTGTGGCACTTTCATTTGATTATAGAATCATTGAAAGATGAAAAATCACTATAAAGATAGTGAACTATCAAGAACAACATTACATATCCATTAACTAAAGCTTATCCAACAGCAGGATAATCATCACTTAGAGAAGAAGGGTATGAGATACCTGGACGATTGGCTTTAGTGCAAGTAGGAGATTGAAAGTAGTATGCACACAAGCCAATCATGTTTGATGATAAAGCATATATTTTGCAACAATCTTATTTATTTATTAATAAAAAGTATTAATTTATTAAAGACTTTTAATTATCTACATGATGCTGTTTTATAATATTTGATAAACCCATTGTTTTAAGCAATGTTTTTAGAATAATGATGATGATCATTCTAATGAGATCTAAATTCTTAGAAAGCTTAAAACTAAAATAGTTTCCAATCATTGGATTACTAAATTGGGGATTAGTGAATCCGGATAGATTGGTACATACGTTGCTTGCTCATTGGATGAGGCTGATTGATCTCATGATCATTTGTGTAGAGACACTAAAGGAAGTATGTAGGTGCTTATTAGAGAATAAGTTCACTGAACGTGGCTCGCTAAGGAATACCTAATGGAGTTTTACTTACCTGTCAATAGAAATTCCTGTAGTGATAGTAATACAAGTGATCCTTGGACTTGAGATCATTATAGTATCTTGTGTATGATGAGTTATACTTTGACTTATTCCTTAAAACCCTTAGGGTATATCAAAGGGTATGCTTGGGTATAATAAGTTGTACATTGAGATAATGTATGATCAATAAAGAATTTACCACTTCTAGTAAAAGAAGAAAAATGTCCTATGTAATTCGATAAATGACAACCCAGTAGTTCTTGGCCAAGACATAATAAACTAGAAACTCCATGAAATTAGAAAAGAGTTTCTAATTTGCATTATTTGGAGTTGTGCATTTAAGAGTTGAAATACATATAATTAAATAAAATAACACTTGACAGTAATTCCATGTCTTATATTTAATTGGGACATTGTATGGTGGAAGGATTGAATTGTACGGTAACTATTTACTCAAAGGTTATTTTATGATTAATGTTAAAATCTATATTATCTGGAAAGTCGTCAATCGCTAGGGAGGCTTTTCTCTATTGTAGAATAAATATTATTTATTTAAATAAATTAATAGTTTAATTTATTTATTTAAATAAGATTAGAATTGTTCTAATTGATTTATTCACAACCGGTTTAATATGGAGAACCTAAAGGGTCACACCATAAAAGGAAGAATAATTATTTAAGAAGTTAATGGCATAATTGTAATAATAAGTTAAGTGTATTTAATTTAATCTATGGTGATAGAATAAATTAAATAGCTTAATATTTATTATTTAATATTTTGGAAATATTAAATATAAATTAATAAGAGGAGTCTTATTATTATTATTACTATTACTATTATTATTATTATTATTATTATTATTTAATTCCTAAAGGAGTTGGAGAATTAATTAATAAAAGTACTCTCATATATCCTAATAGGATTAGAAGCCTAATTAATTAAAGGAGTTTAATTAATTAAAATAAAAATCTAATTCCTTAATTGTTATGGAGGGTTGCCCACATCTATAAATAAGAGGAGTCTTATTATGGGTAAGTGGTGGTTGACGTTTTCACAATATACGTAATTCCAATAGTTGGGAGAGTACGCTCTTTTTCTATTGAGATAGAAAACTAGGGTTTTGCCAAATACCCATCTCCTTGAATATTTGTTCTTCCTTGGTGGATCACCTCTAGAGGCCAAACATTTGGGTGGCTAACGTTGATCAAAGGAAGGAACCAAACCCGGTGGATTTAAGTTGAACGCGAAAAGATTGGAGGTGAACTTATACCTGAGGAAGCTCGAATCTTCAAGGGTATGATTCTTGTTCTTTATCTTTTCGTTTAATTAATAATTCTGCATAAAGGATGATCCGGGTATATGGTTTGTAAAATTTTAAAAATCTAATTTTTCCACGTTTTCGCTTATTTTTGCAATTTAATTACGTTCATGAATATTACAAACCTAACAATATCTCCCTTTATGAAATGTTCCTATTGTAACAGAAATGGTCATTCCTTTTATATGTGAAATGCTAGAAATGGAAACTATAAAGGAAAAATGATTTGGGTTCCCAAAGGAACATATACTGCACCAACCATCACAAGAAGAGAATTTCATAAACAATATTATCATACTTCTCATAATCCAGTTACTCATAGAATGCTTTTTTCTACTAAAATTGATTATCATATGCCAAGTTTTATAAAGAAAACTTCAAATGCTCTTTATACAAATTGGAAAACTCGCCCTAAGGACCCTTCATATTAAAGGGTACCAACTTATAAAATTAGTATATACATTGTAGGTATGTCTTGCAGCTGATCTGAATAAAAGTAAATGGTATCTTGATAGTGGCTACTCAAGACATATGACTGGTGACAAGTCCAAATTATGAAATCTGCAGTCTACAGGCTTTGGTGAGGTAACTTTCGGAGATAACAATAAAGGTAAAATAATTGGAGTTGGATGTGTTGGTAATAACCACATAACCATTTCCAACGTTCAGTTAGTCACTGGACTCAGGTATAATCTTTTATCTATCAGTCAACTCTGTGATAGTGGTTTAAAATATCCTTTAGTACACATAATTGCTGTATCTTTGATCAAACTGGTAAATTAATTTTAGTTTTTCCTAGATATCAAAATATGTATACTTGTGACTTAGATGCATACTCTCATTTAGATAACATTTGTCTTGTATCTGCAAATGAGGATCCTTGGCTATGGCATCGCAGACTAGAACACATCAACATGAAACTCATAAATAACATGTCTTCTAAAGAACATGTTCGTGGTCTTCCTAAATTAAAATTCTTTAAAGATCACATTTGTGAAGCTTGCGAATTAGGAAAACAAATTCATGCATCACATAAACCTAAATTTACTGTGTCAACCTCTCGACCCTTAGAATTGTTACACATGGACCTTGTTGGACCTATCCCTAAACATAGCACGGGTGGTGCTGTATACATTCTAGTTTTGGTTGATGATTATTCACGATTCACATGGGTTGATTTTCTAAAATTTAAAAATGAGGCTATTATTTCTTTTTCTACCTTGTGTAAAAAGATTCAAAATCAACAGGGGAGTTCTATTGTCTATATTCGATCTGATCACGGAAAAGAATTTGACAATTCTGATTTCATTATGTTCTATGATGAGAACGGTATAAGTTATAACTTCTCTGCTCCTTATACACCTCAGTCAAATGGTGTAGTTGAAAGGAAAAATCGTTATTTGCAAGAAATGGCTAATACCATATTGAATGAATATCGTCTGCCAAAGTATTTATGGGTTGAAGCTGTGGCAACATCATGTTACATTTTAAACAGAGTTTTATTCAGACCTATTTTGCTCAAAACTCCCTATGAGCTTTATTATAAAAGAACTCCAAAAATAAACTATTTTCATGTTTTTGGGAGCAAATGCTTTATTCTAAACACCAAAGGACATTTATTGAAATTTGATCCCAAATCTGATGAAGGAATATTTCTTGGATACTCTCTTAATAGTAAAGCATACAGAGTTTTCAACAAAAGAAGTCTAGTTGTGGAAGAATCAATGAATGTGACTTTTGATGAAACTCAGCCTCCTCCAAAATATAAAGAGCTTGTTGATAATGATGTTGTCATTTAAGATATTCTCAGAAATATGAAAGAACCAAAACTAGATAATACATCTTCACCTATTGATGAGAATCCCCTTGAAAACCCAAACCCTCAGTTGAATGATTTGTCCAAAGAATCTCACGAAATTAAAAATCATCCTATAGAAAATGTTATTGGTAATATTGATAAAGGGGTTATCACTAGATCAAAAGTACATAACTTAACTGATCACTTATCTTTCTTGTCTCAAATTGAACCTGAAAATATAAAAGAAGCTTTACTTGATGAAAATTGGATAATGGCTATGCAAGACGAACTTGAACAATTCACTAGAAACAAAGTGCGGGACTTAGTCCCACAACCCGAGGATGTTTCAATTATTGAAACTCGATGGATATTTCGTAATAAACTTGATGAAAGTGGAACTGTTGTACATAATAAGGCAAGATTAGTTGCACAAAGATATAATCAAATGGAAGGTATTGACTATGATGAAACATATGCTCATGTTGCTAGAATAGAATCTATTCGAATGTTATTAGCAGTTTCATGTCATAAAAACTTTAAACTATTTCAAATAAATGTCAAATCTGCATTCTTAACTGGTGTTATAGAAGAGGAAGTTTATGTTGAACAACCTCCTGGCTTTGAAGATTTTAGTCATCCTGAATATGTTTATAAATTATATAAAGCTTTATATGGTTTGAAACAGGCCCCTAGAGCTTGGTATGAAAGACTGAGTAAATTTTTGCTAAATAATGGTTTTAAATAGGGAACTATTGATACTACTTTATTTACTAAAAATAAGAATGATGATATTCTGGTAATTCAAATATATGTTGATGATATTATTTTTGGTTCTACTGAAATTACTATGTGCAATGATTTCTCTGAAAGTATGAGTAAAGAATTTGAAATGAGTATGATGGGAGAATTAAACTTCTTCCTTAGATTGCAAATCAAACAAGGAGAAAAAGGTATTCAAATATTTCAGTCTAAATACTGTAAAGAAATGATCAAGAAATTTGGCTTAGAATCTGCAAAACCTCTTAACACTCCTATGTCAACTACTGATAAATTATTTGCTGATGAAAAGGGAAAATCGGTTGACTCAAAGAAATACAGAGGAATGATCGGAAGTTTACAATACATAACTTCTAGTAGACCTGACATCATGTTTAGTGTTTGTAAATGTACCAGGTTTCAAGCTAATCCTAAAGAATCTCACCTGACCGCACTAAAAAGGATTTTTTGATATCATAAAGGAACTGCTGAATTAGGTCTATGGTATCCTAAGGATCAACCATTTAATCTCGTGTATTTTTCAGACTCTGACTATGCAGGTCATCATGTCGATCGAAAAAGTACTAGTGGTACATGTCAGTTTCTAGGAGGATGTTTAGTTTCTTTGTTTTCTAAGAAATAGAACTCGGTATCTATTTCAACCACTGAAGCTGAATATATTGTTGCTGCACGGTGTTGTGCTCAAATATTGTGGATGAAACAGACCCTTGCTGATTATAACTTGAAGTTTGACTGTGTATCAATTCTATGTGATAATACAAGTACTATCAATCTCAGTAAAAATACAGTTTTGCATGCTAGGTCAAAGCATATATACATTAGGCATTATTTTTTACGTGATCATGTTAATAACGGAATTATTAAACTAGAACATATTGACACTGAATTAAATATAGTTGATATATTCACTAAACCACTAAGTTCAGAAATATTTTGTAAATTACGAATTGAATTAGGCATGCTAGATATTTCCTCTTAATTTTATTTAACTCATATTTATTAATTCTTAATTATATTATATATTATTTCTATCTATTTAGATAGTAATTATTATAAAATATTTATGTATTTTTTCTAACAATATTTATTCTACTATTTATGTAATTAAATGTTTCACATTTAATCCTTTTTTTAAAGTTAATATATATATATATATATATATATATATATATATATATATATATATATATTTCAAGAGATTAAATCTACACCATCAATACTTGTACAAATCCAATGGTCAGAATTGACCCATCCGCGCCCTATCTATTGAGCCAATGAGAATCAATCATCAAGGGCACACGGATCATGAACTAGAACCGCTCGATCAAAACTGAGCTTCCATCCCAGCCATTGAATCATGTTCTTAAAAGAAACACAATTGTTCATAAATTAGATTAATTTCTTGTCGTTGATCTTAATCCTTGCCAGCTCTCCACTGTTGGATCAAAAAGGTAAGTCAAACTATATATATAAATTTTTCAATTTTTAATTCATTTTCTTATTCTTCCTTCTCTCTCCTCTCTTACGCCTCCGGTTATCTCTCTCTTCTCTTTCATCTTCACCACCGATCTTTCCCTTCTCTGATCTCTGTCTCCGAATTCTGTCCTTTCTCTTCTCTATCAAATCATGCTGCCTTAATGTGGCTACAAACTCTGTTTCTTTTTATATGGTTAATCGCTATGATTAATCGTATAAACTCACAGTTCTTAAATTTCTTTAGGGTTTAGATCTAAGAATTTTTCTTATTTGTTCTGTCGATCTGATTAGGGTCTTCAGACACTAAAGTTTTCTTTTTTCTTCTCGCCTAAACCAAAAGATCGCCAGATCTATGGTTAGGATTTTTCGTAATGTTCATTAAACTTTTAGGGTTTCTACTATCGTTTCTGATTCTGTTTTCCAAAACAAATATTTTTAACTGTCAAGTTTTTTTTTAAATCTAAATATTATTTTGATCTGTGAAACTTTTGATTGACAGAACTATGGTTAGGGTTTTTCAGTTGAATCCAACTATAAAAAGTTTGTGTTTGGTTTCGATCAAAGAATTATAAACGTCATTTCATTTTCCTTCTCGAATCCACATAATTTTTGGTAATTTTTGTTAGCAAATTTTTTAAAACCCTAAATTTTTATTTAAACTCATCAATCTTTGACTCACTGACTTTATTTTTTTTGTTCTGAGAAGCTACTAGGTTTCAGTCAAAAACTAATTGATTCTCTTGTCTTTACTTTCTAACAAATTGTTTAAAACAAACCCTAATTTCTTCTGTTCATTCTCAAAAATCACTCTAATTGTTTTTATCTATGTTTTAGGGTTTCGACAGAAAGCAATTTTTTTGAACACCCATCATTTTTTTTGTCTTTGCGAATTTTTTAACATCACCACGCACTGTCTAAGCTTCCACTAGATCATCATTTTAAGATTTGGGGTCTCACTTCCTTAAAAAGTTTTCTTTTAAAACCCTAGAATTCAAACAGTTTTTTTTAAAACCAGTGTTGATTCTCAATTTTTTTTATTTTTAACTTTGGCTAAAAATCTGTATTTTCTTTAATCTATCACACTAGAATTATTCTACTTATACATATTATATTTTCTTATATATATATATATATATATATATATATATATATATATATATATATCTGTGCACTTCTGCTTGGGTAAATGAGTTTCTCATTGAGAAATTGCATAAGGATAAGCTTGTCACGCTTGCTTTCTCTATGGAACTGGTATAATTTTGTTTGTACTGCATACTCAGGTATAACCCTCCAATTTTAAGTATTGTCTATTATAAATTATGTGGATACTGATGTTCATTGGGTTTATTTTTGAACGTCTTATATATATTGTGTGGATACTGATGTCCACTGGGTTTATTTATTGCACTAACTGTTATGTGATCTATCTATCTGAGATTTGCTATACATGTTAAATTTTACAACTTACCTGCCTCTCTGAAAATTTATTTCTGAAATGACAATCTCTCTATGCTGATTTAATTCGACTCTATTCTTCTAAATAGTGTCTTGTCGTGTTCTACCAAAGAAGGTTTTAAATGACAAATCTTGCTATCTTTTGTAATCATTCTTGAAGTTGACTGAACTTACTTATTTTCTATGTTCTCTATATGACATGTGGCTCTCTTATGTTACTGTTTTCTCTACCTTTTTTAAATAAAATCTTTATCCAAACTACTATTTTAATTAAATGTTTTCTGAGAATAACTACAGTTATTCGTATGGTCATATTTTCTACCAAATCTTAACTGAGTATAAGAGCTATATTACATGCAGCATATCATTACTCTATACTCTACTTGTCTCTATATAAACTCATCAAAAATGGTGCATTCTGTTATCTGTAATATATATTATTATTTAATATATATAGATATGATAAAACAGAACATAATTATATATATATATATATATATATATATATATATATATATATATCACAGAAAATATTAATAAACAAATCCGAGTCCTTTGAATTCACAAAGTCTCCTTAAAGCAAATTTATTCTCTCACATATGCTAAGGTGTGACGCCCCCAAAATAGGTATACATCACCTATTCTGAGTCGTCAACTACATGGTATAAAATACAAATAAAACTTAATTATACAACTGTCGTGTAAAATACGACAAAAAATAAGCTGTGAGTTTAAATACAACACTTTCTTCTAAACAGGATTCAAACTCAAAATAAGTCCTCAATACATTTATTTTCACACTATTTCATAGAATAGTGAGGACTACTAATGCTATCCTCTGAATCGTCACTCCGTTACACGACTAATCCCCGCTAAGTTCTCATTTCCTGAAGAGAACAATGAAAGCAAAAGGGTGAGCTCAACTAGCCCAGTAAGAAATATTATGACTAAGATAATGCAGAATAAATTATCGTTAGCCTTCAACAGTGTTAAACTGATAAAATATAACAAACATCAAGTTTAACTGCAGCGAAACAAGTAATCCATTAAAAGAGTCAAGTAGAGAATAAAATCTACTATCTTTTATGATTTAAATGATTTTTCATCACTTTTATCTCTGAGACTCAGCTTAATAAATAATCTACATCATCCCTGCACTACGGCCAAGGATATTCATTAGTATCACAACCACAAATTATCCATGCATCACAGCCAAGGATATTCGTGTATTCATCAATGGTCATGATCATGCCAACAACTGTCCATCAATGCACTACGGGTCAATGAGGACTTTTACCACATCATTTGTAACATTACGGTCATGATTACACCGAATAATCCCTGGTTATAATCATACCAAGTCCATCTATGCACTACATGACATAGATAACTTTCAACAAAATATAAACATGAGGATGACGACAATGATATAAGAATTCAATAAAACAAGTTCAAGAATTAATTAATCCAAAAACCAATAACGTCCAAATTGTCAACATGATACTGCTTTGTGCAGTAAAATTCAAGAATGCTCAGAAGAATATTTCCATGAAAATATACTGGATGAAGCACAAATATCAAGGATATTCCACTAATTTTATGGAGTATAAAAGCTAAAACTTTAACCAACTGAGTATAATAAAGAATGGAATAACAAAAGAAATCACTAGGCATGCGATGGACCGCACAGACAGGTTATTCCAACAGAATAATAAACAACGGAACCAGGTCATGTGTAAATGCACTGACAGGATATTCCGACAGAATAATAAATAATGGAACCAGGCCCGGCGTAAACACACAGGCAGAATATTCCAACAGAATAATAGATAATGGAACTAGGTCCGGCGTAAATGCACAGACAGGATTTTCTGACAGAATAATAAATAATGGAACCAGGTCCGGTGTAAACGCACAGACAAGATGTTTCAACAGAATAATAAATATTAGAACCAGGTCCGGCGTAAACGCACAGACAGGATGTTCCAACAGAATAATAAAGAATAGAATAACAGAAGAATTTTACCAAGTATAGGGTAGCCCGCATTACAGGTTATTCCAACAGAATAATAAATAATGAAATAGCATAAGTTCTCTTCATGAATACAAAAAAAATAATACCCCTTACCTTAAGAAGAAGAATACTGGATATATGACTAGTGCAGTAGCAGAATATTTTTCTTCTTTCTCTCTATAACTTCTCTCTCTAGAGTTTCAGTGAATTCGTATGAAATAATGAAGGAATGAGCTTCTATTTATAGAAGAATGGACTGCATAGTAACTAATTCATGAACGGTCCAGATTATTTAATTTAATCTGACGGTCCATATTTAAAGCAAAATCTTTTAAATAAAATATAATATATTTTATTTATAATCTAAAACGAATAACTTTATAAAAGATTTTACTGTGCAAATACTATACAGGCACTATGCAAACACTATGCATAATAAAATATAATATATTCTAATTATTGTCTAATAAAATAGATAACTTTATAAAAGTATTATGTTTTATATAAAAAGATTTTACTATTAGCCTAATAAAACGAATAACTTTATAAAAGTATTCTGTTTTATATAAAAAGCTTTTCTGTTTTATTACATTAATAATACCAATAAAACAAAACTGAGTGACTTATCACGTAAGCATCAATAATCAATACCGTGTGCTACTATGCAACCATGCGTATTACTGTACTTTTACTACCGAGTAGTTCAACAGTATTAATGGTAAAACTTCCGTCATTATTTTCATAAAGTATTTTTGTCGTTTTCTCAATCCGACAATAATTCCGTTATGGGGTCCACCAATGATTGTGTCGTCGTACGAATATTTCCTGTTAAAACGAATATTCCCCGACCAATCGAATATTATATAGCAACTTGCGTACTTTGCAAAATTTATAAATATTATCCACAACTATAACATTATATCAATTTCAGTCCATGATATTCAAAAATGATATTTATAGAAAATTCATCTTTATTTATAAAAGTTGGGGTCTTACAACCTCCCCTTCTTATGAAATTTTGCCCTCGAAATTAGGGTACGTACATGGTATATCGAAGAGGTAAGGATACCTTGACTTCATTTCAGATTCTAACTCGCAGGTCATTTCCTCAACATCGTGGTTTCTCCACAAAACTTTGACTTGAGGTATAACCTTGGAGCATAGAATATGTTCCTTCTTATCCAAGATTTGAACAGGAACCTCTTCATACGTTAAATCTTTCGCTATTTTGTCCGGTTCTAACTCAATAATGTGGTTCGGGTCTTCCACATATTTACGTAACATGGATATGTAAAAAACATTATGAACACGAGACATACTTGGCGGTAAAGCGAGTCTATAGGCCACAGTTCCTACTCGATCGAGGATTAAAAATGGGCTAATGAATCGAGGATTGAGCTTTTCTCTCTTTCCAAATCTCGTAACTCCTTTCCACGGAGCAACTCGTAACAACACATGATCTCCTATATCAAATTCCACGTCCTTTCGATGAAGATCAGCATAACTCTTTTGTCGATCTTGTGAGATTTTTATACGTTGCCAGATCGTTTGAATCTTTTCCGTAGTCATACGTACCAACTCCAGTCCCAATAACGTTGCTTCAACCACCTCATCCCAGCATACTGGAGAACGACACTTTCTTCCATACAACGCCTCGAATGGAGTCATGCCAATACTTGCTTGATAACTGTTGTAGGAAAACTCCACCAATGGTAAGAACTTATCCCAACTTCCCTTAAAGTCAAGGAAACAGAGTCTTAAGAGTTTGAATAGTCCTCTCTGATTGTCCGTCCGTCTGGGGATGATATGCTGAACTAAATTATAAATCCGTGCCCATAGCTTTTTGCAAACTAACCCAAAATCGTGAAGTGAATCTTGTGTCTCGATCAGAAACTATGGATGCTGGCATACCATGCAGTCTTAAAATCTCATTTATGTACATATGAGCAAGACGTTCAAGTGTATAAGTTTCTCGTATTGGTAAGAAATGAGCAGACTTGGTCAATCTATCAATAATGACCCAAATTGCATCAATGCCTTGATAAACCTTGGGAAGACCAGTAATGAAATCCATGGTAATGTGCTCCCACTTCCATTATGGAATTTCAAGTGGTTGTAATGGACCTTTTGGTACTTGATGCTCCACTTTGACTCGTTGACAAGTTAGACACCTTGAGATAAACAGCGCTATCTCTCTCTTCATATTGCTCCACTAAAATGTATAACGAAGATCACGATACATTTTGATACTCCCAGGATGGATTGCAAACGGTGTATTATGCACCTCCATCATGATTCTATACTTTAAATCAGGGTCATTAGGAACATAAAGTCTGGAGTTGACTCGAAGTATTCCTTCTTCATCGATTCTTGCTTCCGGCATAGCACCTTCTTACACTTTCTTCCTCATACGTATCAGCTCCAGGTCTGTAGCTTGAGTAGCCTTAACTTTATCAATTAAAGTCGGTTCTACTCGTATATTCGTCATCATCACATGGGTCCCTAGAGTCTTTAACTCTATCTCCATCCTTTGCAAGTCACACAAAATGGGCTTTTACGTTGACAATATCGCACTCGTACTTGCATATGATCTTCTTCTCAATGCATCAGCTACCACGTTCGCTTTTCCAAGATGGTATTGGACGGTATGATCATAATCTTTCAACATTTCCAACCAATGACGTTGTCGCATGTTGAGTTCCTTTTGAGTGAAGAAATATTTGAGGCTTTTATGATCTGTAAAGATCTCCACTTTCTCCCCATACAAGTAATGCCTCCAAATTTGAAGTGCGAAGACAACAGCTGCCAACTCTAGATCATAAGTAGGATAATTTCTCTCCTATTCTTTGAGTTGTCTTGAGGCATAGGCTATGACTTTCCCATGTTGCATGAGAATACATCCCAACCCTTTGCCCAAAGCATCACTGTAGATGACAAATCCCTCTGAGCCAGATGGTATTGTCAGAACAGGTGCTGAAATGAGTCTCCTCTTGAGTTCTTGAAAACTCTTCTCACATTCTTCGCTCCAACCGAAATTTATATCTTTCCGAGTCAGCTGAGTTAATGGAGTAGTGATTCGAGAAAATCCTTCCACGAATCTCCGATAATAACCAGCTAAACCGAGAAAGCTACGTACTTCAGTCACAGATTTAGGTTGCTCCCAGCTTTGAATTGCTTCAATCTTTGCCGGGTCAACAGATATTCCATGACTTGATACTACGTGCCCAAGGAATGCTACTTCCTCAAGCCAAAACTCGCATTTCTTCAACTTGGCATAAAGCTTGTATTCACGAAGCTTTTGGAGTGTCAGCCTCAAGTGTTGCTCGTGATCTTCATGGCTTTTGGAATAAATAAGGATGTCATCAATAAAGACGACCACAGAGTGATCCAAATATTCTTTGAATACTCGGTTCATCATATCCATGAAGGCAGCAGGAGCATTAGTCAATCCAAAAGACATGACTAAGAATTCATAATGCCCGTACCGAGTTCTGAAGGCAGTCTTTAGAATATCCTCAGTTCTAACCTTCAGCTGATGATATCCAGAACGAAGATCGATTTTTGAAAAGAATTGTGCTCCTTACAACTGGTCAAACAGGTCATCAATACGTGGCAATGGGTACCTATTTTTGATGGTGACATGATTCAACTCCCGATAATCAATACAAAATCGCATACTCCCATCTTTCTTCTTCACGAATAGAACAGGAGCACCCCGAGGAGAAGTACTAGGACGAATAAAGCCAATGTCTAACTATTCCTGCAGTTGGGTCTTTAACTCCTGAAGTTCAATAGGAGCCATTCGATATGGGGCTTTGGAAATGGGTTTTGTATTGGGTTCAAGATCGATACAAAATTTAATTTCATGCTCTGGGGTAGGCCAGGAAGTTCTTCAAGGAATACATCAGGAAATTCATTAACAATAGAAATATCATTCAAAACTGAAGTATTTTTGTTTAGATCCGTGACATGAGCTAAGAAAGCTTGACATCCATTTTTCAATAAACGAATAGCTTTATGGATTGAGATGACAGTGATTGATTTTAATGGTTTGGTTGTTTGAATTCGCATAATAGGTTGATTAGGAATATGAAAGCTAACAACCTTACGAAAATAATCAATTTTTGCATGATGAGTAGTTAACCAATCAATCCCTAGAATTACATCAAATGCAAGTATTTTCAATAAAATAAGATCAACAGGTAATGTGAGGGTACCGATTTGAACCAAACAAGACTTATAAATAGTGGATGTAATGAAGGTTTCTCCCAACAGAGTTTCCACAGATAAGTCAAAGTCTAATTTCTCCGGAGTCAAATTTAATCGTTGAGCGCAAATAGGAGAAATAAAAGAATAGATAGAATCGGTATCAAATAAGGTATAGACTTCGCTAGAGTTTATGATAAGCTTACCCGTGATGACCTCGTTCGGGTTTCTTACTTTTTGGGAGGTCACAACAAACGCTCTCCCTTGCACTATCGGTTTTGACTTTTCTAGGACGTCCTTTGGTGCCTCCATCCTAGCTGAACTTGTCTTCGGTGAATGACAAAATCGGGCTAGGTGACCTTCTCTTCCACAATTATAACATGCTTTGAACGGCATCGCGCAATTTGGACTGATGTGTCATTCCCCTCCGCATTTAAAGCTTATGATAGGTGGTCGTTCTCCTTCCTTAACCACGGGTGCTGGTGCTGACGTCTTTCCATCATTGTTGAATCTCCTCTTCTTGAAATGTCCATTCTTATTGTTTTGGCCATGATTACCACCGAAGTGGTTACCATTTCTGGCCTGTTGATTCCCTCCATGCTTGTTGTCACCACTTCGATGACTGCTTTCACCGGTATTATCATTTTACCGGTTGCTCTCTTTTGGTTGCGTTGACTCGTTATCGCGCTCCACTAACTGAGCCCTATTTACAACATCTGAATATAAACACAGTTTATGAGAAATAAGATGTTGACGTATCTTCGACTTCAAACCTCTTAAAAACATTCGCGTCATTCTCTCTTCATTATCCACCAAGTGGGATGCAAACCGGGACAGCTCGGCAAACTTAGCTTCGTACTGTGACACGGTCATATTATTCTGCTCCAACTTGATGAATTCTACCTCCTTCATGTGACGAATACTTTCGGGAAAGTACTTGTCATTGAATAGTTCCTGGAACTTCTCCCAAGACATCTTCAGTGCGGCAAGTTGAGTACGCTTTACCGATTCCCACCAGTAATCTGCCTCTCCTCACAATATAAAGGTGGCAAAGGGAACCTTTTGCTCCTCGGCGCATCCCAAGACATCAAATACCTTGGTGATCTGCTTTATCCACGTTTCCGCCTTAAGTGGTTTTGATTCTCCAATAAACTTCGGTGGTCCCAGCTCCTTGAACTGTTTAGCGGTGACCATCCGAGAGTTTTCAGTGTTTTCACCTACATTTCGGATAGGAACCGCTCTCGCCTGCTGTTGCATGAATTGCATAAAGCCTCTGAACATTCCATCATTCATCATTTGGTCAGTGTTGTTGTTTGCATGAGGATTATCGCCTTCCTGATGCACATTATCCTGATTATTGATATGTGGTGATTCAACGGTCGCCTGTGCTCCATTGCTATTCTCAACATTCTCGGATGTCATTTTCAAATACTGCCACAAAACAAGGGTTAAATAACATATCACATATTATCTCTATTCTCTGACCGACCAATTAAATACCAAATAAACTTAGGTAGGTCATACTGGTGAAGGAATTCCCCGTCTCTCCCCTCCTAGTTCTAGTCTCACATCTTAGCCAGGGATCATATCCCAAAGCTCTGATACCAACTGTGACGCCCCCAAAATAGGTATACATCACCTATTCTGAGTCGTCAACTACATAGTATAAAATACAAATAAAACTTAATTATACAACTGTCGTGTAAAATACGACAAAATATAAGCTGTGAGTTTAAATACAACACTTTCTTCTAAACAGGATTCAAACTCAAAATAAGTCCTCAATACATTTATTTTCACACTATTTCATAGAATAGTGAGGACTACTAATGCTATCCTCTGAATCGTCACTCCGTTACACGACTAGTCCCCGCTAAGTTCTCATTTCCTGAAGAGAACAATGAAAGCAAAAGGGTGAGCTCAACTAGCCCAGTAAGAAATATTATGACTAAGATAATGCAGAATAAATTATCGTTAGCCTTCAACAGTGTTAAACTGATAAAATATAACAAACATCAAGTTTAACTGCAGCGGAACAAGCAATCCATTCACTACAAGAAAAAAGCTTAAGTCCGACGGAATAATCCGTCAGACATAAGCCTATTCAGTCGAAACTATATTATTCCCGACGAAAATATCCGTCAGATATTCGGTCGTAAATATTCGCGTCGAAAATAAGATCCGTCAAAAATTTCGTCGAAAATTCATTATCCTCGACGAACGTATCTCCGACGGCTGTTCGTCAAACATTAACTATTTTTGACAGAATATATAGGACGAAACTTTTCGTCGAATATAACAGTACATATTTTCGAGGGATATATTCCCTCGGAATTCTCTTATTTTCGACTGAAAACTAAAATAACCTACTATTCATTAAAATTGGCTAATTATTAACTTTAACGGAATTTGCGTCGGAGATAGAGTGTTTACAACGGATACGTTCCGTCGAACATAACGTATGTTCGACTGAAATTAGGATATTTCGGTATTTATTAAAAATTAATTATTTGTTAACTCCGAGGGAAGTTCCCTCGCAAATACCCTATTCCGTCGGAATTAACTATCCTTTTTTTTAATTGCAGATTCTAAAAGTTCAGTTTCCAGGTGTTTAAACCCATTAATGTACCTGTAACCTGTCACAACCAAATACACAGTAATATAAACCTGTATCTCATATTCAAATATGCAACGTAGCACTAAAACTTAATCTTCAACTCATTATCATTCACATTCGCATTCAAATATCCACCAAAACGTATTATAAGCTAACCAATTACAAATATAAGCTAATGTTCCATAAATGTTAAACAATATTATTTACAATAGTTGTACAGACGCAATTAGATAATACAATATATACAAAGGTTCTACAATAACATGAATATATACAAATGAACTATAAACTAGTAAAAGTATCATCATCAGCCTCGTGCTCCTGCTCATCATCGCCAGCCTGGTCGCCATCG
Organism: Panax notoginseng; assembly: GCA_016801055.1. Lineage (NCBI taxonomy): Eukaryota > Viridiplantae > Streptophyta > Magnoliopsida > Apiales > Araliaceae > Panax > Panax notoginseng. Next base: position 33,100,056 of record CM029012.1, on the reverse strand, counting down.
CCACCCTGTTGATAGAATCAAAAATATAAATCATTAGTCCATATATATATATATATATATATATATATATATATATATATATATATGTGTGTGTGTGTGTGTGTGTGAGAGAATTAACAAACTAGCCTTAATTGAAAAACATAAACAATAAGAGTACCTGAGTAGGTGGGGCCGGACGAAAAGCCTCCTCCAAGAGGGTAATCACCATTTGGAGCATCTCAGCACTCCAAGCGTCGAACTGTTCCCGTGGTAATCATGTACTCTCTGCAGAGGCCCCTGCTATAATATCCTGAGCAATCTGGTGAAGACGAGAATTGGAAGGCAACTGTTGACGCCGAAAGACCGGATCGGTATGGAACCTATCCGACACAGCCCCTACCAGCCGCCGGAAGATATCGTCATCCAAGCCAGCGCCCGTATGAGATGGTCCGACATGTGCTCTCAGACGCTGGCGCTGGCTGGAGCCTATAAAGAGATACAAATCCGATTACTAATAATAATTTATATAATGTGATAAATTCGGATAATTTTGTGAAACATTAAAAAATATTACCTCCAGGAAGTGTATATGCGAGTATCATGGGCAGACCCAACACTCGATATCTGCTGGTACTGCTAGTAGGGGGATCCTGAGACGCGACCCATAGTCTCAGCTCCTCATCCCGATCTAATATAATATCGGGAAGAGGGGTGGTGGAATCTAACGGCTCAGAACCCCTCCTAATAGTCTCCAGCTCAGCTATACGCTCGTCCCAAAGCCTCTGAAATCAGTCCTGTAAAGTATTCTGTATACGTATGTTAATTATATCATTTTAGTTACGATTGAATATTATTAAAAGCTAAATAGTAAGATGAGTTTTACCCGTATAGATAAAGCTGCCTGAGACAAAGCACGCTCGTCCTTAGGCGTGTGGGCTCGATCCCAAAACTCTAGAATGGTAGGATCACGGCCCAAGGTCCTCCCCAATGCCTAATACAAACAATCATAAAACAGGTCTTAAGTATTTGTGTGAGAACTTGACACATAAATAACTAAATACAACGCACTTACCGTCTTCGCCTCCTCGAACGACTGAGAACCAGTGGTGTGTACTATCCGGAGCTGACCACGGTTCTTCTTCGCCTGCTCGGACTTTTTCTTGAAGTCATCAGCCTCCCAGTGCGCACACATAGCCTCCCTGGCTAAATCGAAGACTATGCGAGGCTGATGATCTCTGATGGTGGTCCCGGGCTGGTCCACAACTGCCCGGGCTGCCTTCTGTCGCATCTCATAGAGCCATCCAGAGTAATTCGCAGCGACGTGATGCTCAATCACAGCATCACCAGCTGACTGAGAGATGCTCGGGTCAAATCAATAATAAACCTATAACAAAAGATTATTTAAAATTAAGAACATTTGACGAACTGACCAATACAACTATGTGGTGATAATATGCTTAACTTACGTGGAACTCCCACAAGACGGTATGCATAAAAGTGGCATCATACCGCGCATACTGACTGAATCGCATGCACCCTCTCGGGAGATGCGTCAAACAAATCGCATGTAGGGTGTGCTTAGCCACCGGGTCTAGTATACTACAGAAAAAGTATAACAATATGTGTTATGTGAATTGTGTTTTGCAATAACTGATAGAAATTGTGCCGAAAATATTAACACCTACTGCTGGGAAATGACATCCACCGGTACTGTAAGTGGCACTGCCGGCGGACAAATAATTTAATTTTGTAAAATAATAATATTATTATTATTATTATTTTATTTTTTTTAAACGCAAGATATTTTTCGCGTAGTATTCATTTACGGTGATTGAAAGGAATTGATATTACTAAAAAAGTAAGTATAGCAATTGATTTCACTATACTAGTATTTTTTTTAGAGAAGGGAGACGGATGAAAAGAAACTGAAGAGAAAAGCAGCAATTGCATAGCAGTGGTATTGCGCAGCAGTCAGAAGGTAAACAAATGACAACAACTTTTTTTTAATTGAACCCTATATGCATGTGGGTCTGTAATGTACTTTGAAGTTTTCATCATTGAAAAATATTTTTAACTATGTATACATGAGAAGTGATTAAGAGGTCAGCAGCCTTTGTGGCCAGTTAAAACCTCTGGTGTTATTTACTTTATGTCATTTACATTATGTACTATAACTACTATATCTGCTTGCAATCAACTCTACATTAAAACTGTGTTTAATGTTATATGTTTGAAGGGTAGGTTAATCTATTTTGATGTGCATGAATGGATTCCTCTATTAAATATATGTTAATCACTTAACAAGATAAAACAAAATAAAACAAAGAAAGCGTGATTCAAGAAAGAAAAATGATCTATTCAACCCCCCTTCTAGATATATATTGTGCCTCCGGGAACTAATAATTTGTTTCAGAGCAGGTTCTCACGAATATGTTAAAGCTCACGCTTTGAGTTTGATCCATGGCACAAATAAGTTCTAAATGTAGTATTAGTGGTAAGTCATATCTGGATGTAGTTGAGCTCACGAGGTGAAAATTGTATGTGCAGATAAATGTTTATATCCACCTGATGCAATCTAGATTGACCGTCCTTCTTCGTGATATTTCTATAAGGCCAATCTAGCAAAATCTACAGCTAATCAGCAGTGTACAGCTCTCAGACGAAAAGTCCAGATGCAGCAAGAACTGAGAACGTTTTGTTCAAAATTTGGGAAGATTATACGCCTAAACAAATTATGCGCTGCATCTCAAACCAAGGAGTTAGAGAAACCCATCAAATGCATAATCGACAAGATCCATGAATCCGAACCTTGAGGTTTAAGAGACTCAAAGAATTTGAAGTGTCAAGATCTTCATCTGATCATGAGTAAAAGACTCTGCCTGACTAATCTAAAGTCACATTAAACAACAAATGTTGTCAGTACTTGTTATACAAAGTTATATTCAACAATGCCTCATATCATTATGCAAATAATCATAACAACTACCTGTCAAGAGACTCACAGTAGCAAGGTATGTATCCTCATCAAAATATACACTCATCATATTATTGTTGGACATCACTTGCTGAAAAACTCTCTCCACATAAGATTGAGGATTGAAAATATTTTACTCAATAGATATATGTTGTATGCCTTTAGTTAAGGATAATCCAAGAATTCTAAATTGCTCGACCATTGCTAATGGATTGATGTTTTTATTCATCAATGTTTTGTGATTTTGACGAAGCATGGAGTGTGATCAACACTACAGTTTTATCTTGAAGGTTATTAGAAACTGATCAACTCAACGAACCTACTAGATGTAAACTTTGAAGCTGATCCCCACTCTATGAAAGTTCAAAATCTAGAAACATAGCATAAGCAAAAAGTGATTAAACCAAAAGAAAAAGTGAACTCACCAAGATTGCTTAAGTCATACACACATTCACAATCATAACTATGATCAATCATGAGTATACATACATCATGACCATCAATGATAATTTCAAGGTATATTGGAAATCCAAAGAATTTTAATAACTAGGATTCTTGTCAAAACTAACCTAGCAGGACCCAAATCAAATTGGGTACCAAAATAGAAAATTATCTAACATGTAGGAACCTGATGATATCTGTCCAAGAAAGGCTGGAGCTTGGTTACCAAGGTTCTACCAAGCTGAAACATCCAAATCCCACAGCTATGCTCCCATTCAAGATCATCCAAGGAAGCATGAAATTTATAGACCATACAAGCACATCCATGCAAAGCATCTCATTTCAAGAGGATCAAGAAGAAAGATCACGTCTGTAATAATCTACCAACACTATAGTAACATGAGTTATAGTGTAGAAACTTTACGAGTACGGGAGATGATGGAAGTCTGAATGATGGAATCTACACTCGTAATGACTGATCAGCAAATCGTGGAGTGACCAGTTCCCAAGTACTGTACGAATCCAATGAAACTGATTTAATCATAAAGATACCTGATCAGTTCAGAAGAATCCAGGTAGAAGGAGAAGTACAAAGGTGACCTTGTAAGGATCTATATGCATAAGCTAGCTAATCTACGCCTAAATCAGAGGTATCAACTATGGGGGAGCAATAGTATGCTAAAGTCTAGCAATGCTAAAACTAAGGACGAACACATTGAACCTAAATCCTTCAAATCTCTCAAATACTAAAGAAAGTTGAACCTGATACAAGGGCAAGAATGACTGAGGATATGAAGAACATGATGAAGAAACTTAAGGAGAAGCATAAGTGAAATTCATTGCCATAATTAGAGATGAGCTCAGATGAAAGTTTAACATCCCTTGCATCTTTGATGACCATCTCACAAAGCACTAGTCCTCTACAACGAAGCTTTAAATCAGCAACGAACATTCAAAAGTAATGGTCCAAGAATTCTCTAGAGATTGGCCATTAACTGCTCATCTTAAGTACTTAACATGAAAGATGCTTCACAAGACAATGTTACATGATGAAATATCCACCTATCGGTCTTTAGGTATTTAGAGAAGCTTCAATGATTCTTGAAATGAAAATCTAAGTTATCCAAACAAGTCCTCTCCCAATAATAGAGTCCCAAAACTTTGAGGCTGATGTACCAAATGAATCTTTGCTCCCAGTCGTAGAGTCCCTAAACTATAAGACTGATCATCAAGTCTCACCATCTCAATTTGAGATTCCCCACGATCAACATCACGATCGTAGAATATAAGCACACTAACTTTACGATTGCAGTAGTTCTCGATACACTCTCCTGACCATACAAGTGAAATAGCTGAAAGCACTTCACCCTCTTCCATTGACAAATGCCAATATCAATTATGTCCAATGATGGTGAACAAGCTCTGACAAAAATGCCTATCATGATGACACTCTTACCACCAAGTATATACAGTCCTTCTTTTAATAAGCGCCTCAGAGACAAACCCAACCCTTAGTTTAAGTCTAAGAGGTTGGCCCTTTTTAAGCTTCCTTAACCCAGAAGGAGAACTGAAATAGAATGCATCACAAGAACTCATATGGAGCACATGTATAGAAAATCCCTCAGAAGAGATCAAGCCTGTTTATGAATCATGAAACTCCAAGTTGGGGATTAGTTGTGACAACCCAAGAATTTTGAATATTTTTAAAATTTTAATTAATTGATTTAAGGTTCAAAATTAGAACCTAGACAGAAAATAAGTGTATGCGTTTGATATTTTGAAGATGGAATTTTGAGGATTTCAAAATTCTGTGAAAGGATTTAGGTGAATTATTCAGGATTAAGGACTTGTGTGAATATATTCTGTGGATATGGCATGATATGTGTACATGATGTGGTTAAGTGTCAAGGGTTGGCCAGATAAATGATATCTGTAATAAACCCTAAGTATATATTAAGAACGTCAATGTTCGGTTAGAAAACCCTAGCGTTTAACAAGAAACCCTAGAAACCGGTTCTGGAAACCCTATTTTCAGTTTCAAGAATTCGAAACCCTAATTCGGTGCATGAAAACCTAAATCGGGAACTTAATGGCGTAAGTGTAAATAATTATAGGATTAATTAGGGTTAATCTTAACAAATTGGTTAAAAACCCTAATTCCTAATTTGAAACCCTAATTTCGGTATTAAAAACCCTAATTTTATAGTTAGAGAAAACTAAGTGTTAATTTAGTAATTTAATGTTAATTAGGAAATATTAATCCTAATTTTAATGTTATGAGTAATTAGAAAACCCTTATCAAATTATGAACATTTAATTTCTAAATTAGAAAATTTATTTTTCTATTAGAAGCCCTAATTAGTGGTTTGTAAACCCTAATCCGTGATTTTGACCCTAATTGCATAATTAGCAATTTTAATTAGGAAATGTTAATCCTAATTAGCAAGATTTAAAGTATGATTAAGAAAATTTATATAATTAGAAAATTCTAATTATAAGTTAGAAATATTAATTTTCTATTTTTAAATCATAAATTGGAAATTTTAGAAAATTAAATTTGTAAACCCTAAGGGTTTTAAACCCTAAATCCTAAAGTTTCCCAAACCCTAAACCCTAAGGGTTTGATCAAATGTCCAAAATGCCATTAAAATTAAATGGAAAATGACTAGAATGCCCTTTATGTATTCTTTAATGGGTGGAGTGTAGATCTTGCCAGGATAATGGGTTGGTGACCAAACCCTAACCCTAGCCTTAGCTATGTGTCAATTATCAGCCATTTAGATGTGCTAGAAACATTGAATCACATCATTTATATAAATTAAAGAGAGAGAAAAGAGCCACTTTATTTCTCATTTCTCCCAAGACCTTCTCTCTCTAAAATTCGGGAATGGGGAGTGATAGATAGTGAGAAACCAAGCCATGATCAAGCTCTAGCAATCCAAAAACAGATCCATAGCTCAAAAATCAAAAATCAAGCGTGAATGAGGTATCAACCCCAATTTTAGAAATCATGTGATTTGATGTTGTTTGTTGTTTAGATATGTGTTAGAGGGTGTCATTTGATGATCTGGGTTGCTAAAACTCAGATCCATATCATTTTGATGCTCGAAATTTGAGTTTTTAGAAATCTGGGAAATGCTTGAAAAATGGCCTGACAACCATATGTCAGAGGCCATAGATCATTATCAGTTAGGTGTTAGTGTTGTTTTATGTTATAGATCTATAGTACGCCATGTGGCCTTTGTTCTACAACTTGAATCAGGGTCATAGCATGCTTAGATCGTAAGTTACAAGCGGTCAAAAGGCGTTGACCGACCATGGAAATTTGAATCTGGGTAACCCAGATTTCCCAGCAGTCGTCTTACAATATTTAGCAGGTCATAGATCGTGTTGTGTGTTAGTGGATTAGTCAATTTATTGTTTGTTTGTTGTAGTTTGGTATGTATAATATATATTAAAGTCACCAGATCACTTAGATCATAACTGGAATGGAAGAACATCGCGGTCAAAATAGCTTTGACCATCTGTTTTGGGGTAACTTTCTGGAAAACCCAGAAAGATAAAGAATAAGTTTTCTGACATGGTTTGACCATGCCAGATCTTACTCATGTGGTGATGTTATTATGTTATGATGATAGATACTTGTGATATGACATGTTTTCTAGAGGCTCGAACCCTTATATTACACAAATCAAGCTTGAACATCAAATATTCAAGGGCCCTTAGGTAGCACCTCGATTGTTCTTCAATTTCTGGGAAACCCAGAAATTGAAGAACAGTGTCTGACAATACTTTGATGCACTATATCTCATGGATTTGGTGTAGGTTGGCCATGATGTTTGTTTAAGGTTGTAGTATTGCATCAATACTATAACATGGACCCAAAAACCGTACCCAGATGCATAACAATCTATGATTTAGGACTAGTCAAACATACCAACTTGATGAATGGCATGCTTTTCTAGGCAGCTCAAGAACATGCTCAAGAACACCTATAGCGACGGGTCTGTCGCTATAGGGCCCTTTAGCGACGGTTTCTATTTAATTTATTTTCTGATTTTTCAGAAATTAATTAAAAATAGAAAAAAATAGATTTTTATTATTAAAAATACAAAATAAATTCTGAAAAATAGTTTTTAATTATTTAGAGTATATTTCATAAATATTTAATATTTTTGAAATATAAATGGTATTTAATTTATTTAATTATAATATTAAATGAATAATTTAAAAATGATTTTAATACATGAAAAATCATGAAAAAATAATATTATGGTAAAAGAAAATATTTTAAGTTATTTTCAATGACTTTCAATATTTTGTGATGAATTTTATTAATTAATAAATATTAATGATAATTATTTTATTTAATAAATATATTAAATAAATAATGGAAAAATAGAATAAATGATTTAAAAATCATATGAAAATGATTTAAGTGTTATAAAAATATTTTAAGTTATAAAATATAACTTTTGATATTTTTTCATGAAAATATTAATATTTTAATATTAAAAGCAATTATAGGATAATGAATTTAAGTGTTTAAAAATCATATAAATATGATTTTAAGATATTAAAAATACTTTGTGATATTATAAATATATTATAATATTATGATATGTAGTTCATTAATATTTGATAATAAATAAATATTAATGATAATGGGATTAAGTGGTATTTAATTCATTTAAATACGAGTGTAATGATTGAAAATTCGCAATAAATAGTAATAATTATTTAAAAATTATTACGAGCTTACGAAAAATATTTCGACTGTTATTAAAATTATCTGAGTTAATTGTTAAGTGTTTAGGTAAAGTTTAATTGAACTTAGACTCGATAAAAGTCCGACTAGACCGTCGAGACGTTATAATTTTGTCGGAATCAAGATAAACTGTAATAGTTTGACTTGATACCGAGTCTTATGTGTGTTATAGACTGATAGAGTTATGTGTTATGTGTTTAGGTTATTATGTGTATATATATATTATCGTATTATATTGTGATAATATTATTCTAATATTGAAGACCTATATTACTAATATTAGATCTTCGGATAAAGCGATATAAATTGCGTAGCGGTAATCAACGGTTTAGGCAAGTTTGTGTTTACTTAACTCTACTAAGAGTGTTTCATTCAGATAAGCTTATGGTTAATCATTGCTGGTTGCCATGAATTGTACTCTGTACATATTGCACGTATAAGTCAGGTATGAAAGGATGATCACCTTCATTACCCGTTGGTTCAGATATATTTGTTCATGTTTAATACTTGTTCAGTCAAAAGTTTGTTCGTGCTAGTTCTCAATTTTATTGATGAATTATAGCCAACTTATTGTTCATACTCTTTCAATCATGATATATCGTTATATTATTGAATTTAAACTTGCTGGGCAACTTTCATGCTCACCCTTGCTATATCATGATAAACATTGCAGATTAAGACGAATGCGTCGGATACAAGGAAAAGGTTAATGTCAAGTTCAGCTTGGGATAAAACGTGCGACTAGTTTGTAATAGTATAGTTTGATAAATGTGTTATATGCTAGATAGTTTATGAATTATGTATATGTTAAGGTTACTCGATTTTGGGAAATAGTGTGTAAAGTGTATTGTATAAATAATTTATGTTTATATCTTCCGCAATTAGTTATAGAAATAGTATACCAGATCTGTGGTGATTAGGACTCGGATTTGGGGCTACTACATTTGGTATCAGAGCTGTAGGTTATTTACCTTAAGTAAGAATACCTGAGACTAATAACCGCAATGATTAGGATAAGTACTAACTCACATAGAGTTAGTTGGTCGGTAAGATTCAAAGACGAATCTTGACGAGTTATAAGATACAGAGTTCCCTAACTCTGATAATAAAGTTGAATAGTAATGTTGAATAGATCGAGTCTAAAGGACTGAAAGTACAGTGATAAGAGATCGCAAAACAAAACGATCAAGATATAGAAATGAATCGTAATGTATACGATGAGATCACTCCGTGATCAGATAAGGTTATAGTATGGAGAAGGATCAAGCGAATGATTGAAAAGTTACAGCAAGTTTGCTGGGTGACAGTTGTACTATGAATTGGTGCAGATTCAGGAAATGATTATGAATACGAGTTGAATGAAATTCGTATTGAGAAGGGTGTTAAGGTTAGGTGGGGATTCAATTGAGGACTCATGTCAGCAGCTGAGTTTTATGATTTCTTGTATGGGCAGGGAATTGTACTTGGTGTAAAAACTACTTAGTTCTGGCAATGATAATCATTGAAATGTTTGTGTCGTGCTATTTGCTATATGCATGTTAAGAGGGTGATTCATTTCTCATGTGTATAACAGATAGATAGGTCATAGGTAGAGAATATCAGGTTAAGTACGAGTTCTTAAAACTCATACTTATGTGACATTCTTGATTCATAGTTATATGAAATGTTTATGAACCCCTCAGCGAATGGACGCCAAAGGTCTGACTAGGACAAGTTCTTAAACTCATATGATTGTGGCAAGTAAATGAACTCATAAGTGTGGTTTGACGAACTGGGTATAGTTGTGTGTAAACAGAATATTGAGGATAATAGGAACAGATAAATTGTTAAGCAAATGATTATTAGTGGAGACATAAGTTTTCCGAAACTCCTAGCTATGCTAGACTTCGAAATGATTGACATCAAGCTAAATACGCACTATGTGCCTTTAAAAAAAAGAAAAAATATGTAGACTCGTAATCATTTTTGAAACGGTTTAAAGTATAGTTTATGCTACTTATTTCAGCTATACGAAAATGATTTGAAACATCGAAAGCTATTTTATTTATCACTTATGTACCATGTAACCTGGTGCAAATATGATAAAAAGTGATGGAGTTGTAAATACAGGAATACTTAGTGTTGAATGGATCCAAAATCATTATTCCACTATTGTATGATGTGTTATGACAAACTCATACGATGACGGCATCCTCAAACGGACTGTTAATACAGTACGGCATAATGACGTCATTCTCAAAAATGTTTTCAAAAGTTTAATTTGCCAATGGGGTTTGGCTACACTTAAATAATTCGATTGAATTGAATTATTGATATGAGTCTATGCTATTCGATTCAGCTAGACTAATGTTATGAAAACTCTAAGTGTTCATTGAAATAAATTTCCCGACCCAAATTGTTTTGGTGCGGAATCCTATGATAAGTCTGAGGTGAACAACCCTGAAAATGGGAATATACTAATTGGATAAAATATTCTAATCTAAGAACTCATATAGTCGTTCCGATTACTAAGGTACAATAGATTGATCATCTAAAGTACCCGCATCGGTAGTTTACCTTCTTTGTGATTGTAAACACACTGTTAACCTTTGTACGGGGTAGAGTATCTTTTTCTTAATTGAAATAGGTAGTAGGTAGTAATACCTATTAACCTCAGTAGTTCATGGTCTATATGACTTCTCAGCACAATTTCAAAATTTTAACTCTGGTGAGAGATGTATTAGATAGCATGTGATGTTGTGTATGGTGTAGGGTGTAAGGTAAATTTCGGGGACGAAATTTTTAGAACAAGGGGTGAATGTGACAACCTGAGAATTTTGAATATTTTTAAAATTTTAATTAAATTGATTTAAGGTTCAAAATTAGAACCTAGACAGAAAATAAGTGTATGCGTTTGATATTTTTAAGATGGAATTTTGAGGATTTCAAAATTCTGTGAAAGGATTTAGGTGAATTATTCAAGATTAAGGACTTGTGTGAATATATTCTGTGGATATGGAATGATATGTGTACATGATGTGATTAAGTGTCAAGGGTTGGCCAGATAAACGATATCTATAACAAACCCTAAGTATATATTAAGAACGTCAATGTTCGGTTAGAAAACCCTAGCGTTTAACAAGAAGCCCTAGAAACCGATTCTGGAAACCCTAATTTCAGTTCTGGGAATCCGAAACCCTAATTCGGTGCATGAAATCCTAAATCGGGAACTTAATGGCGTAAGTGTAAATAATTATAGGATTAATTAGGGTTAATCTTAACAAATTGGTTAAAAACCCTAATTCCTAATTTGAAACCCTAATTTCGGTATTAAAAACCCTAATTTTATAGTTAGAGAAAACTAAGTGTTAATTTAGTAATTTAATGTTAATTAGGAAATATTAATCCTAATTTTAATGTTATGAGTAATTAGAAAACCCTAATCTAATTACGAAAATTTAATTTTTAAATTAGAAAATTTATTTTTCTATTAGAAGCCCTAATTAGTGGTTTGTAAATCCTAATTGCGTAATTAGCAATTTTAATTAGGAAATGTTAATCCTAATTAGCAAGATTAAAAGTATGATTAAGAAAATTTATATAATTAGAAAATTCTAATTATAAGTTAGAAATATTAATTTTCTATTTTTAAATCATAAATTGGAAATTTTAGAAAATTAAATTTGTAAACCCTAAGGGTTTTAAACCCTAAATCCTAAAGTTTTCCAAACCCTAAACCCTAAGGGTTTGATCAAATGTCCAAAATGCCATTAAAATTAAATGGAAAATGACTAGAATGCCCTTTATGTATTCTTTAATGGGTGGAGTGTAGATCTTGCCAGGATAATGGGTTGGTGACCAAACCCTAACCCTAGCCTTAGCTATGTGTCAATTATCAGCCATTTAGATGTGCTAGAAACATTGAATCACATCATTTATATAAATTAAAGAGAGAGAAAAGAGCCACTTTATTTCTCATTTCTCCCAAGACCTTCTCTCTCTAAAATTCGGGAATGGGGAGTGATAGATAGTGAGAAACCAAGCCATGATCAAGCTCTAGCAATCCAAAAACAGATCCATAGCTCAAAAATCAAAAATCAAGCGTGAATGAGGTATCAACCCCAATTTTAGAAATCATGTGATTTGATGTTGTTTGTTGTTTAGATATGTGTTAGAGGGTGTCATTTGATGATCTGGGTTGCTAAAACTCAGATCCATATCATTTTGATGCTCGAAATTTGAGTTTTTAGAAATCTGGGAAATGCTTGAAAAATGGCCTGACAACCATATGTCAGAGGCCATAGATCATTATCAGTTAGGTGTTAGTGTTGTTTTATGTTATAGATCTATAGTACGCCATGTGGCCTTTGTTCTACAACTTGAATCAGGGTCATAGCATGCTTAGATCGTAAGTTACAAGCGGTCAAAAGGCGTTGACCGACCATGGAAATTTGAATCTGGGTAACCCAGATTTCCCAGCAGTCGTCTTACAATATTTAGCAGGTCATAGATCGTGTTGTGTGTTAGTGGATTAGTCAATTTATTGTTTGTTTGTTGTAGTTTGGTATGTATAATATATATTAAAGTCACCAGATCACTTAGATCATAACTGGAATGGAAGAACATCGCGGTCAAAATAGCTTTGACCATCTGTTTTGGGGTAACTTTCTGGAAAACCCAGAAAGATAAAGAATAAGTTTTCTGACATGGTTTGACCATGCCAGATCTTACTCATGTGGTGATGTTATTATGTTATGATGATAGATACTTGTGATATGACATGTTTTCTAGAGGCTCGAACCCTTATATTACACAAATCAAGCTTGAACATCAAATATTCAAGGGCCCTTAGGTAGCACCTCGACTGTTCTTCAATTTTTGGGAAACCCAGAAATTGAAGAACAGTGTCTGACAATACTTTGATGCACTATATCTCACGGATTTGGTGTAGGTTGGCCATGATGTTTGTTTACGGTTGTAGTATTGCATCAATACTATAACATGGACCCAAAAACCTTACCCAGATGAATAACAATCTATGATTTAGGACTGGTCAAACATACCAACTTGATGAATGGCATGCTTTTCTAGGCAGCTCAAGAACATGCTCAAGAACACCTATAGCGACGGGTTTGTCGCTATAGGGCCCTTTAGCGACGGTTTCTATTTAATTTATTTCCTGATTTTTCTAAAATTAATTAAAAATAGAAAAAATAGATTTTTATTATTAAAAATACAAAATAAATTCTGAAAAATTATTTTAAATTCTGAAAAATAGTTTTTAATTATTTAAAGTATATTTCATAAATATTTAATATTTTTGGAATATAAATGGTATTTAATTTATTTAATTATAATATTAAATAAATAATTTAAAAATAATTTTAATACATGAAAAATTATGAAAAAATAATATTATGGTAAAAGAAAATATTTTAAGTTATTTTCAATGACTTTTAATATTTTGTGATGAATTTCATTAATTAATAAATATTAATGATAATTAGTTTATTTAATAAATATATTAAATAAATTATGAAAAAATAGAATAAATGATTTAAAAATCATATGAAAATGATTAAAGTGTTTTAAAAATATTTTAAGTTATAAAATATAACTTTTGATATTTTGTCGTAAAAATATTAATATTTTAATATTAAAAGCAATTATAGGATAATGAATTTAAGTGTTTAAAAATCATATAAATATGATTTTAAGGTATTAAAAATACTTTGTGATATTATAAATAAATTATAATATTATGACATGTAGTTCATTAATATTTGATAATAAATAAATATTAATGATAATGGGATTAAGTGGTATTTAATTCATTTAAATACGAGTGTAATGATTGAAAATTCACGATAAATAGTAATAATTATTTAAAAATTATTACGAGCTTAAGAAAAATATTTCGACTGTTATTAAAATTATCTGAGTTAATTGTTATGTGTTTAGGCAGAGTTTATTTGAACTTAGACTCGATAAAAGTCCAACTAGACCGTCGGGACGTTATAATTTTGTCGGAATCAAAATAAACTGTAATAGTTTGACTTGATACCGAGTCTTATGTGTGTTATAGACTGATAGAGTTATGTGTTATGTGTTTAGGTTATTCTGTGTGTGTGTGTGTGTGTGTGTGTGTGTGTGTGTATATATATATATATATATATATATATATATATATATATATATATATATATATATATATATATATATAGTATTATATTGTGATGATATTATTCTAATATTGAAGATCTATATTACTAATATTAGGTCTTCGAATAAAGCGATATAAATTGCGTAGCGGTAATCAACGGTTCAGGCAAGTTTGTGTTTACTTAACTCTACTAAGAGTGTTTCATTCAGATAAGCTTATGGTTTATCATTGACGGTTGCCATGAATTGTACTTTGTACATATTGCATATATAAGTCAGGTATGAACGGCTGATCACCTTCATTACCCGTTGGTTCAGATATATTTGTTCATATTTAATACTTGTTCAGTCAAAAGTTTGTTCGTGCTAGTTCTCAATTATATTGATGCATTATAGTCAGCTTATTGTTCATACTCTTTCAATCATGATATATCGTTATATTATTGAATTTAAACTTGCTGGGCAACTTTCATGCTCACCCTTGCTATATCATGATAAACATTGCAGATTAAGACGAATGCGTCGGATACAAGGAAAAGGTTAATGCCAAGTTCAGCTTGGGATAAAACGTGCGACTAGTTTGTAATAGTATAGTTTGATAAATGTGTTATATGTTGGATAGTTTATGAATTGTGTATATGTTAAGGTTACTTGATTTTCGAAAATAGTGTGTAAAGTGTATTGTATAAATAATTTATGTTTATATCTTCCGCATTTAGTTATAGAAATAGTATACCAGATCTGTGGTGATTAGGACCCAGATTTGGGGCTACTACATTAGTGACAAATCACTCACAGAAGCATCTCTCAGGAGACGATCGTTGAGTTGACAAAGAAAATCGTAAGGCCTATAACTATCTCATCAAGCTACTCTACGTACTGAAGAAGTCAACGGTCAACCTACGTCACCAATAATCATTTTCTTAAAAAAATAATCAAAACTAAAAAACTGACCAGCTAATAGGGAGTTACAGTTTCTTACTAGGCATCGTGCAACCAATGACATTTTGACACATCACAGCTTATGCAGAGTCAGAAGGAACTGTCTAAAAGATAAATTCAAAAACCTCCAAAATGGTTATCAAAGGCTGTTGATTTCCTCTCCCTCCCTTTTTTAAACCCTAAAATTCTCTTCTAAGCCAAAATCCATCAAACCTCGAGCTCCGCCCAAATCGCATTTAACTATCTCTTATAAGATTCCTAAAATCAAATACCATACACTTCGAACTCTCAAAATGGAAGATTGGCATGTTATAACTAGAATCCAACTCGGTTTTAAGAAGTTTGAAAGATCAGAAAAAAAGTTAAAGGACATACTTGAGCTTGTAAAGAATGCCGAATTTTCAGAGTGCTTGGAAGCCAACACTCCAATGTATACCGATTTAGTGAAGCAATTATATTCAAATGCAACGGTAGGCTCTAGGATTCTACCTACAAAGGTCAAAGGAGTAAGCTTGAAGATAAAAGCCTCAGACATCAACCAATGTCTAGGGTTTCCTGACTAAGGGTTGATAACCCTCGAGGATGTCGACATCGAAGAAGGTAAAAAGTTAATGCGCTACAAAAGGAATGTAAATCTGAAAGATATGAAGAAGAAGAAGAAGGAGTTTCCTGAAGAGTTTGAATTCCTGGGTGAGATTACCGGAAAATGCATCTTGTGCAAGGATACTGCACATGATACTGTTAGTGATCTGCAACTAAGAGTTATGACTGCAATCATCATGAAACAGCAGACGAACTTTGGAGCCCTTCTAATTGATTGGTTGTCCAAATGGCTGAAAAAAGCTGAGATGAAGAAGTCTACAGATAAACCCCTCACAAAGGTTTTTCATGGAAAACTCTTGAGCATTATACTGAAGAAGAAACTGAAGAGTAAGATAAGGGACGATGAGGGAGAACCCTTAAACGTTCATAAAGTTATGTCTCCACAACTGTTTGAAAATTGGAAGAAAAATCCAATGGAAAATAAAAGGCTAATGACATCTGGCAGCAGCAGCAAGGTCTTTGTAAATAAGAGGAAGGCAAAAGAAATGGAAAGTACGTCGTCTCAATCTGATGACTCTGCACCCTTAGTGGCCACTTCAGCAAAGCCAACATAGAAGAAAGCTAAGGTCGTGAAGAAGTCTATAGAGGTTCCACCAAGCAGTCTCTCCATTAATAAAAAGAGACGTGAATTAGAAAAAGAAAAAGCATCAACTGCAGCACCCCCGAAGAGGAGAAAAAGTAATAGGATAATTCAAAGAACAAATTAGAAGAAAGAAGGATCGAGGCTTTATATCAAAAGTAATTGATCTCAATGACAGTGATGAAGATGACAAACCAGAGTCTATGGGAGAAGATATGAAAGGTAAAAAGAGGATGATTTCTGACTGCTCCAGCAGCGAAAGTGAGAGGACTGTAGATGCAAATGAACATTTGGCAGAGGAAGATGAAGAAAATGAAACAAAAGAAGGAAGGATTGATGAGTCAGACAGCTCTGAGAAGGATACTAAAGAAGGAACAAGTGATAAAAATTAGCTAGAAAGATCCACTGATGAATCAGTTGAAATGACTCTGTAAGATTCAAGCTCTAATTCAGAAAAAAAAGAAATGGAGACAGACTCCAGCTCAGCATATTAAGAATCAGTAGATTATCACCTTCCATCCCCAGCAATGGCTCGCAGACGAATAGTGGTGGAAGTTTATGATGAACCAAGAAATGTGATACTAGGAAAATGGATAGATCATGGAAATGAATGCCTCAAAGTAGTGACAATGACTACAGAAGATTTGATCAACAATCTTCATGATATAGATTTAGATTGTACTACGATACTATACAATCCTAACAATCATCTGATAAAATGGTTCTATCCATAGATGCCCTGGCTAAAGGCTTATACTGATAGAGATGTGAGTTACATCTGCTGGTGTTATTCATACTTTCCAAATTTGGAGCTGGTCTCTCAGAACTTTCTAAGAATCATGACATTTCACACCAAACTAATCAAGATCGTCCCTCATTTCAAAGTTTATCTTCATGCTGGCAACATCTACATTCCCTTTTATCTCTTAAAAAATTTAGATAGTGGAAAGGTCACACCAAAGCCCTCAATCGTAGAGGTCTCATGCTCTGCGATATCAAATGTTCAAGCTCATCATGTTACCCACTCATCAAACCCCACTCTCAGCACTCCAAATCTTCTGGCTATGCTAGACTTCGACATTTTTGACATCAAGCTAAATTCGCACTGATGTGCCTTTCAAAATAAAATGAATTTTTGTTATCCTCAACACATGGTGACAAGTGTGTAGGTGTGGACTTCGTACCACTAACACATCGTTACCTATTGTGGCATGATGACACCAAAGATGATTTTCAAAGGTTTTTGAACGGTTTAAAGAAGAGTCTATGCTAATTGATTCGGCTAGACAAAAATGATTTGAGATGTCAAAATGTATTTTATATATCATAAATGTATCATGGAACCTGATGCAGAATGATAAAAATGATGGAGTTATCAATGCATAATTACCTAGTGTGGTATGTGATGTAAAGATCATTAGCCCACTATGGTATGATGTAGTATGACAAAGTCGCAAAATGACGGAATCCTCAAACGGACTGTAAATACAGTACGGTATCATGACGTCATAAAATGATTTTAAGAATTTTAAAGATAATTTATTGCCAACTGAATTTGGCCAGAAATGTTTCGATTGAAATTCAAATTATTGATATGCGTCTAAGCTATTTGATTCAGCTAGACAAATGTTTATGAAATTCAAAGTATTCTTTGAAAGCTTATGCCGAATCAAATTATTTTGGTGTGGAATCTTATGATAAGTCTGAGGTGAACAACCCTGAAAATGGGAATATACTAATTGGATAAAATATTCCAATCTAAGAACGCATATAGTCGTTCCGATTACTAAGGTACAACAGACTGATCATCTAAAGTACCCGCATCGGTAGTTTACCTTCTTTGTGATTGTAAACATACCAAATATAAAATATTTCAGAGGTAGAGTACCTTTCTTTCGTAATTGAAAGAGGTAGCAGGTAGAAATACCCCTAAACCTCAAAGTTCATGGTTTTTATGATCCCTCAGACAGATATGAAAAATTTTAAACTCTTTAGAGTAATGTTATGGTAGTATGTGATGATGGATATGAAATATTGTGAACTCGTTGCGTACGAATAGAATCTGAGATGATTGAATAAAGGTTATTATGACAACCTAGTTTTGGTAAATGTTTAGAAGATGTAAACTCCTAGTGAGTAGTTATGGTGAAATGTGATAATAGATGAGAAATTCTCAAAGGAGGAAATTGTAAAGGTTAAGTTAACAACCTAGTTTTGATCAAGAGAATAAGCAGACATTAGTATGCTTTAATTTCGGGGACGAAATTCTTAGAAGAAGGGGTGAATGTGACAACCCAAAGATTTATAAAATCTTGAATGATTAGAATAAAGGTTAAAGAATAAAACCTAGATGAGAATTTGAGGATTTATTTAAAATATTCAAGTAAAACCTATATGGTTTACTATTCGAATGAGAATAGAGAAAATATGGGTTAAAAAAATTCAAAACCCTAGAAATGAATTAATATACACTTGAAGGAATATCAATAATAAGGTATTGCGATACCTGTAAATTCGATGTGAACTAAATAGTCTAAGAAATGTTATATAAGTACATGTGGAAATTTTATTAAGGAGATAAGATTTCACATGAAGAGATATTATGAGGTTAAACAAAGATGAGTATATGTATAGAAATATATATACTTAGTAAGGTGCTATATATATTTTAACAAGAGGAATGATGAATTAAGTTAATGATATAAGGATCAAGATAAAACTATGTTAGTAATTAACATAGCTTGAACGTTGGCCTTGAATGACAAATAATAATTTGAATAAGTATAAAGTCGTTAGTTAATACGATTAGCAATAAGAAGGGAGTAATTTAAAACTCAAAAGTTGAGTTAGAGATAGAATATTGAAGCACGGACTGCTCGGTTGCGTCCGGAACATCAAGTTTAGTCAAAATGGATAGTAAACACAAAATATGTAAAGGTTGACTTTTGGTCAAAGTCAACAGTTGAATTTTTATGGAGAAAGGTCAAAATTAGTGTGAGAAGTGAATTATATGTATGATTAAATAAATATACATTATATGATGTGAATACATTTATTTTGTATATAAAAATGAATTAAGAATTAAGTTATATAACCTAATATATATTAGGTATGGTAATTAAATAACCTAAGAGGTTATAAATTGGGAGAATATTAGTATATAAATATATATACTAACACGAAGATATTTATTTTATGTATCTCAAATAATTAATTTTATAACCAAGTTTAATTGGATTATAAAATTAAAAATGCATTGGTATAAAATTTATTTACAAAAGTGTAGTGGAACCCTAATTAAATGATTAGGATAGAATAGAATTAAAAGAAATGGATTATAATGAGGTCATAGCCTAAGAATTTAAATAGAGTCCAAGAGAATTAAATTTAATGGACAAAGGAAGTTATATTATTTAAACAAGCCCAATTAATTAATTAAGCACGAGACTTATAGATAAAGTGACTAAGGGTGACTAAATTATTTAATCTAGTCCAATATATTATGTGTGGGACAAGTATTATATTGGTCCAATCTAATTTGTAGAGGAAGCCCAATTTTATTTTATTTAGTAAGCAAAATAATAAAAATTGGCAAGTCCAATGGAATTAATTAAAAAGCCTAAAAGAGTTAAGAGAGTGGTCCAATTTTTTTAAAAAAACCCAAATGAATGAGGACATGTTGGATATTAGCTAAAGCAATTAAAAAAAAAGAAGAAGAAGAAAGGATCGGATAAGAAGATAAGAAAGGGAAGAAGAAAGAGAATAAGAAAGAGAGAGAAAGAGAAAAGTAAGAAGGAAAAGAAGAGAACGGGAAAAGGAAAGAAGAAACCGTGAGGGAGAGAGAGAGAAGGAGGAGAAAATCCTCCATGGATGGATAAGAAGAAGAAGGAGTAGGAGAAAAAAAAGGTATAAATCATAAGCTTTATTTCCTTTATTTTTGTAATTTGATGAAAAAGGGGGTATTTAATTTTGAAGCTCAAACCCCTGTGATCTATGTGTTTTTCATGGATTCAAGTATGGATTTACCCATATTGGGTATTGATTTTGTTGGAATCAAAAAGGAAAAGAAAAATAATTTTTCTAGTTTTGAAATCCAAATTTCTATTTACTTTGAAAATCCACCGTTTTAAATCTATAACTCCTTTTTACGATCCGTCAAAGAGGGGTGCTAGATATATGCGTTTACTAGTTAACTCAAGTGGTAGCACTCAAAAATGTTGAGTTTTCATGGAGTGGTGGTTGTGGAAGCCAAAACAGTCCCCATTTTTGGAAAGAAAATAGGACTATTTTGGACCAGTCAGTAACGGGGGCATTTTTGTCCACTTTTTGTGCTTTAAAAATTCTAAAAAAATTTGGAGTGGTAATATCAGAAGTTATGCAATTTGTGTAAAAATTTGAGAATTTTTGGCCATACGGTTTGAGAGTTATGGATTTTACGGTGAAGGATTATTTTTATGAAGTCACCCAAATAACTCTCTGTATATAAGTCCAAAAATTACAAAATTTTTACTAGAAGTACATGTGTATAACAGGATCATATTGTAAAAATTTTAGAATTTTTGGAGTTAATCTCAATTGATGAAAAATCGGAGAAGATTTGGCTATTATGGACTATTTAAATATAGTAAATCTATTTTAAAAATTCCGGAAAAAAATATATGTTCAATATAGAACTATATTCTGTCTAATCCCAGAAAAGAAATATTTTTAGAGCTAATTTGGTATTTTTCATCTAAATGATGATAAATGGATTTAATTAAATATATGATGTCCAAAAATATGAAAAATACGATATTATGACTTGAGACCCTTAAGCATGGCTTATGCAGATTTTTGATGAAGTTTTGGGGTCGGGTGTGAAGTGTTGTGATGTTTAGGGCATTTTAGAATGTTTAATGTGTTAATTAAGGAAAGAAAAATAATTAAAATAAATTATTTTTTAATTTGATTAATGACTTAAATTATTGTTATATAGCTGATAATATTGGATTAAGATATTATTAGTAGTATTTGGCTGGAATGTTATTAAAAGGTTAATAACCTTAGCGTAAAATATTATTACCTAATTAATAATATTAGACGGGAGATTAAAATAAGAGATTCATGTTATTTTTCAATATAATTGTTGAATTTGGTATTTAATGAACTATGTTATGCTTGTAATAGACTAAAATGAGAATTCAGGGTGCTGAATTGGATTTTAGGATGGCTGAAATGGTTTCAGTCTGCTGAAATATTTTGTGGTCTGCTGAAATAGTAATTTCAGGATGCTGAAATGTAATCCGGTTTACTGAAATGATATTTCAGTTTACTGAAAGGTTATCTAACTTACTAAGATAACATATAAAGGGAAAACTTATAAGTATAAGTTATAAGTGATAAAAAGATTATCAAAGTATAATGATAATACTAAGACTAAGGTTTAATGTCTAAAACTTAACTTGGTGAGTGAAGGTTAGACAAGTTAATATAAGATAATGAGATTTTAAGTAAGTAAATGAATATGGTGTTAAGATTATCTAATATTTGACTATGTGATTAAGTGTTAGATAGTATTATGAAATAAGGCATGATATGCTAATTGAAAGATCAATCTTATACCTAATAGGTCTTTTCAATAAAGAGAATAAATTAAATTGCGTAGCAGTAATCGACTATGCAGGCAAGTTTCCTTAACTCAAACTCGAGTTATATTTCAAAGCATGTTAGTGAATGATTATTGATGATTATTCACATCTAAACTGATTATTGATTCGCACTTAGTGCATGTTGCATATGTTCATTAGGTGTGAAAGGTTGATCACCTTCATTAACCTAAGGTTTAGATAAAGTTATTTCTAGTCCTTGTTGACTTTAAACATTATTGATTCAGTCATTCAATTATTGACATCTTGATTCATGTTTCTTCACAATTATTAAATTGTTAAAAATTTGAAAGCTTATTATTTTCAATCATGATATATCTTTATTGAATTTAAACTTGCTGGGCAAAGTAGTTGCTCACCCTTGCTATATCATGATAATAAATTTCAGATAAAGGTGAAGGCTTGAAGAAGGGTAGAGACAAAAGCAAAATACAGTAATAGATTGTTATAAGGATAACTATTTAGTTATCTTATTGTAAACCTTTGTAATTTTGAAGGTATGTATTCAGTTAAGGTAAATAAACCTGGGAAAAGGTTATGGAATTATGTAAAATAAAAAATATATGTTTATTTGTTCCGCATTAGATGATAGAATATGTACGATGATGAAGTACCATAGCATACCAAGTCCGAGGTTCAAAGTACTCGGATTTGGGGACGCTACAATTTTTATCTTTACGCTTAAGTGTTAGTTAGTTTGCGTGATTTGGTATTTGGCTTAAGCCTAAGAAGAGAATAAACTACGAATTCATTACTATAATCAAAATTATGTATTTCGCCATAACATAACATACGATGTTTTTATCATGTTTTCTCTAAATATAGGAACTAATCATAATAAAACGATTTACTCATTTTCTCAATATATTATTCTTAATATAATATCTATGTATTAGTAAAATATTTACATGCACGACACACGTACACACTATATATAGAAAATAAGTTTATTTCCTATTATGATAAATTGTTTCCATCAACTTGTATAGCAAATATGTTTTAATATATTTACCATATTACTTAATCCCACACATTACCTCGTACAAAGCTATATAATGTAATATCAAAATAATATTTCCCCTTTTATTAAAATAATGAAATGCTAGAATTTATATTTAAATATCCTATATTAGAAATATACTATAATTATTTCTCTTTTCTTTTTATAGATTGTCTCAACACAATTTCTTTAATCTATACATTTAACCATATCTCATTATTAATCAATAAATCTCTAACCAATATTTATCTAAAGATATATCGATTTTTTTTCTCTCGTCAACAACGTACATATATACAAGTCTAAACCTAGCACACATCGAGTCTTTAATAGTATTCAATATAGTACACTGAGTGGTTTCCCACAAACAACCAACAAATTTGTTTCCGTCTCATCTACACTATTTTCACAGTGAGTTAGATCGGTTACTAATTCGTATATACATCCGCTCTCTGAAGGAATCGTTTAGCCCAGCTCCTATACATCCATCATTAAAAGGTACGGTCACACCGTCTTAGACTTGATACTTACTCGTACATACTCAAGAAATTAGTGATTATCAAAGATATTTAATGTCACCAACTTACTATGATAAAATAATTTCACATAAATTATTTAATATCGATAGATAAATTTCTATCCATCTTTTTTTTATTTCAAATAACTCGCCTCTTCAATAAATAACAAATATATAATAATAATACATTTATTAAACACAAAAATCACTTATTGCATAGTTTATATTACCCCATGCAACATCATACCACATACCTCACAACATATATATATTCTTATTCGAACCTTTCGCATGCCTTAAGAAGTTTATTTACTAAATTCTTATTTTAATAATTTCTGAAAATTAGGATTCTTACATATATATCTCTATCCTAGACACGTATCATGAATTTCATTGCCATGTAGAAGTCATAAACACATACTAGTATGATCAGTTCTAAACCCATAATCTATCTCTCAATTTTATATGAATTATCACAATAATTGTTAGCTAGGCAATTAAGCAATTAAACAGAAATCACAATAGACAATCCAATAACAATTAATAAGACTAACAAGGAAGTATATTAAAGTAAACTACAAAACAAGATCCATAGTAATCTCAAAATAGAGTTTAATTCATGATTGAACTATAATCCATGATCCACAATTGATTCTACATTGAAAGATATAAATAGAAGTAAAGATAATTAGGGATTAAGAATAGCAAATCTGAGTTTCTTCTCTTATTTCACTTTTGAACCTTCAAGGAATCTTCAATTGCTTGAATCCTCAAATCTTAGCTAATCTAGGGTTCTAATCTAATATAATCTAATAAAGAAATTAAAGATGGAATATAAAAGAGATATATCCCAAAGAATAATTTATTGAGGCTTAGATCTAGCTATCTCCCCATTACAAACTATAAATACGCCTATATATAGGCTAAATCTTGTTCCCTTGCTTAAGCTTTAATCCAATTGGTCATTTAAGTGAAAGTCAAAGCTGGCAGTCAGGGACTGGCGCGGCCGCACTACCCAAAAGCTTAATTCTAGTGAGGTCGAGCTACAGGGCGAGACCGCTCTATAAATGAACTAGAAATGGGTGTGGTCGCGCCCTAGATTTTCTATTGTAGTGTCCTCTGGTAAAAAAGCCATACCTTTTGATCCGAGAAAAGTTACGGGGCCTGCCACCTGTCAAATCGAAGATCTCGATGAGCTCTGCAACTTTCATTCTTTGAGAGTTGACAAATAATTGTTGGAGCAAGGTCGAAAATGGCCCTTAAGTGACTGTTGTGCAAATGGTAACCCACAATATTGAGGTTCGACGTCCGTTGGACAAAAGATCATAACTCTCGCATTGGAACTTCGATTGGGATGATTTAAGATGTTTCGAAAAGCTTGCCTTACCATGTCAATCATTGCTCACACAGTTATTAAGCATAAGATCTACAAAATGAACACAAATGCATGAAAAGTAACTATAAAATATAGGTTTAAGCAACTAATTCAAGAAATAGATACCGGATAAGTAAGTATAAAATTACTTATCAAATACCCCCAAACATAAAACATTATTTTTCCCCAAGCAACACAAAATAATGCAATGCAATAACTACACAAAATGCCATCTAATCTAACATTCTAACAAATCCAAATATCAGCCAGATTGAAATTCACATGACTTGCCTCAAAGAAACTACAGAATCTTCAAACAAAGAATCCAACCAACCATAATGCATATTATTTTGAAAATTAAAACTTGTCATCACTGATGTAGTGTGTGTGTATGTGTGTGTGTGTGTGCGCGCTTAGCAACCATTAAACTTGCTACAATAGAAATACCTCACATAATATGCTTCTTTGAGGGAAAAATACAGTTTTAACTTAAGAAAGATAACAAACAAATTAAGCTCCAACCAAGACTACACATCAACTAAGTTAAGAGTCAACAATGGGTTTATTATGCTTATTTTTACTCACAAGGGCGAAATTCGCACTTTCTCGCTTACACATCTTACTGTGCAAAGTCTAGTCCTCTTAAGCTTTCAGTGATGCCCGTTAACGAGCTTTCGACCAACGACTACCAAACCAATTTGCTTTAGGGCGCTAGGTGTAGAGACATCCCCTAGGGCGTACTTACTCGAGTATTAAAGGCCATAGAACTACACTAGCTAGAGTGTTTATTCAACATATCTTTTCTTTTTCTTTTTTTCTTTTTTGAAATGAGCATGCATACCCCCTGTATTCCCTCAAACTTAAGCTTTGCTCAATCCTAGTCATTACAAACTGTTTACTAAATCTCTTTCATTAAAATACAAATTTCCCATTATAAGATAATTATGTGACAATTCACATTGTGAAAATCATAATGGTTACTCTAAAGTTCAATTCGGTTACATCATATTCAAACAAATAAAGATTTACATCATGCTATGACAATACAACCAGGCCTAAGTCATCAAAACTGTTCAAAAGTAATGTAATTCCAATCTCCTCATAGGCTAGATGAATTTCAAACTAACTAAAAACTTGGATTCATGCAATATGACCTATCTACACTAAATGCAACAATTTAAAGTATATATATATATATATATATATATATATATATATATATATATATATATATATATATATATATATATTAAGATAAGCTAAATAACATGCTAACATATGCAATAAACACTAAACTAAAATAGTAATATTAACTATATGCAATTAACATGATTATACTAAATATGTACTCTTAAACAATAAGAACAATCCCCCCAAACTTAAAACGAATAATGCCCTCATTGAAATTAAAAGTGAAATAATACTCCCCTAAGCGGAAATGTCATCTCCGTTCGCCCCCTCATGATTCGATGGTGTATCAGGCGATGGATAAGTATGAGACAATCTAAAGTTGGAAACTGAGTGTGGACTTCTAACTGTCCAAATATTTGAGTCAGAAATTCTAAAAATTGAGCAATGTTTATTTTTATGACTGTGAGATGGCACGTCCGCGTTGTGTTTGGCTTGTAGTTGGAGCGCAGTATCGGTCTTCATAATTATAGCTCCGTGAAGAATCTGGGTGATACCCCCAACCTTGATGATCATTGGGAAAAACATAGTTATTGAGGTAATCACCCTCATACTGTACTGGTCCAAATTTGACGATGCATTGATGACTCGGATGATTGCCAGTACAATAATTACAAACTACTGTAATCTTTTGAATACGTTGGGCTGCAAGAACATCCAACCTCTTTGAAATGTTTCAATTTGTGCTGACAATGCAAAAAATGCATTGAGTCAATCAATTCATGTGTCCCTTGGTTGAGTCAAATTCGTATATTGCCATTGATAAGCAAAGTCATCCATGGTACCTGAAAAGAGAGAATTATAAGAAGCGAATTAAAATAAAATAAAATGTTTAAATTAAGTCTAATTTGATTGAAATTAATGTTGGCAAAAATTATTAAACTAATTCCCCAGCAGCGGCACTAAAAACTTGTTGGTCACTTTCACGATCAATATATGTGTGCAAGTATACACAGTCAGCAACTAATAAAGAGTAAGTAGAGTATCGTTCCCACGAAGAATTATCTAATAACAATCACCAAACACTAACCCGTAACCAACTTAATCTTATTTAAATGATTGATTTGATATTTTATATTGAAAAGTATGTAAGTAAGCTAATACTAATAATCCCTAGAATGTGACTAGATAATAAAGACTTGAGATTACACTTTCACCTATTGATTCATTTAAATTGACACACTTCTTGTTAAGCCAAATTAAGTATACCAGATTGTTAGTCGACAATATGAAAGTAATATATGGCAATCTCTCGATGTATAATACGCATATCACACTAAATCGACATATGATAGAATGAATGTGAACACCCTGATTAACTAACCCACTATATCTCTATGTGAATTACAATTAAAGAGGGTTGAAGCTCAAGTTCTCAATAGACTACATGAGGTTCATAGGTTTATCTCTATCCTAGACACGAATCATGAATTCCATCTAGTAGAAGTCACAAACACATACTACTATGATCAGATCAAAACCCATAATTTGTCTCTTAATTTCATATGGATTATCATAATAATTGTTAGCTAGCAAATTAAGCAATTCACCACAAATCAAAATAGACAATCCAATAAAAATTAATAAGAATAACAATGAAGTATATTAAAGTAAACTATACAATAAGATCCATAATAATCTACAAATAGATATTAATTCATAATTGAACTAGAATCCATGATCCACAATTGATTATACATTAAAAGATACAAATAGAAGAAAAGAGAATTAGGGATTAAGAATAGCAAATCTGATTTTCTTTTCTTGTTTCACTTCTAAACCTTCAAGGAATCTTCAATTAATTCATTCCCCAAATCTTAGTTGATCTAGGGTTCTAATCTAATCTAATCTAATCTAAAACATAAATTAAAAATGGAATATAAAAATAGATCTATCCCAAAGAGTGATTTATTGAGCTCTAGATCTAGCTATCTCCCCATTACAAACTGTAAATATGCCTACATATAGTCTAAATCTCGACCCCTTGTTCAAGCTTCAATTTAATTGGTCATTTAAGTGAAAGTCAAAGCTAGTAGTCAGGGACTGGCACGACCGCGCTACCCATAAGCTTAATTATGGTGAAGTCGTGCCGCAGGGCAAGGCCACACTATATATAAACTAGAAATAGGTGCAGTAGCGCCCTAGATTTTTTGCTATATTGTCCTCTGGTAAAGTAACCATAACTTTTGATCCGAAAGGAGTTACATGGCTTGCTACCTGTCAAATCTAAGATCTCAACGAGCTCTACAACTTGTATTCTTTGAGAATTGAGAAATAATTGTTAGAGAAAGGTCAAAAATTGCCCTAAAGTGACTGTTGTGCAAATGGTAATCCACAATACTGAGGTTCGACGTCCGTTGGACCAAAGGTCATAACTCTCGCATCTGAACTCCGACTGGGATGATTCAAGAAATTTCAAAAATCTTGATTTACCATGCCAATCATTGTTCACACAGTTATTAAGCATAAGATCTATAAATTCATGAAAATTAACTACAAAACATAGGTTTAAGCAACTAATTCAAGAAATAGATACCGAATAAGTATGTATAAAACTACTTATCAGTAGAATTATCTTTTATCTTCTAGAGACAACCTTGGAAGTCAAAATCATTGAGTCAAATCTCAGAGAAAACCTCGGGAGATCAAAGTCAAAACCCAGAGACAATGCAGGGAGATCAAAGGCAACACCCTAGAGACAACCCCATGAGATCAAGTTAAACCCCAAAAATAACCCCTAAAGATCACATTCAAACCCTAGAGATAACCTAATGAGATCAAATTCAAACCCCAAAGATAACCCCAGGAGATCAAGTCAAACCCCGAAGGCAACCCCAGAAAATCAAATCAAGTCCCGGTGATAACCCTGGGAGATCAAATCTAAACCCTGGTGACAACCCTAAGAGATCAAATCCAAACCCCAGAGATAACCCCGGCAGATCAAATCCAAGCCTCAGAGACAACTTCGGGAGATCAAGTTAAAAGCCCAGAAATAACCCCAGGAAATCAGATCAACCTTAGAGACAACCCTGAGGACTGACAACAGTCAATGGCAGTCCAATCTCGGAGACAACCTTATGAAAAGACGGCTATAATTGCATCAAGCCCGGAACTAACCCGGGAGGGGAAAATAGTAATTTTGATAACTCATCATTAATTCAGCCTAAATCAATACAAAAGAAGTCATGTAGATCTATAACATCAATCCCGAGTGAAAACTGCACAAGACAACTCAATGGATGGACTGCGAAGACGCGAAGATTTGGTCATGGACCCATCTTCCTGGATTCTAAAAATGTTAAATCCCACGTCATTGTGTAGCTCTCGTCAAGGGCTTTCCGGAATGGTATAACACGCCTCCATCTGATTCTCGAATTGATAGTTATGAAGGTTCTAGCAGACTGCACGTTGGTCTGAGTACACGTACTTCGAGACAATAGGACCCACGGGGCCAAGGCCTACCTGGGCTACCACGGGTTAATGAGTTGGTTTATACCCAAGAATCGAGTGTATTTAAGCTTAATCTTTTAGTTTGTTTTTAAGTGTTATGTGTGCATTTTATAAATTTTATGTTATTTTGTAGGCTATGACACGACATTGGCATTAATAAGCAAGGAAAACCAATTCGGACATCTTTTGGACTAAAATATATAAGTAACTGCAAGAAGGGAAGATTTCAAGGCTTTTAACACTAAGTTGGATGCATGTTCTTGTCTTGGAACTTGAATTTTATTGTAGATCTACTTCTTAGCTTTCTGGAACATCTTGAATCATCCCAATCGGAGTTCGGATGCGAGAGTTATGGCCTTTTTGTCAACAAAGATCAAAGCTAAAAGTTGTCATGCTTGCCATTTACATAGCAGATACTTCAAACCCAATTTTTGACTTGATCCGGCCATAAAATGTCAATTCTCAAAGAATGAAAGTTGTAGATCTCGTCGATATCTTCGATTTAATAGGTGTCAGGCCCCGTAAATCCTAACGTATCAAAAGTTATATCTGTTTTACCAAAAGACGTCACAACAGAAAATAGAGCGGCACGAGACACGCCAGAAATGGTGCGGGGCACGCCGGGCCATCAGGTTTTCTGCTACAGTAGTGTGGGGCATGTCCAAATTGGTCTAGGAGCAGCGCTGGGCACGCCGGTTGGCGGGGAGATAGCAGATTTGGGTGTTATATTGTCCAATTTGATCTAGGATAGGATTGTTAGTTGCCTAACTTGATATGGTTTCCATTAGAACTATAAATACTTGATTATAACTTAGATTGGGGAGGATTCCATTAGATTATATTAGAGTAGATTAGGACCAAAATCCTAGTTCTTATGAGATTTGGAGATTGAAGCAACTTGGAGACCATAGAAGATTTAAAGTAGGAGCAAGGAGGGAACATCAAATCTGCAGATAATAGATTCTATCTTTTTCTCTTCTTCTATATTTGTCTTTTAATGGTTATTCAATTGTGGATTCTTAGTTTTAATTCATTAATCATGAACTAAATCTTTTGTTGAAGATTACAATGAATCGTATTGCATAGTTTATTTTAGTATGCTTCTCTATTAATTATTGTGATTATTCTTAGATTGTCTATTATGATTTGTGATGAATTGCTTAATTGCCTAACTAACAATTATCGTGATAATCTATATGAACTCGAGAGATGAATTATAGATTTAGATTTGATCGTAATAGCATGTGATTGCGTTTTCTACATGGCATTGGAATACATAATTTATGTCTAGGAAAGAGATATACATATGCATCACATGTAATTAGATAAAGAACTTGTGCTTAAAATTCTTTTTAATTATAATTCACATAGAGATATAGTGAATTAGTTAATTAGGGTGTCCTTCTTAATTCTATAATCTGTGGATTTAAGTTGATTTGAGTATGAGATGGTCATATTTACTTATGTGTTCTTGATTAACAATTCAGAATAGTGAGCAGAATTGATAAGAAGTGTATTATCTTAAGTGAAGTAATAAGTGAAGTTGTGATCTTAAATCTCCATAATCTGATTTTTAATTAGTGGTAATTAGAATTAGTGTAGTTAAATTTTTTAATTCATAATCTTAAATTGATTGTTTAAACACTACACCAAAAATGGCCTCTAGTGAAAAACAAATCATTCACTAGAGGCCCTATATCACTCACAAATAATTTATTGCGAAGAAATATTTCTTTCACACGAGTGCTCGCATTAGACCTCCTCGCAATTGGGTATCCTTCGCTAAGTAGTAACTAAATATTTTTTGTGTAGGATATATTGTGAATAACTTTTTTATTCACAAATTGTATTTAATAATGGAATGTTGTTATTTAGTGAAAGACTGGTTTCCTTCACAAACAATATTTTAAGAAGGACTATTTAAAATTAGTGAATAACTTGATTCCCGAACAACTTTATTTAACGAGAGAATATTTTCTTTCACTAATTATAAATTGAGAATCTTTCTTAAAATTAGTGAGAAAAATTCCTTCACAAATTATAAATTTGTAAATAAAAAATTAATTGCTAAATAATCAAAATTCATTAAAAATTATAATTGATTTTTAAATCATTGATTTCATATTTATTATTATTAATAATCTCTATAAGAAATATTAAATTTATTTTTCAAGTAAATATAAATATTGCCATACTTTTTTCAAACTAATTGATAAGCTAATGCATAAAGAGCTAATAAAATCAAAACTGTGACAACCCGAGAATTTAGTAAATTTAGAAAATTTTAATTAATTGATTTAAGGTTCAAAATTAGCACCTAGACAGAAAATAAGTGTATGCGTTTGATATTTTTGAGAAGGAATTTTGAGGATTTCAAAATTCTGTGAAGGACTTAGGTGAATTATTCAGGATTAAGGGAATAAGCGTTTATGTTCTGTGTATATGGTAGTATATGTGTACAGTATGTGGTTAAGGGTCAAGGGTTGACCAGATAACCGATATATGTATCAAACCCTAAGTATATATTAAGAATATCAACGTTCGGTTAGAAAACTCTAGAAATGGATAAGAAACCCTAGAAACCGGTTCTGGAACCCTAAGTTCAGTTCTGGGGATTTTAAAACCCTAATTTGATATTTTGAAACCCTAAATTAGGGATTTAAGTACAGCATATATGGTTTTTGTATTAATCACAAACTTAATTAGGGATAACTCTAATTCATTAATTAGAAATTCTAATAATTAGAAACCCTAATTATTAGGAACCCTAATTTGTAATTTTGAAACCCTAATTTGTAATTAGGTAATTTTAATTCTTAATTAAGAAATATTCATCCTAATTAGCAATATTTAAATTTTGATTAAGGAATTTTAATATAATTAGAAAATTCTAATTATAATTTAGAAATATTAATTTCTATTTTTAAAAACCTAATTTGAAAATTTTAGAATTTATTTTCAAAAACTAAGGGTTTTAACCCTAAACTCTAAAAGGTTCAAACCCTAAACCCTAACCCAAACCCTAAAGGTTTGGACTATCTACATAAATGCCATTAAATTTAATAGTTTAATGATCATTTTGCCCTTTTTGTATTTTAGCTTACAAAATCTTGTCATTTCCTTAGGTGGGTGACTAAACCACCCTAGCCTATAACATGTGACTGAAATCCAGCAATATCAGCCCCATGCCAGCCATTATACATTACATACATCAAATATATAAGTTATAGAGAGAGAGAGAGAGAGAATGCACACTTTATTTTTCAACCATCCAAGACATTCTCTCTCTAAGATTTCGGGAATGAGAGTGAAGAAGGTATGAGAAGTCAAGACATGATCAGATCATAGCTTCCCATAACAGGATCAAAGTCAGAATCAAAGATCAAAACTCTAAAGAGGTATAAACCCTAATTTTTGTAAATCTTGTATTTTGATGTTAGTTGTTGGTTAGATATGTGTTATAAGGTGTCATATAGAGATCTGGGTTGTTGGATCATGGATCCATAACATCTAGATGTTCGAAATTAAAGATTTATCAAATCTGGAAAAAATGGAAAAATAAGGCCTGACAGCCTAATGTCAGAGCCTCTAGATCTTTAGGTGTTTGATATTTTGTGTGTTTTATGCTTTGGATCTATTCTATGATATGGGGACTGTGATCTGAAACTAGGAACAGGGTCATATCCTATCTAGATCGTACGTTATATGCGGTCAAAAGGCGTTGACCGACCACGGCTATGCTTTCTGGGCAACCCAGAAAATTCCCAGAAATCTGACAGTGATTTTCTAGGCCCTTGATCTTGCTTCTGGTAATGGTTTATGACATGATGTTAGTTTGATGTTGTAGTCTGTCATATGGCCTACATGTATAAGCTTTTATATCACCTAAATACGTAAAGGAATCAAAGTTATATGAGGTCAAACCACCGTTGACCAGCTTCCCGGAAGGAGATTCTGGGTAACCCAAAATCTTCAAGACCGTTTCCTGACCCCTACTTTAACCAGCGATGATCTGTTAGGTGTGATGTTTTTAGGATGATATGTTGTTATAGACATGTAGTCTGACATCTCTTCTACAAGATAGATTCACTAGATCACACAAACCGAGCCTAGGCTGCAAACCATAAAGATCTAAACCAAGCTCCCTCGACTGTTCTTCATTTTCTGGAAAACCCAGAAATGAAGAACAGTGTTGTTAGAAAGTTTAGAAGCTTAGATCTCTCTGTGATTATATGTTTTGGTCATGATATTTACTTAGCTTTGTAGTATTACATTCGGTTTACAATATCAAAGTAATTAACAGCCCAGAAACAACAAGATCACGATGATAGATCCGGTCAAAGTAGGCACCCTGGCCACTGACACGAATTTTTGGAAATGCTCAAGAACACGTGATATGTTAATTTGTTTAATTAACCCTTGTTTTATGGCAGTATTTAAGAATGGGTGCTGAGAACGTTAACAATGGAGTGTATGAGACTGTGGAACAACCTTTAGTCACAAACCAGGAGAACGTACAACAGGAAGGCAATATTCCTCCTGTAAACAACACTACTGAGCAAACGATGAATGATGGAATGTTTAGAAGCTTTTTGTAGTTCATGCAAAATCAGACGAGGGAGACTCGTGCACAAAATACGGGTGGAAATGCTAGCAATGCACAGCTTGTCACAGTCAAGCAATTCAAAGAGTTGGGACCACCAGAATTTAAGGGAAAGCCAGATCCGATCATGGCGGAAACGTGGGTCAAGCAAATTACCAAGATATTCGATATCTTGGGATGCACGGAAGAACAGAAGGTTCCATTCGCCACCTTTATGTTCCACGGTGAGGCAGACAACTGGTGGGAGTCTGTGAAGCGTACCCAGCCAGCCGCACTCAACATGTCTTGGGAAATATTTCAGAAACTATTCAATGACAAGTACTTTCCTGAAAGTATTCGTCATATGAAGGAGGTGGAGTTTATCAGACTGGAACAAAACAACATGACGGTGTCCCAGTACGAGGCGAAGTTTGCAAAGTTATCCAGGTTTGCACCTCATTTGGTCGAGAATGAGGAACGAATGACGAGGATGTTTTTGAGAGGTCTAAAGTCCGAGATTCGGCAATATCTTATCTCTCATAAATTTTCTTTATATTCAGATGTTGTAAACAGGGCTCAATTATTAGAGCGAGATAACGAGTACGTTCAACCGAGGGACCACAACCAGGATTATACTGGTGACAGCAGTCATCAGAACAACGATAACCAGCAGAGAAAGGAAAATACGGACAAGAGCGGCAAACACTCTGGTGGTAATCATGGCCATGAGAATAGAAGAAGCGAGTCGGGGGATATTTTAAAACGAGGAGATTCAACAATGACACTGTGAAGACGTTAGCACCAACAGCAACTGGTTTTAAGGGAGGAGAACGACCACCGGTCGTATGCTATAAATGTGGAAAAGAGGGACATATCAGCCCAAACTGTCCACAACAGTTCAAGGTATGCTATAATTATGGAAAGGAAGGATATATCGCTCGAGATTGTACTGTAGCGAAACCAATTCCAGCGGGGATGGTGACTCAAAAGGCTGTCCCACAAAAGTCAAAGTCAACGGTTCCTGGAAGAGCGTTTGTCGTGACTGGTCATAGTGCGAGAAACCCAAACGAGGTGATCACGGGTAAGATAATCATAAATTCTTGAGAAGTTTATACCTTACTAGATACTGGTGCTACCTATTCATTTATTTCTCCTACTTGTGCTCAACGTTTAAACTTGACACCTGAGAAATTGGACTTTGACTTATCTGTGGAGACTCCGTTAGGAGAAACTTTCATCACATCCATTATTTATAAATCTTGTTTGATCTAAGTTGGCACCATCACCTTACCTGTTGACCTTATCTCTTTAAAGATACTTGCATCTGACGTGATTTTAGGGATTGATTGGTTAACTACTCATCATGCTAAAATTGATTGTTTTCGTAAGGTTGTTAGTTTTCATATTCCTAACCAACCTGTTATTCGAATTCAAGCAACCAAACCATTGAAGACAAACTCTTTAATATCAAGCCATAAAGTCATTCGTTTATTAAAAAACGGATGTCAAGCTTTCTTAGCCCATGTCACAGACTTGAACAAAAACACGTCAGATTTGAATAATATTTCTGTTGTTAGAGAATTTTCTGACGTATTTCCTGAAGAATTTCTTGGCCTACCTCCAGAGCGTGATATTGAATTTTGTATCATCTTTGAATTCGGTACAAAACCCACTTCTAAAATCTCATATCGAATGGCTCCTATTGAACTTCAAGAGTTAAAAACCTAACTGTAGAAGTTTGTACCCGAACCGAACCTTTATCTGGTGACTTTCTTTGTGGAATGCACTGAAGCCAGACTCTCCGTAGGGGATGCCATATTCGTGCGGTAGTAAACTGATAGGTGTCATTGTGACGTACTATCCAAGATTAGGATATGAGTCACAGTTGAAAGCAACCTAAGTCAGTAATCGAAATACGTAGCTTTCTATGCTTAGCTGGTTATTATCGATGATTTTGTAGAAAAATTTTCTCGAATCGCTACTGCATTAACTCTGTTGACTCGTAGAGATACAAAATTTGAATGGAGCAAGGAATGTGGGAAGAGCTTCGAAGAACTCAAGGGGAGACTCATTTTGGTACATGTTCTGACCATACCATCCTGAAAAAGCGAACGTGGTCGCTGACGTATTGAGTAAAACATCGTATACGAGTACAAGTGCGATATTTTCAAAGACCCATTTTGTATGACTTACAAATGATAGAGATAGAGTTGAAGACTCTAGGTACCCATGTGATGATATACGAGTAGAATCGACTTTTATCGATAAAATTAAAATCGCTCAAGCTACACACCGGAGCTGATGAATATGAAGAAGGAGGTGCAAGAAGTTGTTATTCCAAAAGCAATAATTGGCGATGTGAGGAAAGCTCATACCTTCGATTTATTGGTCCATTTGAAATTCTCGATCGAGTAGGAAATGTGGCCTATAGACTCGTTTTACGGCCAAGTATGACACGTGTTCATAACGTTTTTCACGTATCAAAGTTACGAAATTATGTGGACGACCCGAACCACGTCATTGAGTTAGAACCGGATGAGATAGCCGAAGACTTAACGTACGAGGAGGTACCTGTCAAGATTTTGGATAGGAAGGAGCATGTTCTACGCACAAAGGTCATACCACAAGTCAAAGTTTTATGGAGGAACCATACTATTGAAGAAATGACCTGGAAGTTGGAAACAGAAATGAAAGTGAGGTATCCTCATCTTTTCGAAATACCAGGTACGTACGTCAATTTCAAGGACGAAATTTCATAAGGAGGGGAGGTTGTAAGACCCCGAATTTTTTTTTTTTAAAATAGAATTTCCTTTATTTATTATTTTGAAATAGTAAGGGTTTACTTGATTAATGTGGTTAGTTATGGGTAAAATGCGCAAATATTTTTTTAAATAAGCAGGTGGTTATAAAATATTCATTGTTGTCGGGGAATATTCGTTTGGTCGTGGA
This sequence comes from Panax notoginseng, assembly GCA_016801055.1. NCBI lineage: Eukaryota > Viridiplantae > Streptophyta > Magnoliopsida > Apiales > Araliaceae > Panax > Panax notoginseng. The sequence continues at coordinate 33,062,922 of CM029012.1, read as the reverse complement.
ATATTCTTGCTGTCGGGGAATATTCGTACGACGGCGCAATCTTTTGTGGGCCCCATAACGGATAACGGTCGGATGAAGAAAATGACAAAAATGAATAACGGCGTAGTTGTTACCGTTAACACTGTTGGAATACCCGGTGGTTAAAATACAGTAATACGCGTGGATGCACAGTATTTTTAAATTATTGATTCTTACGTAAGAAGGCACTACTCAATAATTGTTACGGTAATTACTGTTCAATATTTTATTTTATTGATTCAATAATTGTTGCGTTGATATTTTATATTATTGTTGTTTCAATAATTGTCACTGCACAGTATTTTCCATTATTAGATCAATAATTCATATTATTTGAATAATATTATTAGATAACATTATTGGTAATGTCTAAAAAGTTCTGTCAAGGAGAGATTTGGTCACTTAATTACGCGCCAGTAAGGAGAAATCTTTATTGAAAAGCCCCCTCTTTCCTGGGAACGGCCTGGTTGTCATTATTGTGATTCTGTAATATTATTTGTGAATAATTAATTATTAGTTTATATGATAAGAAAATATTTATTTTATGTGGATATAAATGAAGGAATTTTAGTATGAATTATTTGTTGAAAGTTTGGCAATTATTTCTCCGATTGAATATTCATTCAAATATTATATATATATATATATATTAGCATGTGATTAATGGAAATGAGTGAACAAAATGTATTTGAATGCTTTGTTTTCAAAGTGTAGCATTGTTTTGATTGGTGGAAATGGTTGGTGGAGGAAATGGTCTGCAAAGCCATTTCAATTTATGTGTTCTCATGCGTGGGGCCTTGGAAATGAAGGATTTCATGTTAAGCAGTAAGCAAATTTGGAGGTAATGAATTGTGAGATATCCTGCAAAGTAATGTGTGGCCCCCACCCATATGAAAAAAAAGAGGAGTTAGGCAACTAGTTAGGCAGAGAAGAAAGAAAAAAAAAAGAGTTAGGCAGAATGCCTTGTTTGCTTTCTCCTTCCGTTACTATAAATAGAGGGGTAACCCTCCTTCCTCAATCACACCTTCATAATCAGAAATTCTTATTCTAGAGTATTGTGAGTATTTTTCTAGAGTATAAAGATATTTTGAACGTAGTTTTTCTGCAAGATTTTCTCAGAATAATATCTGATATTCCAGTCAAATCCAGTTTCTACCAAGGTAAAGGATATTATTTTATTTCAATACTCGTAAGAAATATTATTTTCTTTCATACTCCATAGTATGGAAGGGATATTATTTCATTTCATATTCTCTAAATTTGAACTTACTATGGTAAGGATTGCTTCTATAATTCCTGAAATAGTTAGAAATTTCGTTTCATCTAATATCATTTTATAGGAATATTGGTCTGAACTTTTTATCAAATTTAGAACTTTTTAGGACTGGGTACTGTTCATGAGTACTGTTCACAGTACTGTTCACAGTTACTGTTCACGAGTACTGTTCATGGATACTGTTCACAGTTACTGTTCACGGGTACTGTTCACGGGTACTGTTCACAAAAGAAAAAAAAATTATATATTTTTTTCTTCCAAGTTATCTGTTGTGACCCTTATTCTTGAAATTTAATCCATGTTTTGATCTTCATTCTTGAATTTTACTCCACTATAGTTTATTATGGGGTATTATTGAACTTGGATAAATTGAAATATGAATCCCTAATATTTGTCCTTCTGTTTCACTGGATTCGTTCTTTAAAATATTTTTCATCATCCTCAGTCCTAAATGATGATATTACTGAATATCTTTGGCCATAGTGCAAAGATGAGTGATTAACTGATGAATATCTTTGGCCCGTAGTGCAAAGATGAACAGGTGTTGAGATGAACATGACCGACTGGTGATACAAATGAATATCTTTGGCCTGTAGTGCAAAGATGAATATTTGATTAAAGATGGTTATTGATTGTTGTTACATGGATAAAATATTGATGATGGACTTTTAAATCTTAGAAGATAGTAGAACTCATTATCTACTTGACTCTTCTAATGGTTTGCTGTTTCCGCTGCAGTTGTTGATCTAAAACTTGTTGTCTATTATATTTTATCAGATTTTCCCTGTTGAAGACTAATGATAATTTGTTGTATATTATCTTAGTCATAATATTCTTTACTGGGCTAGTTGAGCTCACCCTTTTCCTTTTTGTTCCATTTTTCTTCCCAGGAGGTGAGAACATAGCAGGAAATAGCCGGGGTATGGAGTGATGATGCAGGATAGATGTATTAATAGTCCTCACTATTTTGTAAAATAGTGTATCAATAATTGTAATGAGGACACCTTTTGAGTTTGTATAATCTCTATTAGACTATATTTGTATTCAAACTCACAGTATATGAGTTGTCTTATTTTACACAACAATTGTATTACTGAAGTTGTATTTATTTCTGTACCATGTATTTGGCGACTCAGAATGGGTGATGTATACCTATTTTGGGGGCGTCACAAGTTATGTCTCTACAAAGAAAAGATGGAACCGAAGTGAGATAGTTGTTGACAACAGTTTTTCATATAATATATCACTAGATATAATTAATGAAAACGAGGATTCTGAACCTAATTCTATCGAAGAATGTAGACGCAGAAATGATTGGCCAAAATGGAAAGAAGCAATACAGGCATAATTAAATTCACTTACAAAACGTGAAGTTTTTGGACCTGTAGTCCAAACACCTGAAGGAGTAAAGCCAGTTGGATACAAATGGGTCTTTGTGCGAAAAAGAAATGAGAAAAATGAAATTGTAACATATAAAACACGACTTGTGGCACAAGCGTTTTCACAAATACCTGGCATTGATTATAATGAAACAAATTCTCCTGTGGTAGATGCTATAACACTGCGGTATCTTATTAGCCTAGCAACTTATGAAAAATTAGATATGTGCCTAATGGATGTTGTTACAGCATATTTATATGGGGTCAATTGATAATGATGTTTATATGAAAATCCCTGAAGGATTTAAAATGCCTGAAGCATATAATTCAAATACCCGGGAAGTTTACTCAATCAAGTTGCAAAGGTCCATATATGGGTTAAAGCAATCAGGACGCATGTGGTACAATCATCTTAGTGAATATTTATTGAAAGAAGGGTATAATAATAACCCTATATGTAAGACCCCGAATTTTATGAAATAAAAGTATTCAATTTTTCTTATAATTACTATTCAGTAAATAGTTAAATTGATAAAAAGCAAAGTTAAGGGTGTTATATGAATTTTTTTCAAAATAAGCAAGTGGCTATAAAATACTTATTGTTGTCGGGGAATATTCGTTTGGTCGTGGAATATTCTTGTTGTTGGGGAATATTCGTACGACGGCGCAGCCATTTGTGGGCCCCATAACAGAATAACTGTCGGATGAAGAAAAAAACGACAAATTTGAGTTTTATAAATAACGGCGTAATCATTACCGTTAACACTGTTGGAATACCCGGTGGTTAAAATACAGTAATACGCGTGGTTGCACAGTAGCACACGGTTTTGCACAGTATTTTTGAATTATTAATTCTTACGTAAGAAGACACTACTCAATAATTGTTATAGTAATTACTGTTCAATATTTTATTTTATTGATTCAATAATTGTTGCGTTGATATTTTATATTATTGTTGTTTCAATAATTGTTACTGCACAGTATTTTCCATTATCAGATCAATAATTCATATTATTTGAATAATATTATTAGATAGCATTATTGGCAATGTCTAGAAAGTTCTGTCTAAGGAGAGGTTTGGTCACCTAATTGCGCGCCAGTAAGGAGAATTCTTATTGGAAAGCCCCCTCTTTCCTGGGAACGGCCTCGTTGTCATAATTGTAATTCTGTAATATTATTTGTGAATAATTAATTATTGATTTATATGATAATGAAATATTTATTTGATGTGGATATAAATGATGAATTTATTTATGTGGTTATAAATGAAGGAATTAATGTTGAGGTATTTTATCAGTATTTTTGTCAGATTGGAGGTATTAAAAGATCAAATCAGTGTTCTTACAGCTTTATTGTGTGAGTTATAATTTTTAATCTAACCGTTGGATCGTTGTGATTTTTGGATATGTTATACATATATAAGTTAAGTATATGTTCACAAATTTTGAACCGTTAAAAATGAACGAATGATTTGTTATGAATTTTAAGAGGTGACTGATTCGAAAATTAGGTTTATAAATGATTTTGGTGAAAAATTCTAGAAATGGGTGGGCCCCACTTTTGGTTGTTGGGGATGGTGGCTGATTTTTGGTGGGTGGAATAGTAGCAGGTAAAGCCATCAGGTTGCAGGTCAAGTCTGCTTCGGCGTGCTAACATTTTCTTATAAACAAAGGGCTAAGTTAGAATTAAAAATCACACCAGAATTCATAAGTTTTCTCTCTTTTTCTCTCTAGATTATCGAGTGTATTTTGTGAGTATTTAGATACTTGGTGAGTTGCTATTCATCAGTGCAAGTTTCCTTCAGCGTCATATCCGATATCCAGTCAGAAGTGCTGCTTTTTTGAGGTAAGGGATAGTAAGGGATTTTAAAGGTTATTATGTTTTTTAGTTTCGTAATTTTTCTGACCTTTAAAAATTCTGGAAAAATTTGAAATGATAATTTGATGAGTTTTCTTGATTGTGTCCAAAAATGGCGATTTTTGGATCTATAGATTAAGAGTTATGAATTTTATGAGAAAAGACTATTTTAAAAGTAACCGCTTATAACTCCTTGTGGTTAACTCCAAAATGGGTGAAATTTTTATTGGGAGTACATGAATATCGTACAAGTATATTCTGTAAATTTTGAAATTTTTGGACAAAAGTAAAATTTATGATAAATGTCTAAATATTCGGAAGTTTTGGCCATATGAAAAATAGTAAATGAATTTTAAAAATTCCGAAAAAAAATATATGTTCAATATGGGACTATATTATGTTAAATCTCAGCAAAAAATTATTTTTGAGACTGATTTGGTATTTTTCATGAAAATAGACTAGTTATGAGTAAATGAATTAAATATGTTATGCGAAGTAAGAAAATTAGAAAATATGATTTTTTGGCTTGAGAATCCTATATGAGGTATATGCAAATTTTTTATGAGGGTTTTGGTTATTGGTGATGAAATCTTATGAGTTTAGCATTTTAAGATGATTAAATGCATTATTTAGAAAAGTGTAAATAATTAAAATAAATTATTTATAAGTTTAAAAAATGTTATTTCAATATCATCATACCGAAATATTGGGTATGGATTTTATTGTGGATTTTTTATATTTTTGTGTCAGGTTTACTATTCACGATTTACTATTCACGAGTTACTATTCATGGGTACTATTCACGACAAAATTGATTTTTTTTCTGACAAAATTATCGTTGATTTATGAATATTGCTCTTGAAATTAAATGCAGTTGTTGATCATATTATTTTTATTATCATATATAACATTTTTATAATCCTAGTGATGAAATTTCTCTTTGACTTGAGTGTAAAGATGAGTAGATTATTGGTATGATCGTGACTTTGGGTTCTCTTTGGCCAGTAGTGCAAAGTTGAATTATTGACTGGTATGATCATGACCATTAATTGAATATCTTTAGCTTAAGTGTAAAGGTGAAATGATCAACATGGTTATAGTTATTGTTTATATAAATTCTGAAATGATTATATATTTCTTTGAGATATTAATATATTTGGCCTGTTATGCAAATATGAACTGTTGATGAATATCTTTAGCCTGTAGTATAAAGATGAATTGTTGATGAATATCTTTGGCCCGTAGTGCAAAGATGACCTGTTATTGAATATCTTTGGCCAGTAGTGCAAAGATGAACTGATGACGAATATCTTTGGCTCGTAGTGCAAAGATGAAGTTATTAGTATGATTATGAACAGGAACTGTGATTTAGTATAACTATGATCTTTGATGTTTCAAGTAAAGACATGTGATGAAAATTATCTTCGTCCTGGGTGCGAAGAGGAATTTAGAATCACAATTATGATTATGAGTTATTCATATGTTTGTGGACCAGAACTGTTGATTGATGTTACAGGGATAAAACATTGTTGGTGGATTTTTAACATGGAGAAGATAATAGACTTTATGGTCTATTTGACTCTTCTAATAGATTACTCGTTCCGCTGCAACTAAGGTTGAAAATTTTTATCATCTACCATATATTCTAAATCTCTAATTTATTACTGTTGAAGGCTATTGATAATTTATTTATCTTTAGTCATGATTTTCTTTACTGGGCTAGTTGTGCTCACCCTTTCTATTTCACAATTCCTTTCAGGTAATAAGAGTGTAGCTGGGTCAAGCGGGGGTAACAAGGGAATAGAACGGTGGTCATCATTTAGTAGTTATATTTGGTGAATCAAATAGGGTGAGGCGAACCCAACGTTGGAAGGGTGTTTTGTCACTATCATACAAGATGTCTAATGACATACAACCTCGTGTCATCATAAGACACGGTTGTGCACATCCACTTGCTGAGTATATCTACGAGCGCTACCTATATAATCTTGGTGTTTGTTTGAAGTATAATTCTCAATTGGAGACAGTGGAGATAATGATATGTCAAGAAAAGACCTACCATTGGAAAGAATATGATAGTAATCTTCTTATTTTTCTTTGGGGTCTATTGGGTCAACCAAGGATAATTCTGTGGACATATGATATCTATAATAACCTAGACGCATGGCCTCCCATGTACGAAGGTTTCCTTGAGCACTTTCCAAATATTTTAATTTTTAAAACAGTTTTTGACTATACATTTATGTAAGATGTCATGGTGACGTGCTACCCAAGTTGGTGTCAAGAGTCACAGTTGATATATATATTTGTATCAAAGCTCACAACACATGAGTTATTATATTTTGCACGACAATTATTGTAATAAAGTTGTAGTTATTTTCTGTACCATGTATTTGGGGACTCAGAATGGATTGGATGGAATGGACCTATTTTGGGATTGTCACATTTGGTATTACAGCTATAAGTAAAGAGCCCCGAGCCTCTCGCTGGTGACTTCCTGTTGATGGGGGATGCACCGAAGCCAGACTCTCCGTAGGGGACGCCGTTCTGCGGTGGCAAACTGATAGGTACCAATGTGAGGTGCTATCCACTGATGGGACATTTGTCACATTTGGTATCAGAGCTTAGGGATATGGTCTCTGGAGGGATCGGGGAATAGAACTAGGAGGGGAGAGATGAGTAAATCCTTCACTAGTGTGTCCTACCAAAGCTTATTTGTTAGTCAGTCATAATATCGAAATATTATGTGATATGTTAATTTATTCAATTAACCTTTGTATTGAAGCTGTATTCTAGAATGATATCTGAAATACAGGAGATGAGCAATGGGGAAATTATGATGACAGGGAAGATGGAATCTGAAATGAAAGCAAGGTATTTTCAACTCTTTAAAATATCAGGTACGTAAATTTCGAGGACGAATTTCCATAAGGAGGGGAGATTGTAAGACCCTGAATTTTATGAAATAAAAGTATTCAATTTTTCTTATAATTACTATTCAGTAAATGGTTAAATTGATAAAAAGCAAAGTTAAGGGTGCTATATGAATTTTTTTTAAAATAAGCAAGTGGCTATAAAATACTTATTGTTGTCGGGGAATATTCGTTTGGTCTTGGAATATTCTTGTTGTCGGGAAATATTCGTACGATGGCGCAGCCATTTGTAGACCTCATAACAGAATAACTGTCGGATGAAGAAAACGACAAATTTGAGTTTTTATAAATAACGACGTAATCGTTACCGTTAACACTGTTGGAATACCCGGTGGATAAAATACTGTAATACGCGTGGTTGCACAGTAGCACACGGTTTTGCACAGTATTTTTGAATTATTGATTCTTACGTAAGAAGGCACTACTCAATAATTGTTACAGTAATTACTGTTCAATATTTTATTTTATTGATTCAATAATTGATGCGTTGATATTTTATATTATTGTTGTTTCAATAATTGTTACTGCACAGTATTTCTCATTCTCAGATCAATAATTCATATTATTTGAATAATATTATTAGATAGCATTATTGACAATGTCTAGAAAGTTTGGTCTAAGGAGAGGTTTGGTCACCTAATTGTGCGCCAATAAGGAGAAATTCTTATTGGAAAGTCCCCTCTTTCCTAGGAACGGCCTGGTTGTCATAATTGTGATTCTGTAATATTATTTGTGAATAATTAATTATTGATTTATATGATAATGAAATATTTATTTGATGTAGATATAAATGATGGATTTATTTATGTGGTTATAAATGAAAGAATTAATGTTGAGGTATTTTATCAGTATTTTGTCTGATTAGAGGTATTAAAAGATCAAATCAGTGCTCTTACAGCTTTATTGTGTGAGTTATAATTTTTAATCTGACCGTTGGATTGTTGTGATTTTTGGATATGTTATACATATATAAGTTGAGTATATGTTCATAAATTTTGAACTGTTAAAAATGAACGAATGATTTGTTATGAATTTTAAGAGGTGACTGATTCTAAAATTAGGTTTATAAATGATTTTGGTAAAAAAATTTAGAAATGGGTGGGCCCCACTTTTGGTTGTTGTGGATGGTGGCTGATTTTTGGTGGGTGGAATTGTAGCAGGTAAAGCCATCAGGTTGCAGGTCAAGTTTGCTTCGGCGTGCTAACATTTTTCTATAAATAGAGGGCTAAGTTAGAATTAAAAATCACACCAGAATTCATAAGTTTTCCCTCTTTTTCTCTCTAGATTATCGAGTGTATTTTGTGAGTATTTAGATACTTGGTGAGTTGCTATTCATCAGTGCAATTTTCCTTCAGCGTCATATCCGATATCCAGTTAGAAGTGCTGCTCTTTTGAGGTAAGGGATAGTAAGGGATTTTAAGGGTTATTATATTTTTCAGTTTCGTAATTTTTCTGACCTTTAAAAAATCTGAAAAAATTTAAAATGATAATTTGATGAGTTTTCTTGATTGTGTCCAAAAATGGCGATTTTTGGATCTATAGATTAAGAGTTATGAATTTTATGAGAAAATACTATTTTAAAAGTAACCGCTTATAACTCCTTGTGGTTAACTCTAAAATGGGTGAAATTTTTATTGGGAGTACATGAATATCATAGAAGTATACTCTGTAAATTTTGGAATTTTTGGACAAAAGTACAATTTATGATAAATGTCTAAATATTCAAAAGTTTTGGCCATATGAAAAATAGTAAATGAATTTTAAAAATTCCGAAAAAAATATATGTTCAATATGGAACTGTATTCTGCATAATCTCAGAAAAAAAATATTTTTGGGACTGATTTGGTATTTTTCATGAAAATGGACTAGTTATGAATAAATGAATTAAATATGTTGTGCGAAGTAAAAAAATTGGAAAATAGGATTTTATGGCTTGAGAATCCTATATGAGGTATATGCAGATTTTTGATGAGGGTTTTGATTATTGGTGATAAAATCTTATGAGTTTACCATTTTAGGATGATTAAATGCATTATTTAGTAAAGTGCAAACAATTAAAATAAATTGTTTATAAGTTTAAGAAATGTTATTTTAATATCATTATACCGAAATATTGGTATAAATTTTATTGTGGAATTTTTATCTTTTTGTGTCGGGTTTACTATTCACGAGTTACTATTTAGGTTTATAAATGATTTTGGTGAAAAATTATAGAAATGGGTGGGCCCCACTTTTGGTTGTTGGGGATGGTGGTTGATTTTTGGTGGGTGAAATAGTAGCAGGTAAAGCCATCAGGTTGCAGGCCAAGTCTGCTTCGGCGTGCTAACATTTTCCTATAAATAGAGGGCTAAGTTAGAATTAAAAATCACACAAGAATTCATAAGTTTTCTCTCTTTTTCTCTCTAGATTATCGAGTGTATTTTGTGAGTATTTAGATACTTGGTGAGTTTCTATTCATCAGTGCAAGTTATCTTCAGCGTCATATCCGATATCCAGTCAAAAGTGCTGCTCTTTTGAGGTAAGGGATTTTAAGGGTTATTATGTTTTTCAGTTTCGTAATTTTTCTGACCTTTAAAAATTCTGAAAAAATTTAAAATGATAATTTGATGAGTTTTCTTGATTGTGTCCAAAAATGGCGATTTTTGGATGTATAGATTAAGAGTTATGAATTTTATGAGAAAAGACTATTTTAAAAGTAACCACTTATAACTCCTTGTGGTTAACTCCAAAATGGGTGAAATTTTTATTGGGAGTACATGAATATCATAGAAGTATACTATGTAAATTTTGGAATTTTTGGACAAAAGTATAATTTATGATAAATGTCTAAATATTCAGAAGTTTTGGCCATATGAAAAATAGTAAATGAATTTTTAAAATTCTGAAAAAATATATGTTCAATATGGGACTATATTCTGTTAAATCTCAGCAAAAAAATATTTTTGGGACTGATTTGTTATTTTTCATGAAAATGGACTAGTTATGAGTAAATGAATTAAATATGTTATGCGAAGTAAGAAAATTAGAAAATAGGATTTTATGGCTTAAGAATCCTATATGAGGTAAATGCAGATTTTTGATGAGGATTTTGGTTATTGGTGATGAAATCTTATGAGTTTAGCATTTTAGGATGACTAAATACATTATTTAGTAAAGTGTAAATAATTAAAATAAATTGTTTATAAGTTTAAGAAATATTATTTCAATATCGTTATACCGAAATATTGGTATGGATTTTATTGTGGAATTTTTACCTTTTTGTGTCGGGTTTACTATTCACGAGTTACTATTCACGAGTTACTATTCATGGGTACTATTCACGACAAAATTGATTTCTTTTTCTGACCAAATTATCGTTGATTTATGAATATTGCTCTTGAAATTAAATGTAGTTGTTGATCATATTGTTTTTATTATCATATATAAGATTTTTATAATCCTGGTGATGAAATTTCTCTTTGACTTGAGTGTAAAGATGGGTAGATTATTGGTATGATCGTGACTTTGGGTTCTCTTTGGCCAGTAGTGCAAAGTTGAATTATTAACTGGTATGATCATGACCATTGAATTTATAATTGAATATCTTTAGCTTAAGTGCAAAGGTGAAATGATCAACATGGTTATAATTATTGTTTATATAAATTCTGAAATGATTATATATTTCTTTGAGATATTAATATATTTGGCCTGTTGTGTAAATATGAACTGTTGAGGAATATCTTTGGCCTGTAGTGGAAAGATGAATTGTTGATGAATATCTTTGGCCCGTAGTGCAAAGATGACCTGTTGTTGAATATCTTTGGCCAGTAGTGCAAAGATGAACTGGTGACAAATATCTTTGGCCCGTAGTGCAAAGATGAAGTTATTAGTATGATTATGAACAGGAACTGTGATTTGGTATAACTATGATATTTGCTGTTTCAGGTAAAGACATGTAATAAAAATTATCTTCGTCCTGGGTGCGAAGAGGAATTTAGAATCACAATTATGATTATGAGTTATTCATATGTTTATGGACCAGAACTGTTAATTGATGTTACAGGGATAAAACAATATTGGTGAAATTTTAACATGTAGAAGATAATAGACTTTATGGTCTATTTGACTCTTCTAATGGATTACTCTTTCCGCTGTAACTATGGTTGAAAATTTTTATCATCTACCATATGTTCTAAATCTCTGATTTATTACTGTTGAAGGCTATTGATAATTTATTTATCTTTAGTCATGATATTCTTTACTGGGCTAGTTGTGCTCACCCTTCTGTTTCATAATTCCTTTCAGGTAATAAGAGTGTAGCTGGGTCGAGCGAGGGTAACAGGGGAATAGAACGGTGGTCATCATTTAGTAGTTATATTTGGTGAATCAAATAGGGTGAGGCGAACCCAACGTTGGAAGGGTATTTTGTCACTATCATACAAGATGTCTAATGACATACAACCTCGTGTCATCATAAGACACGGTTGTGCACATCCACTTGCTGAGTATATCTACGAGCACTACCTATATAATCTTGGTGTTTGTCTGAAGTATAATTCTCAATTGGAGACAGTGGAGATAATGATATGTCAAGAAAAGACCTACCATTGGAAAGAATATGATAGTAATCTTCTTGTTTTTCTTTGGGGTCTATTGGGTCAACCAAGGATAATTCTGTGGACATTTGATATCTATAATAACCTAGACGTATGGCCTCCCATGTACGAAGGTTTCCTTGAGCACTTTCCAAAGATTTTAATTTTTAAAACAGTTTTTGACTATACTTTTATGTAAGATGTCATGGTGACGTGCTACCCAAGTTGGTGTCAAGAGTCACAGTTGATATATATATATATATTTGTATCAAAGCTCACAACACATGAGTTGTTGTATTTTACACGACAATTGTTGTAATAAAGTCGTAGTTATTTTTCGTACCATGTATTTGGCGACTCAGAATGGGTTTGATGGAATGGACCTATTTTGGGGTTGTCACACTATATGCCCATGTGTTTTTATAAAGAAGTCGGAATTCGGTTTTGTTATCATTGCTGTGTATGTTGATGATTTAAATATTATTGGAACTCATGGAGAGATTCCAAAGACAGTGAATTATTTAAAGAAAGAATTTGAGATGAAAGATTTAGGAAAAATAAAATTTTGTCTCGGCCTGCAGATCGAGCATTTAGTAGATGGAATTCTCATTCATCAGTCAACTTACACAGAGAAGGTCTTTAAAAGATTTTATATGGATAAAGCTCATCCATTGAGTACCCCAATGGTTGTTAGATCACTTGATGTGAAAAAGGACCCTTTTAGACCTCGTGAGGATAATGAAGAATTAGTTGGTCCTGAAGTACCATACCTCAGTGCAATTGGTGCATTAATGTATCTTACTAATAATACACGACCTGATATAGCATTCTCAGTGAATTTGTTAGCAAGATATAGTTCTTCTCCTACCCAGAGACATTGGAATGGGGTTAAACATATTTTTCGTTACCTACGAGGAACTATGGATATGGGCTTATTTTATTCAAATAATGATAATCATAAATTAGTTGGATATGCTGATACAAGATATCTATCTGATCCATATAAAGGTCGATCTCAAACAGGTTATCTTTTTAAGTGTGGTGATACTGCTATATCATGGAGATCTACAAAGCAAACATTAGTTGCCACTTCATCTAATCATGCTGAAATGCTTGCAATCCATGAAGCAAGTCGAGAATATGTGTGGTTGAGATCAATGACTCAGCATATTCGTGAAACGTGCGGTTTATCCTCCAGCAGAGGAACTCCAACCACTTTGTATGAAGACAATGTTGTATGTATAGCTCAATTAAAAGGAGGATACATCAAAGGAGATAGAACAAAACATATCTCACCAAAATTCTTTTTCACGCATGACCTTGATAACTGTGGTGACATTGATGTTCAGCAAATTCGCTCAAAAGATAATCTAGCAGATTTGTTCACCAAAGCATTACCCACTGCAACGTTTGAAGGACTGCGTCGCAATATTGGAATGCGACAACTGAAGGACTTAAGGATACATTCATGAGGGAGAGTCAATACGCGCTGCACTCTTTTTTCTTTAACCAAGGTTTTTTTCCCATTGGGTTTTTCCTGGTAAGGTTTTTAATGAGGCAGCTTTCAATGCGTATAGTTATACAATAGACATCCAAGGGGGAGTGTTATAAAATTATGTCTAGATTCATAATATAATGGATGTCTAAATACATGTAACTCCCATAAGTTTTGTAACTCATGACTCTTTAGTTTTGTAACTTACTAGGAGTATTGATGAGTGACAAAAGATTATGAAAATACTCTCTTTGTTTTTGATGTCTTTGTTCTCTTGATTTTAGCAATACTTTATAAAAGAACTTAGTTTATGTAATATTATAATTCTGGCAGGGAATAAAACCAATTAAATTTTACTAGTATGTTTTTGGTTTAAGTGAGCATCATAAAGAAAGTATTATGGTCAAAGATTTTATCAGCTTGTACAATTGCTGTCAACAGATAATAAAGTGAAAAAAATAATAATACTAATAATAATTTGTTTTGCTTAGTTTATTCTTATTTTTGGCATTATTCAAATAATCGTAATTATAATTTGAATGAAAATTTTCGCTTATTTTTGTTTAGTTTAAAATTTTATAAACAACCAATTTAAGACCTCAAAAAGTCAAACCTAGTGGGGACACGCCTTCTGCAAAGAAAATCTCGCCCTTACAAAGTGGTGGGGAAGCCATTATTGTCCTTGCAAAGGAGTATCAGCAATTTCTACTTAAATCAATCAACTGTTATCAGAAGTGATGATCGTTGATGTTAGACAACAGAACTACCAAGCCACTCTTGCAAGTCCCTATACATATATTGTATAGGTGGGGTATAATGTCTATGAATATTTATGAATGATGTTCTTCCCTTCATCTGCAGGAGTGTTATCTCAATATGGTGGGGGATAATGTCCCGGGTATGGACCTGCAAAAACAAAAATTTATTACTTATGGCATGATGGGTGGAGAAAAATACTATGCACAAGACATTGAACAGTTACCTGGAGGATAATGGTTTGAGGACTGCCCATGTGGTGGGTATGGTGCTGGAGGATATGCTGATGGTGGTGGATATGGTTGAGTAGGATATGCAGCTGAATAAGGGGGCGGGTATGGAGCAGGTGGATAGACTGCAGAATCATGAGGATATGAAGGATAGGATGGCGTAGGGTAAGCTGAGGCTGGTGGTGGGTAAGGAGCTGCTGCAGCTGGTGGTGGGTAAGGAGCTGCTGAGGGTGGTTGAGGGTAATAAGCTGATGGAGGGTACGAGGCTGGTTGTAGGTAAGAGTATGCCGATGGTTCTGGTACAGGCGATGCTGTATATGGTGGGGCTGATGGGGCATAATTCTTTGGTGGCTTCTATGACTGCACAAGAATTCCACAATTACATCGCTTCAGTTATAGATTAATCTTCAAGTGTTATTTGAAAATAGAATGTTGCAAGTTAAAGAAGAAAACATTTCTAACAAACAAAACCATGGAACTTGCATTGGCATTTGAATAGTGCATTATGAGTCGAACCTCTCCTGCATACCTGTAAAGGTCAAATTGTGCTTTAGAAGTTTGAATGTTTTAGGGACCACTTGGAGAGGTCATTTTAAAGATTTTTACATTAGCAAAGGGAACATGATAAGATCACATACTGCATTATGAAGAACAATCACAAACTATATCTCACAAGCTATATTAACAGGATCAATCACATAAATATCTTATTAACAGTGTCGTGGATAGTGCATAAAAACTATATTCCCTCCCTCCTAATATGCTTTGAAAGCCCCTAAACATTCACCTCATTCCTAAATTAAGCATCAAACACTTGCCTACTCTTCTTGCAAGTGGCTAGCCTTAAAACCTAAATCTCTCCTGCTCTTTAGCCACAAATCCAGAGGAAGTCATAAGAAAAACCTTGCTTATGTTAGCAAGATTTAAGTATTAAACCTTCACTGCTCTTTTCACTGTCCACTTATCCTTTCCAATAGATAGAATCCATCCCTTTTCATTTAATCAATTCGCAAAACAATTCAATCTTTTTTGGCAAGGAATAATGTAAATGAATAAATAAATTTCCCAGTGACTAATAGAAATATAATATATTGAAAAAGGATTACAAATCTGACATTTATATATGGAGTAAAAATTCAAACAAGGGAGTGTAGGAGGAACCATGTGCAATATATAGTTAAAAGTAATGACATAATTGACATTATATTAACATAAAACTTTCAGCCAAGGGTTGATTTATAATTTGAAAAATAATCATATCTAAATCTTTAAGAGTTCTTAGGAATTAAAAACGAATAACCATAATTTTCAATCCTTACCAGTCCACACGGCAATTATACGATATGATAGGGTTTCATATTGACTTAGCTTATGAGAAAAAGTATACAACTCAGTAAGTTTATGATCTACAAATTTTACATGCACGAAGATAAACTCAATGGAGTTGCATAATGAGTACTTCAACCAAATTCTATCCACTAACAAGTCAAAGTAAAACTGCTCACTAGTCACTTGGATTGAAAAAAATACAATGCATATTTTTTGTACATACATCAGCAATAGCAGTTCATCAACAAACAAAATAATCTGTAGTAAGTTGTAATCTGTAATTTGTACTCTGTCAAAATTATGAAAGGAATCTGTAACAACTTCAGAGTTCAGTAAATCTCAAGCTTATGAACACTCTCCTGTCACACTTGTATTGTATCAAAAATTCTCTAGCCTTGTTGTCATAAAATATAACAAAGAGAAAAAATATCATAAAGATGGTACTTCATTCTTTATTAGTAGTGTTTCTCCCCATGTTTGGGACCAAATTTAACCTATTAAATAACAGATGGTAATTCATTCTCCTGTCTTAGTGAATAATCCCAGGCCATCCCGCGAAGTATGGATGACTCGATTACTAAAAAAATAGTTTTTTTTATTAGCAAGAATTAGACCATTTTATCAGACAAAAAGTACTTTCTAGTATAAATAAAAGAGCACTCGATGCCACAATATTGAACTGGATTATATGACAAGACCTTTGGAAACAAATAATATTTACAAAGATACATATATACAAACATGCATATATCTCTTATATGTAAAAGATCATCAAAAACTGATAATGTGATAATGGAGTCGAGGCAGTACCTGCCGGTCTTAGTCTGAATTGTCCACGGTGTATCATCATATCCTTGAGATAGAACCTTCTGCAATTGAATCCTAAGAAATAGCCACAAAAGAAGTCAGGTAATTTATAATTTTACAGCAACAGAAAAAGGTTGTTGAATCAAACAATCTGAAAGCATAAATTCCAATGTGTATAAAGCACTTACTTTCCTATGGCGATCAAATCATCATAAGTGATGGAATTGCTATTCCAAACAGTAACATTCAACTTTCTTAACCCTTCAATTAGGGTAAAAACAAATTTCTCTTGGAAAGTAGGATTTTTGCCTCCATCTAAAAAAATCCACACACAAATTCAAATTTCCAAATTCCAAATCCCAATTGAATATTAATAGCAATAAATCCCTCCAAACATCAATCAAAGTTGGATAAAAGCTCAAACACGCAAATCAGCAGATACATATAGAGAGAAGAAAATTAACCTGTACAGGTTCTGGTCCGGAACTTGTTGCTACCGTATTCAAGAATAACGTAAGGATCTTGCCTTGAAAACCATTCGGTGTCTTTCAATTTGTTATAGCCAACAACTTGCATTATTCCAAAATTAATCATTAAAATTACACAAATATATAAACACATGCATATATACAGGTGAAGAAAAAGAGAAGGAGGGAGGAAGTACCAGTTACTTCAAGAAGTTGGCCGTGAATGAGTACTTACTTGTATCACTGGAAATGAAAGTAAGAATCAGTTAACACCCTTTTTAACTTGTAATATCATGTCCCTTTTCTTTTAAGTAGTTGACGAGTGAGTTTTATACTCATAATTGAGTGCGTTTGAACTTAATCTTTTGGATGTTTTTAAGTGTTTATGACGAGTGAGTTTTATACTCATAATTGGCGCCGCTGCCGAGGAATTAATTTAATAATTATTTACCAATACTAATTTCAATCAAATTAGTCTTAGTTTAAACATTTTTAATAAAATTTGAAATCTATTTTGGGCAAAGAATAGAAAGTTTGGAATGTCATAGCTACCATTTTGAAGTACAAAATCTACAACTAAAATATTAAATTAATCCTCCATTTCTTCTTCTTTTTTTCCTTTTATGCCCCTTTCCTTAGTTTTATAAGTAACAAAAACAGTTCATTAGAATCACGCAGAAAAGGAAATAATAATTGTAAGTTTGAATTTCATTTTTAAGCCGACTCCGATATTTCCAGAAAATCTTATTATTTATGTAGTCATATGACCTTTTTGTGAAAGCTTGAAAGTATTTGTGCATACTAAAAGATCTTACTTTACTTTTCTCTCTTCTTTGCTTTGCCCTCATCCTTCTTATAACATACACTTACTAACAAAAAGTACACAAACTC